>JACYFF010031956.1:22015030-22059113 GCA_017589665.1 Selenicereus undatus
ATATATATATATATATATATATATATGTATATATTTATGTACATATACATATATATATATTTATACACACACACACGCACACACATATATTTATATATATATATATATATGTACATATATAGATATGTACATATATATATATGTATGTATGTATGTATGTATGTATGTATGTATGTATGTATGTATCATGCATTTCATAAGCTTAGAAAACTTATTCGAGAAGCTGTACATAATAACTTATTCTCAAAACGCTGTACACATGTTCTCATGTGTATAGTGCCAAGGACATCGACTTGTTGTGTATAAGTTTTTGAATTGTCCTTGTTTGGCAGTTCAGGAATAATATGGACTAGGTCATGTGGTTGTTAAATCTTTGTATGCAGTTGACAAATCTAAGGTTTTAATTCTCGTTCGTTTTTTTAAGTACAATTATAAAGATGGGCGACTTATTTCCTTGGTGAATTATATTCCCATAAGCATTATTTCTTCTGTCTTTATAACTTGTATTTGAAGAATGAAGGGGAAGTGCTGGCGAATTTTTGTCAATGTATGTAAGGATGTAACCGTACGATCTTATATTTTATTATTCTTGAATGGGTTTAGGACCATCTATCCCTTTAGAAGGGCATTAGTCATGAGCATGTCATGTGATGTTATAAACCTTCATGCGCTACGTTGTTGGTATTTATGGGTTACATTATATTTTTACATGTGTGATGAGATTGTGTTATGTTCGACTGTCTTCATGGTACTCATAAAATGAAATTTTTGTATCATGCAAATGAATTTAAAATATTGTGCAATTTTGATTAGGAGGTTGACATGATAATCTTTTCTTGTATGATGATACATTGAAGAGGACATTGTTGTTAATGACGATGATGTATGAATGTGTATATATTTTGAAGCGATTATTGTATTCTAGTAATAGTGATCCATTATGAATTGCAAGTTGTTATTTGTTTGCATTACATATTGTTCCATGTATCCATTTGATTGTTGTTTTTTTTTATCTTAATCTTTATGCTTTGTTACAAGAATTACAAGAATTCCTCGAAGGAATAAAGATTTTTCATTAAATCATAATGAGTTTATTACTGGTACCAGTCAGCCAGTTGTCCAACCTTAGTCAGCTAACGGATAAGGTTCACAACAAGAGGCAATGTTTAGGAAGAAAGTGTTATCAAACGAGAACTATTGGTATGTATATTAGTTAGTATACTTATTTTGAGATTTCTTATGTGGTTTAAGTTCATTGTATTTCTGAAAATGAATTATTGGTGTAGGTTTATTAATTCCTCTTTGTCAAGAGCTATATCTACCTCTATCAAGAGCTTTTATGATTGTCAGTGCACATGCATTTTGAATCTCCTTAGGGAGGAACTGTAGCTGTCATGGAGGACTTTTGAGGTAAAAATTTTAATAATTGTGCGCTATGAACGTTTATGTGAATATACTTTTTTTTATATGCTTATTATTTTTTCAATAGAGCCAATATACTTGGGCCCCAGAGCTTGCTCAAGATGTTTATGAAGAATGGTATAGGACAGTTGGCAAAAATTTAAGGAACTTAGTCAACAAAGTTGCAAACCCCTTATGATGATGAAATTTCTTCGTTATCAGATAATGGGCGAGCAAGGTTGAAGGCCAAAAGAAGCACCCTAGAATTTCAAAAGAAATATATGCAATACTTAAAGAACAGGACTGAAGGGCCAAAAGCAGGAAACCTACATAGCCAAGGGTCCATCTGAACAGTAGATATTGCAAGAAAAATGTTATAAAGTTCAATAGTAGTTTTTTTTCTCTAATATGCTATACATAATGTAGCTTTTTGATGAATTAATTGCATTTTTTTCTTCAGATAAAGGAAGGGAAGACTCCTACCCCCTCTGCATTGTTTGCACAGAGTCATAGCAGGACGGATGCTCAATCTGGGAAGGTCTTTGTAGATGATAGGTCCAAAGCTTTGTGGGTACAAACCCAATTTCATAATTTCTTATTTAGTTTTATGGGAATCTAGAGTTTGGTGTCTATTTTATGTTATTTGTATTTCTCTTATGAAGTTTTTCAACATATAAAAGCTATTTATGACGGGAAAAATATAAGGCCCTTAAAGTTTAGTGAGGTATTGAAGAAAGGACGCCTAAGGCAAAGCAGCTATATTATAAAATATCAGGTGGATGGAGTAAGAAATCTGTCATTTATGAGTTGGGTAAGGTTGTGACATTTTTTTATGAGAAACCAACTGCCTTTACTATTTCTACAAGTTCTACGTACACTCCCTTTGAGTACTCTAAGCTGCGATATGAGCTTAAATCAAGCCAGTAGCAACTCAATGAGCAGAGGGGACTCATGGAGAATCAACAAAAGACCATGGAGAATCACCAAAAGATTGTGGAGGATCAGTAATGCCAATTTGAAGAGGTAATGAGACTCATCCATAGCCTCCAGTCGAGAGTCGACTTGTTGTTTGGTTTTAATTCTAACCTATTTGACTAATTCTTAGCAAGTTGTGACTTATGGCTTGTAGTACGAACTTTGGTTGAATGTTATCATTTGGTAGTGTAGTTTGTATCTTGAACTATAGTGTGTTGACAGACGATATTTGTTGGCACTTGTTTGATTCGTTCACATCCATCAGTGTGGGCAGATCTTGTTCCTTGATTAGTGTATTGAAGAAATTTTTTGTATGTGAGTTTGTTTTGGAGATGGATGGTTATTTTTGTATTTGTGGATGAGTTTGAAGTGTTGTTAATGGTTGCTTGTGTATTTATGGATAAGTTTCAAGTGTTATGAATGTGCAAGCTATGTATTGAAAGGCGAAATATGTATGTACATGAAATGCAAAAAAACAACAAAAAAGTTGCGAAAATTTGTCAAAATTCATGATGGATTGTATACAATTGGCGTCGAATTGGCGAAATTTTTTTGTGCAAAAATTGGAATTTAGCGACAGATATTTTGTCCGATGCTAATTACATAATATCCGACGCTAATAAGCAACATTGGTAGCATTTTCTACTGTAAAATTAGCGTCGTATTGGTTAGTAGTCTCTATTCGCATTGGATATATCTGACGTTAAATAGTATTTTAGTCTCTAATAGGGTCCACTCTAGTTCGACTGCTAATTAGCATTGGCCATTAGTTTGACGCTATATTTGATATTGATAGAGATGGAATTTTAATCCGATGCTAAATTTTTTTAGCAACGAGGGTGTTTGCAATGAATTTTGTCCGATATTAATCTGACGCTTAATTGTTTTCACGTCGGAATACTGCTATAAGCGACCGGTTTAATTTGACGCTAACAACAAGATTTCTTGTAGTGAACGACCTCTTTAAAGTAGGGAAGTTATAGCATATCACAAGCAAGAATTGCAATCAATGGAAATCCTAAATAGCGTAAAAGATATTTCAAAATTGGCAGTAGGAGAAGTTGTTCGAAAAAGTATGAGACCCTAAGCTTGTTATCAAATTTGATCACCCCCAAAGAACCACGAAGCACATCATCCAAGTACAGGAAATGGAATAAAGCCAAATGGACTTGTAGAACCTCATTTTTGGGAACTGTGAATCACTCCCACTCATGTGTTTAAAAATATAGCATAGGTTCACTCAAGACTCATTTTAAAGATGCAATCTACTATAGGCTTGCCAAGACTCTCAAATTCTCCACCATTAAAAATGTAATGTGCACAAGACAATCAAGATGACTTAACTTCAGTTGTAACGTGGGCTAAAAGGATTAAAGGAAAGAAGTTGACTAATAAATTTGGGCAACATGGAGCTATTTAGCCAAGTTACTAAGAAGCAACCAACAAGACACCTAATGCCAATCACCTATGCACTCCCCTTGTTTTACATATGTAATGGCAATCACTTATACACTCCCCTTGTTTTGTTTTGTTTTGTTTTTTCCTTCCTTTTTTCATTTTCCTGTCTTTTCAATCATGATTGTTTTTCTTCTTTTGTGTTGGAAAATGAAATTAGAATTTCGACTATAAAAGGCATAGGACCACCAATTGTCAACCTAGATCTTAATTAATAGATATGCAACCCATATCAACAAATGGGGAACACTCCAAATCTATAATACCATAATCCCTCATCAAGCCAACATACCAAGTAACCATAACCTCAATTGCCCCTAAAGCGCCCACTACATACTTGAAGTGATGCTCCATATACTTAGCTTAAAGGTAGAAATGTGTTTACCCAAGGGCTAATATGAAGTGTTCGCAGCAAAGACGGATATCTGCTCAAAGGGGCTAGCAAAAGGGAAAAGCATGGAACACAAAGGATACGCTATTGGTTATGTGGCTAAAATGTTTAAAGAAAGAATGCCTCTATCATATCATCAACTATGCACATGCGAATGTGGTCTTGAACAAGAGTCTAGGCAAGTTCTAGAGATGCAACAATGCAAGAATCACACACATAAAAGAACATAAGGCTAAATATAATGATTAGTCCAAATAAGGCTCAAAGTCTCACAGCATATCTACCAAAGTCTTTGCTAGCTCATAATATGACTCTCATTTACAAACATTAGTGCTAAAGACTCCAAGGGATAACAAAGTTGTCAATCAAGACAAGGGTTAAAACCAGAAATATTTACAAAACCTTCAAAAGTTTTAGTATCTAAAGAGATTACATATCACAAGTTACTCAAGCTCATGAAAGCTATGATGCCTAAAGAATCATCATTGGAGGGCATCTCAAACCAATCCACACCATTCCTATATAAAATCCTATACGCAAATCTAAACTGCAACTAAATGCAACACATATCAAAGAAAAAGAAACCTAAGACTATATGCTCTGATAAGAATGTAAACTAAAAACCAAAATGGAAAACACAAAAGTACCCTTCCCCTATGCTTAGATGAAGCATTATTATTCAAACTAAAGAAGGTAAGAGAAGGGCAAGGGAACACAATAGAACAATCTCACTAGGTTAGGTGCTGAGTGCACCTAAGTTAAGGCCTCCTTGCAAACGGGGCAAATGGAGCATCAGCCACTCTATCATGACTTCAAAAGATGACCCACCAAATCAGATGTAGTCAAGGCCTGCAAAAGCTTATCAAATACCGTAAAATGGGGCTTACAAGCTTAGGTATAAGAGTGCATGAAGATGAACACAACAAAGAAACTTAGCGGTCTCTTCAGTAAGCTAAATGCCATAGAAAAAATCAAAAGAGAAATCAAAGAAAGTATTCCACATGATTTTTTTAGGTGCATCCACTAAGTACGTGCAATATGGGTCAAGGGAGGCATCATACCCACTAAAGTAACCTAGGGACATAAAATTATCAACATTCTCTCCAAGCATAGTAAACATGTTAATCTCATAGCCCAAATCAGTATTAGCATCATAAAGCATAGGATTGTCAACGGGCTCAACAATGTAATACTCGGGGGAAAGAGAGGGTAATGAACAAAGAGGGGAAGCATGCCAATGATAAAGGGAATTAGGGATAATACATTCATGAAAACGAAGGCCAAGAAAATCCTCACGCACAAACACATCAGTTGACCCCTCTAAAGGAGTCTCAACTATATCATGCACCTTATCAAAAGCATCTTCTGACTCAAAACAAGCATTAACAACACTAAACCTAGCAACAACCCTGAAAGACTCACCTGCCTCGAGGCCTATGCACTGACTTAAAAGTAAGTATAAATAAGGTAAGGTCAAGACAACATCAGTATTTTCCTTATGTGATGCAAAGGAAGGTTGAGCATAGCATGCGTAATAAGGACACGAGTTAGTTTCATTGCCAAAAAAATTACACAAGTAACACCAAAGAGGGGTATAGTAAGATCTAGTGTAAAATGCATAAGGATTAAAGCATCAGTATCTTGAAAGATGACTAGCCTTCTCAAATTCAAATGGCTCCCAAGAAATCCACTTAAGCAAGTACCATGCTTTAACAATACTTTGAGCAAGAAAACCTTAATGCTCTAAAAGAGCTCAGGTTTCACTATTCACACCCTCATTAACAATGTCCAAAATTTCTCATTTACCAAGATAATAATCACATTTAGCGAGAAAAGCATGCAAAGCCCTCGGTAACTGATACATAGGATGCTCATTGTGCTCTACGGGACCGCTCGACAACGACCTCTGCACCTTTAATATCAGGTTTCATTGTCTCGTCACCAAGACGAAGCTTCCTCTCTCCCTTATTACCTCTATTCACGTCTACTATCTTCGGCTTCATTACCTCAGTACTCCCCCATCAACCACCATGTTCACCAAATCACCTTTGTATAGATATTTGGCTTTTTGGTACCTTGATCCAGGTGACATTAATTTTTTCAGGCCTTAACTTTTTATTTAATTTTTTAGTCCCTTGAGGTTACTATTTTATTTTTTTTACTACCTTTCAATCCGCTACTTTGATTTTTTATAATACCTCCTTAGCTATTGGGCTTCGTACATTCAACCCAAAGCTTGTTGCAAATTATGGAAAGACCACAAAATTGGGTAGGTGATGTAAATAAGCTATAGGTTTTTTGAAGGAAATTTGCCTTTTCTAAATGATTAAGCTTCTTAAAATAACTTTAGTGGCACTAGTTATCATAATGTACTGCTTATATCATAAATATTACATTTTTTATTATTATTGGTCCATCATGCATAGCAACATAATAAAGCTTAATTAGAGAGTTATGACCATATCTGAACTTAGTTGCTGTTGGATCCTGGCGTTCCTTTAGATCCCACTTTATAGATATTGCTAATCTCAACTACATCTTCCTTACATTAGGTACATCATAAATACGTTTCATTTCCTATATCATCACTAATCAAGTATTTTTATTTTTAAGGATAGTGAAACTTTAATTACAAAATTCTAATGTTTAAGAAATAAGTTTGATTGAATAACGTTGTTTATTGGGAGAATTCTTTTATTGAAAACTTGAAAGTGGAAATATTACATTGGAAAAATTAGAGACTCTTAAACAGCTAGGACTATCAGAGATGCTAGCTCACAGAGAAATGAAGGATTCTGATTTTTCTTTTACTTAAGTATACTCAAATGATCGTGTCTCTTCACACCAATCAGTTTCTCTGTTTATAAAAAAGATGGACAACATAGGATGCCCTAATGGCTATGTACACATACTATTACCATATGCTTTAACATGGCTACAATAGACATCATTATTTTACTGATTTGACACTTAACAAGATAACGCATAATCATGCAACAAATTATCACAACATTTAACGTTGGAAGACTAGTCATCTATATCAAGATTCTGCACGTCTTTATCCCCAATAATGTCCTCAAGTCCATCATAATCTAGATAATTATTAAAATCTTCACCAAGTTCAAGATGCTCTAGATCCCATTTGTCAAGTAATTCATATAGACATCTCTTTCCTTTTTTTTGATTGGAATCTTCCAAGTCTAACATGAAAGAGATAATCAAAGACGTCATCTAAAGTAGCTTCTTCTACCTTGATGTATTTGTTGAACTTGTTATGACAAATGAAAGTAATGCTCCCACAATGCATTAGAGTTTCTCTTTATTCAATCAATGCCTACATTTGATGATAAATGTTATAAAAACCAATGGATCTTGCTAAACCACAATCACTAACTACTTCTTGCCGTTCTAAAAATCATTTTTATCTCGATCATTGGGATTTTCTAGATCAATTAACTGAACAAAGATAATGGGCTACTTCGGGCTTTCCATTTTAATATGCAATCATTGGGCAATGGACCTCGACATGCAAACTTCTATTGTATGAAAGTTTTGTTGGACCATTACAACACGTAAGAATTCAATAGATCCTTTTAAAACATATACTTTTAAAACTTAGTCTTAAAAAGAATGGGTACTTTGGATATGGGATTTTCATGAGGTCCACTACCATTCCAAATTTTCAGGCTTTCATGGTGAAGTCATCTAAAGGGATTGAATTTGTAGGAATCTACCGCCCCCAACTTCAGATCTATCAAGGAAGAAAATGGTAGTGCTTATGACTCCTAAATATTACAGGAATAATTATGATAGTGGTCGATGTAGGCTACACAACAGTCTTTGAACAATTTTTCTTAAATATGGAACTTATTTTTTCCTGGACATGATAAGGGCACTCTAAGTAATTCATTTGTAACTCTAAACAGTTGAATCTATGTATTATTAGATAGGAAGAAGATGGCAAGCCAAAACATGATCTACTTTTTGTGTGAAATTCCAAAATATCCATAAGGATTCTACTAGAAGGAGAAATTTGTTATAGGAATAATGGTGTTTAATTTTAGACTTTCTCCTTTTCCTGCAGAAATTTTGCACTAATAATCACCATTGACGAGTTCACATGCCAAACTATCTACCAAAGAATCTTTGATCCCTGTATATATTCAATAGAGAAAGAGAACTGGTTCAGCCATAATTGTCGATGCCGGAGCAACCCTTATGCTTGCACATTTGATAAATTCTTTTTCACAAAACCAAATGCTCATTTGCAATCAATTCAAATAAGAAAAGGTTTTAGGGCCAAAAAGGTCAAGAACTTTTCAATTCTCCTTATGACTGCATGGATTTCTTTTTCCATTGTAGGATGGCTGCATTATGCTTTATTAAAACTTCCACTGCCATATTTGCGGAGTTTTTCTTCTTCATTGATTTTGAGTACTACACTCCAGTGTTCATTACTGATATTTGTCTCAAGAATTAAATCATCTCATTTATTAGGAAAATTAACTACAGGAAGATTTGTACACATCTTTTTGAAGATTTAAATGATCTTTGATTCACTAAGGGTCCACGTCCAACTTACTTCTTTCTTAAGCTTCTACGAGAATGGTTGTTTTGAATTCAACTAAATCTTTAACGAAATCTAGAGCATAGGTGGGAGATCTGATATACTTTTCTAATTGTTTCCTATCTTCAATTTTCTCAGGGACATTTTCTATTTTTACTAAAATATGCTTTTGTGAGATGATTGTCCAACTATTATTTGTAGACCTAGAAACTCTATTTCTTGTTCGACATAAATGGACTACTTTTTAGAAAGGATAATACTAGGATCAATGCATCTTTGAGTGGTAGCAAGAACATCATTTTCAATTTGTTCTATGGCCCTGGAAAAGATAAGAATATCATCGATGTAAACTAGGCAACAATGATTAAGGCTTTTGAAGATGTTATCAATTCTTCTTAGAAATATTTGAGGCAAATTTTTAACACCACCTGACATCTGTATCCCCTCCTATTGTTCTTATGGGGCAGTAAAAGTAGTTAAAGGAATGTTTTCTTCATTCATTTTTATATGCTAATATAGACTTTTATAGTCCATTTTTTAGAACGAAGAGGCTCTTTAAATTCTGTTGAAAAAAATGATTTTGTTAGGAGTATAATAACCATTAAACATAATATACTCCTTATGCTGTCTGTATTTTATTACCATTCTGGCTTTTCCTCTTTTTTCTTAAGCACGATTTCTTACCAAGATAGCGGGACTGGTGTGTGAACTCTTAGTATTCCTCATTAATCCTTTGCACAAAAGTTCTTTGATTTGCTTACCAAATTCTTAGATATTGTGATGTGTATGCACCATTCGTTTAATTTGAATAATAGTGTTGGGATTTGACAAAGCAATCTTTACAATGCCTTATCTTTGTCCTAAAATTGAAAAGGATTATCAGAGTAGAGTTCTTTTCATAATTGTTCTTGTTGTTTAATAATCTACTCTTTAATAGAAAACTCAAGTAGTGTAATTGTTAGTGTTGCCTAATGTTGTGGATAGATTACCTTCTTACAATGCTGGTTGCATGTAAACTCAATCTCCTATTGAGTGCATGCTTTATTCAATTTATCAATAGGAGTTGAGTGGCCATTTGTTGGGCATATAATTGGGTTTATGGTATGTGTGCATAGAGAATATAAGGTTTGAAAATTATTTCCAATAATCATATCATGGAAGGGTTGATCAGTAGCCCGTAGAACTGGTATAATGCATTGGACTCCTCCTATTTCTATCTATAACACCTCTAAAGGTTTGTTGTGGCTCATTATGCTATTATTAGCTAGTCATACTTGTAAAAAAAATCTTTTCTTTTTTACACATAAATTCTAAAAAGAAAGATTTATTCCAAAATGGACAAAACAACCAATATTGATGTAATCGCACAATTCATATATATATTATATTCCTCTAAACCTATATTTGTTAGGATATAAATGCCATTAGGATTAGTATTGGTGGCTTCATAACATATATCCATAGTCATATTTTTGATTAATTCATCCTCATAAATTGGCTCATTAACGGTCCTTGTTTTGCACCCGATGACTTTCCTACCCACACTCATTCTACTCATTTCACTGGTCATACTTATTATATCATCTTGTTTAACTTCTTCCTTAGCAGTCGAAGATCTTTCTTTCCATTATGATTTTACACTCATGCTTCTTAATAATTTGAGTTTAGTGGTAATTTTTTCATTCTCATTAATTTTTATTACGTTCTTCTTATTGATTTTCATGTGGATTGGATTTTATCCTTTGAATTTTTTACATTGGAGTAGCACTTTCAATCTTTTTTACCTCAATCATTGTTACCTTTGCCTTTCCATCTATAGTATTATCTCATTTGTAGATTATTTTCCCAATTATCCTTACTAGGTAACGTCCTATTTCATATCCAACCTGACTTTTTTTTATCTCAAGGGATAAGAAGTTTTTGGTAAATTCATCTTTTAGGCGCACGTAATTTCTAGGTTGGCAATTGAATAATACTAAACCAGGTTCCCAATTGGTCTTGATCCCTGTGATAATTTGGTTATTAAATTTGGTATCTCTGATATTGCAGATCAAAGTATAAAGATCAACATCTTTGTCACAATATTGTAATGGTGTAATTTGGACTCGGACACTTCCAACATGAATTTTCCTATACTTTCAATCCTTGTTATCCTTAAGGAAGTTTTCCTAACTAGTGGGATTAATTTATCCGACATCATACTCATAATCTTTTATCTCTAGATCTCATTCCATCATTTCACGTACATGCTTACGACTATAAGAAATGTCATCTATCGACGCAAAATTTGCCTCCTTCCACACTTGCTCCCATGGCAGAGTCTATTCGTCGTGCTTAAGGTAAGCGTGCATGGGGTATCAATGCGGAAAAACTCGGCACGCTTAATTAGTGTGCCAGACATTGCAGTACCCACGCTTATATTTGTGGAAAACTACATCATCTACCACGCTTCTAGTTGTAGGTAGATTCTCCTTGCTTGTATTCGTGGCCAGAGTATCCTTTGGGGGAAAAATCTTTCTCACCAATCCAAAGTTGGCATTTTGCATTTGAAAACTGACTTTCAAATAGTTTAAGCATATAACTAATTTGGATAGGAAAATTTTTGTGTGAAAGAAATAACAAGGTATTGTATTAAAAAATTTCAAATAATTTATATTCAATAATGCATTGTCACCATATATATTTGTGTGTGTGTGTATATATATATGTATATATATATATATATATATATATATATATATATATATAGAGAGAGAGAGAGAGAGAGAGAGAGAGAGAGAGAAAGAAAGAGAGACACAGAGAAAGTATATATTTGACCAAAATTTAAATGATTCAAAAAGTACAAAAGCTCTATAGCTATGAACTAACTGCGATCAATTAAGTTGAAAAATAACTAGTATTCAACCATGTAATGAAAAGTATGAAATTGATTTCAACATGCCTATAAAGTATGCACCCACTACCTAAAAGTTAAGTTTGTTTGCAATGGACGTATATAAGATTGAAGCTAAACAGAACAAATCAAATGGTGTAGAACTCCATAGTTCTAAGTGAACACTTCCCCAACCAGAACTTGATATCTAATTTTGCGACATGCTGCCCTTGGTTTTGACCTAAAACTACCAAACCCATACATTAGAGTTAACTACAACAAACAATGCTTCTAAGAGAAAAAAACTTGTAAGGAGATTACAGGAATATCCATTAGCCTTCATAAGTAGGTACTCTCAGTCTACAAACATTTTATAACATCCCTATCCTTAGGCAAGTCTTCTTAGTATATTCCGTAATGTTGAGAAAAAAATTCGGCCGAGTTTTGCCTAAAAGTTAGCTATTTTTCTTTTACAACATGTCAAAAATACAAAAAGAAATAAAAGAAACTCTTCACAATGTCAATGGCCACATGCAGGAGCAAATCAACTCAACAGGCAAGATGTCTAGAGTATCCAACAGAAATCCAACAACCCATCACCATCAAATTCAAAGAAATCAATCAAGTCACGATAGGGTGTTTCAATGCACAAAACAAATCGAACAACCCATTATCATCAACAAATATAGCTTAAAATTTTTAAACTACATGGTTTAACTTACAATGTTCACATTTTGCAGTCTCTCAAGTAACACCTTGGTAACCATATGTGGAGCAACTTTGTAATCGCATCCATTCAAAAGTTATTGTAATTATGTGTAACTTGTAAAAATGTGAATTGAATAAATCAAATTAAAATTGAGAAAACATGAACGTTACCACCATATTTACCATGCTTGCACGATACCAAAGTATCAAAACCTTTTTTTTTCCACCAATAGCGAACTTTGTAATTGAATCAGGATTCTTTTTCACTACTTTTCTGTTATCTTCATCACTTCAACATAACTCAACTAGCAAAATGTACATAAGTTTATAAGGGTTTGTATAGAACATGAAGGTTGGTCTACCACCACCATTAATAGGTTGCTCACACATAGGAGCTCCTTTAAAGGAGTAAGATATCTAGTTTTTGTGGGATAATTTGATGGCTTCAACAAATACTAAGGGATAAAAATTTTGAAATTATTACTGCATGACAAAGAATGTATTAAAAATATATAATTTGTGCACACCCACATGTTTTTTGGTGGTTTTTGTTGTGTACTAGGCTCTTGATTCATATGCTTTGATGAACTGGACCCTCTTTGAATGTCGTTCACTACATACCCATAAATAAAAAAAAACAATTTATTTATAGAAAATACTATAATCCAATTAAGCCAGTAGAATTTTTACTTCTTAAAAAAAAGAAAAATATACTATTACATGCCTACCTAACGCATGCGAGACTAAAAGGGCATCTCCAGACATGTGACTCATGGCTTCTCTGATCATATGGTGTATCATTAACCAAGTTATGCGGTGAGGTAGTAATCTACACACAATTCATATACATTAGACAAGAAATAAGCAAAACTTATCAAATTAAACAGATATTTTGATGTGTGACATACTAATTCAAGTTGAGAGTTTGCAGCTTAGGCAGCAACTTTAGCAGTCAGAACATCAATTTGGTTCTGCATGGGCATCATTTTGTTAAGAACTTCCACTAATAGCTTAGATTCACTATTTTGATGCTTAGCACACAAATCTTTTATAGTCACACTGCTATTGAACCCTATAACTTTTCCATGATTTTCATCACCCATTAGCTTATAGTAGACACTTTTGTCCAGCTTTGACGTTTCTTCTGAGAACTTAACTTCATAAGATCTAGTTTTTTTTTTAAAGCATAGTCATCGCGGATTCCTTGCAAACAAAATAAAATGGGAAGGTTAGATAACATATAAATTAGTACAATCAGATGGAATAAATTAGTTAGTGCCATTGAAAAAAAAAGACAAATGTTTTAAAAAAAAGAGAGAGTGATGGCTAGAAGTGCCCCTTATATTGCCAACAACTTTGTGGTAACAGGCTCATGACAAGTGTTACCCTTTGTTTCATGAATCTCATTAAACCACTCAATCAGCCCGATTCCTACGATATTCCCTTTCTTGAAACCATGGCATCAGTGTGATAAGTGCCCATAGATCGAGCATATTGTTTTAGGGTCATTTTGCTGCATTTTTAGGGGATTCAAGGTTTTTATGCTTAGTTTATACCCAAAAATCCCATTTTACGAATGGGTATAGTTCTTTGACAACCTTTGCAGGTTTTGAGACCTTTTGATCACTTATCGACCGTCAAAAGTGAAAATTTTAACTCGCCATGGATGCCCTCAGTCACCATGCCCACGGAGGAAAAAAGGAAGAACAAGAGAACTCTTAGACAGAGGTCCCCATAGACCTTCCGTGGTGGTGGCCACGGTCCATGGCACGCCTGTAACTGCTGCACCTCTTCGTTTTCATCAGCTTGTGTGGCTGACAATTGATGGTGGCCGCTACGTAAAGATATGCTCAACTGCTTGAACAAGTGACCTAACATATCGACGTTACAAATCTGTCAAAAGTTTTGTAATTTTTATCACTTTTTTTGGAAAAAGGAAGATTGGAAGATTACTTGCATTTAGAGTCTTAAAGATTGAAGAAGTTGTCAAGAAACTCTATTGTTGCTAAGCTATTCTCTTCCATTATTCTTTAAACTCGGTAGATTAGTCTTGTTTGGTTACTTTTCTTGATTGAACTATTTTGTTTGATTCAATTGCCATGAGCGAGTGATTTTTTAGTCTTGGGATTTTATAGCCAAACTATGAACTTGGATCCTTAATCTTCATCAATAATGTGCTTACTCTATTTCGAATGCTTGAATCTGTCTTGTGCTATGATTGTCGTGAGTAGTTTTGGCCAAATTAACTTGCAAAATATCATATAGTTGGATGAAGTACGAAAAGGAGAATGTGCTATTGGATTGGCAAGTATAAACTTAACATAGCTACTTTTGAGAGAAAGTGGCATGTTGAGAGGAAATTTAACAACTTAGAATCTTAATTTTAGACTAAATCAAGCACCCCTTTTGAAAGAATGATAGTATGTTTAGTCTAACTAGTTCCATTCATTTTGAAATAAATGATTAGATATTATATGTTTGTTATCCTTTTATTCATCGAAATTTTAGTAAGCATAGATATTATGTATCAGATCTAGTTCATAGTTGGCGAAGCAAATCACTAGGCATTTTTAATTAATAGAATTCTCAAGTCAATAACTAGCACTTCATCTGGTGATAGATTAATTTATTCCCCAAATCGCCTTATATTTACTTAGCATTTTTAAAGGATAAACTCAATAGATTGCATTGATCTCTGTGGAGATGATCTTTTAACTAGACTACAACACTCCTGTGCTTGCGGGCAAGTCAAGTTTTCGGTGTCGTTGTCGGAGACTTGTGTCAAATGTTAGGTTTTTTTCGATAGGTTTGACTAAGCATATTGTTTTCTTTTGAAAAAAAGGGAAAAATGGGCAAAAAAAATTAAAATTGAAAATGAAAAAATTTTAAAAAAATTGTGACAAAAAAAGACAACGGAAATTTTCTATTTCCCCGAATTCCAACATGAATTATTTTGGAAGTATTTCAAGCGTTTAAACATCTTTCTTACTCAATGTGGCTATTGTGTGGTTAAATGGGAAATTTCTGACACTGTTAATGAGGGTGTGAATAGTAAAACTCGAGGTCTTTAGAGTACTAGGGTCTTCTTGGAAACAATGTTGATGAGGTATGGTATTTGCTTGAGTAAATTACATGGGATTGATTTGAATTTTAGAAGGCTAGTTGTGCTTCTGGCTATTCGTTCCCTGACCCTCTTATGCATTCTATACTAGATTTTATTATGGCCATTTTTGGTATGACCTATGCAATTCTTCTAACCATGCTATTAATTCTCATCCTTATTATGCATGTTATGCTCAACAAGACTTTGCATCACCCAAGGACAATATTAATGTTGTCCTAACATTACCTGATTCACCCTTCCCTTTAGCTCAGTGCACAGGGCTCGAGGTGGGTGAGCCTTTTGGGGTAGTTGCTAGTTTTAGTGTTGTTAATGCAAGTTTTAAGTCAAAAGATGCTTTAGATGAGGTGTATGATCTAAATAAGGCTCCATGGAGGGGGTCATGTGATGTCTTTGTGCATAAGGAAGCTGCTAGCGTTGGTTTTGATGATAGTGTTCTCCCTAATTCCGTTGATCATTCACATACTTCCCCTAAGTGTTCACAACCCTCTCTTCCTCTAAGTATTACATTGATGTGCCCATTGATAATTCTATGATTTGTGATGCTAATGTTGACTTAGGCTATGAGGACAACATGTTTGATGTGGTTGGTGGAAATGTTGATGACTTTGTGGCCCTAGGTTACTTAAGAGGGTATGATCCATCCATTGATCCTTGTTGAGTATGCCTAGGAGACTTGCTTGGAAAGTCATGTTGACTATGTTATTTAGTCCTTCCTATGATTTTTCTATGGGATTTGCTAAGGTTAAGAAGATACTTATTATATTTGGTGTGATTTTGATTATTACCTCTTACCTTTTGTTTTCTAAATTACTGTCCAAGGAGTTTGATAAGCTCCTGTGTGTTTTGATGACAATTGATTTTTTAAGCCTAGTCTTGAAGATATAATGGAGTGGTTGATGCTCCATTTGACAGTTTGTGAGGTGGTCTTAGATTAGGTGTATGTAGCACCTAACGTAGTGAGATTGTTCTCTTTTGTTTTCCTTTTCCCTTCTCTTGCTTTCTTTCCTTTGAATATCTAAGCATGGGGGAAGGGTGGTTCTATGTTTTCCATTTTGATGTTTAGTTTGTATAATTGTTAGAGCATTTTAGTTGCATTTAGACTGGCATATGGCATTGCATGTAGGAATGGTGTGGATTAGTTTGAGATGACCTCCAATGATGTTTTTGCTTGGCACAATGCCTTACATAAGGTTGAGTAAATTTTGATGTGTAATCGTTTTTGGTACGAAAATTTGTGAAGGTATGGTGAATATTTCTTGTTTTGACCCTTGTCTTGATTGAAGACAGTATAGCCCCTTTGGATTCTTAGGCACTAATGTTAATTGGTACGTGGGAGTAATTTTATAAGCTACTTTATACTTGTCTAGATATCCCATGACACTTTGAACCTTATTTGGACTATTCATCATATCCAGTCTCATGTTCTATCATGTGTTTGACTCTTCCATGTTGTATCTCTGGAACTTGCCTAGGCTCTTGTTCAAAACCACATTCATATGGGCACATTTGATGATGAGGCATTCTTTATGCCAAATAGCCTACCCTTGTGCTACATATTTTTCCGCTTTGCTAGCCCCTTTGAACTTATATCCTTTCCTTATTACGATCCCTTCAGATTAACCCATGGTCAAAGACATGTTCAAAATCTTTAAGCCACATCTATGGAGCATCAATTAATCTATGTAGTGCGTGGTTTTGGGGGCAGTTGAGATTAAGGTGGCTTTGGTTTGTTAGTTTGTTGAGGGGTGGATGACATTGCATTAGGTTGTGTTTCCCTTTTATTTGGGTTGTGTTTCCCTTCTATTAGGTTATGAGTTGATAATTCATGACCCTATGCCTTTCATTAATTGATATTTTCATTTCTTTGAAAAAAAAGAAGATAAAAAATTCATGTTGAAGTGAAAGAAACCAAAAAAAAAAACGACAATAAAAAAAAAGAAAACAAAAAAAATGAATAAGTGATTGGCATTTGGCATGTACACAAATGGAGTTCCTTTCTTTGTCAACTCATTTCCTACATAGTTTCTTTAGGTATGATCATTGAATTGTTGGAGTTTGGAGTGCTGGTGAACTTCATGGTTTCTTAGTGCATTGTTGATTGCTCCCTGGTCATTTGGTTACATAGTTCCACATTACCAGAATTCATTAGTCCATTCCTTTCCTTTAAACCTTTTAGCTCACACTACAACCGATGTAAAGTTCTCTTGATAGTCATGTGAACATTGCATTCTTAGTGGGTGAGAATTTGAGAGTCTTAGCAAACATATGGTAGATTGTGTCTTTGGAAGGAGTCTTGAGTAAACCTATGATATAGTTCAAACATATGAGGGGTAATGATTCACATTTCCAAAAAGTGAGGTCCTACTAGTCCATTTAGCTGTAATAAATTCCATGTGCTTGCATGATGTGCTTTGTGGTTCTTAGAGGTGATCAAGTTTGATATCCGGCTTATGGTCGTATATTTCTTTGAAAACATCCACCTTCTCCTAATTTTGAAATGTCTTGCGTGCTATATGTGGTTGTCATTGATTACTATTCTTGCTTGTGATACGCTATGACTTGTGTACTTATGCATTTGAGTCCTAGATGCATCTCCCCTTGTTGATTTTCTCTAGTGTTTGCTTGAAGTTAACCAAAGGTTTAAGCATGGGGGGTGACGAATGACATATTTGCATAGAATTTTGCTAGTATTTAGGAGTCATTTTATGGCATTAATGTGCTGGACTGTGTGATTTGTGCCTTTATTTCTACTATTATACTTGGTTTCGCTTGTTTTGAGACTGTTTACAGATTTTGACTCTGTCGGCCATGTTGTGTGAGTAGGATGAAGATTTTGAGGCCTTATGGATTACAGAAGGTAGCAAAAAAGGCCTAAAGACACCCAACACGAAAGTACCGTGGATAGTACCACGGTCCAGGAGGTTTCAGGAAGAAGTTGCAACAAAACAAGAAAGAACAGCCAAGGCAATGTCCACCACGGTGTATCCATGGTGGTCCCCATGGTCTGTGGTGGCCTTTGTTTCCCCGAGTCGGCTGGATTTCATCATAGCTATTTGTGTTCCAAGTGTTTGGATGGTTTTTCAGACTTGATTTCAACTATAAAAGCCTTATTTTACTACTTTTCTTGAGGAACTCCATCTCCATTCCATCATTTAGATAGGTCTTGGACTCCATTTTTAGAGTGAGGGAAAGCAAGTTGAAGAAGAAGATTGGCAAGGAAGCGGGATTGGGCTTGCGATCGACGGATTCAAGCATGCTTTTGGCTAAGAAAATTCTACTCTCCTCTCTTCTCATTTCTCTTAGATTTATCACTTTACAGTAATTAAATGTTAAATCACATCATCTTATATTAGATTTTTAGATTTAGGATTTTGTGAACCTATTGATGTACTTGGCTTGAGTATCTGCACTTCAATCGTTCGATTTATGTTGTTTTCGTGCTGAATATGATTTTAGAGCTTTGATTTGCAAGCATGTTCATTGGTCGTCTTCTTGCTTGATTTTGGATGTTGAGTGAAGTAGGTATAGGTGAAACTTGGCATTGGAAAACTAAAATCGGATTTGTATGTGAATTCTTAAGAAAGATTTGTCTATCGAAAGGGCATGAGTGATAATGATTTTCCTAATGAATCTAGATTGATTGAAAACCACGAAAGTAGTGAAAGAGAGTAGTGGTACTTTGATTATTGTCCTTGAAACTGAGTTAGCTTAGATTCATTGACGTGCAACATGTTTGAATAACTTATCATGTGGTGAAGCATATTCCTGAATGTTTATTCTCATTTAAATTAGATCTAGATGTTTTCTTATCAATTCCCAGTTTTGATTTGCTTAGCCTATGTAGGGGATATAACCTAGTAAATCAACCTCTTTCTTATGGGAGAGGACCTTGATTGGCTACAATGTCACCGTGCGCTTGCAACCCTATCAAATTGGAAGCTGAAGTTGGAAGCACTAAGTACATTAAACCATTAGCTTCTAAGGTTAATGTGCTTAGTACTCATAATAAGATGTTTGAAGCTGAAATTGTCTAACAAGCTACCTCATCATCAATAGCCCCGGGTAAACTTCCTAGTAAGCCTAAGCCTAACCCTCTGTAGCAGTGTAACTATGTTATCATGAGAGAAGGATTAGATGGTTCTGAGGGTGTGAGGCTTGAGGTGGGTAGAAAGTTGAATTGAGCTGTTAGGAAGGAGAAAAGTGATGAGCTTGAGACTATAACTTTTAAAGAGGGGAGCAGTCTAGAGGTTCCCGAAGAGTTTCCCCCTAAGCTCAAAGATCCAGGTAGCTTTTCTATTCCCTGCATGGTTGGAAATGTGAGCATTGCTAGGGCTTTATTTAATCTTGGTTCAAGTGTTAGTTTGATACCCTATACCATTTTCGAGAAGCTTGACTTAGGACAGTTGCAACCAACACCTATTTCACTATAATTGACGGATAGTCCCGGTAAGTACCCTTTGGGTATTTTAGAGGATGTTCCTGTAAAGGTAGGTGATTTTTGTGTGCTTAATGACTTTATCATCCTAGATATGACCAAAGATGCTTATACCCAAATTATTCTAGGGAAGCCCTCCTTAGACACCTCAGGTTGCAAGATAGATGTGAAAAGGGCGTGGTTAACCTATGATCTGTATGAATGTCATGCTGAGTTTAATTTGTTAGAAGATCGAAAATTTCCCCACTCTTCATTTGCTTGTGATGAAGTGACAGTTTTTTATTAGATTGAGATGTGTGTTGACATGTGTCGTACTAACCCTCCTATATGTGATGGTGTTTCTACTAAGGGCCCGTCCTTGACTATGCTAAGATGGAATTTGTTAACCCTTGTGCCTCCTAGAATAACTAAGGACAAGCCTTATATTGTTACTGAGGGTTCCATGGGTGATTATTACAAGTGTGCTTGAATACTGATGTCTTTGCCTTCTATGAATGGTATTAAGTATGAGTTTGACATTGGAGTTGAGTTTGGTAATGACCCGTCTGATAAAGCCCACTACCAGACTATTTTATATGCATATTGTGCTATTTGGAGCTACTTGATGGTGAAGAAGGATCTCCATCCCAATTTCTTGATGTGGTACCTTCTCTTGTAAGAAATCAACTTTATTCTTTGTGATAAGAGGAATTCAGGAGATGCGAGGAAGCCCATTGAGAAGCCCTCTACCTACACCCTTTCCAACCCTGAGCCAACACTGAATTGAAGGTCGAGCTTTTGACCTTAAAAGAGCGCTTCTTAGAAGACAACGCAAGTTCCCTTTAATAGTTTTTCTTTTTATTTGTTTGTATATAATGTATTCTTTCTTTTGAAAAAAAAAAGAAGAGAAAAAAAAAGAAAAAAATGGCAAAAATGAATAAAGACAGAGAAATTATGAGAAAAAAGAGTAAGGAAAAAAATGCCATAAGAAAGTTCTAGAGACTTAAGACAGAAGCTACCACATACCCCTAGTGTTGTTTGGCTCAGTCCATGGAGCCGCTACCGAAAAATTAAAAAAAGAATATTTGGAGATAGAGCCGACCACGGAGGATCTGTGGTGTTCACTACAGCCCGTGGCGGGCCTTTTTCTCCATGGTCAAAGGTTTTTCATTCCCTTTGACTCGAGCTTTTCATTCTTCTTCTTCAACCTCATATCTATCTCTTATTAAACCCTCTCCTTCTTTCTCTAAAACGTCCATTAACACCCACCTTCCCACCCTCAATTTTTACTCAAGTTCACTCAAATTTCTTCAATTTCTTCTTATTTTCTTCACCTTACCCACAATTCTCCTTAAATATTCCCTTTTTTAGTCTTCTTTCTCTTACATTCTTCCCATCTTCATACCCAAATCTATAACACCTCAACTAGACCTTCTAATCTTCCAAATTTTCATCTTTTCTTCCCTAATTCTTCTCCACTACCCCTTAATTGCACAAATTTTCCATTATCACCCTTTTCATCCTTTTTCTTCATAATGAGGATTTTCAAGCATCCATACTCGTCCACATTTCATGTCCATGGCACTCAAGAAGAGAACAATGACTAGTCCGGGAGTGGGGAGGTCGAGTTAAGTTCCCCAACGGGTTTCCCGAACCTCAACTAATACCGAAACTGAGGTAATATTCCTAATCCACGTGGTTTAACTAATCCTGAGCATGTTGCTAGATATACTACCTTGAGTAGTAAAGTTGTTGTAACTACTCGGTCCTTTGATGAGGATTTATTAACTAGATTTGGATTGGTAGATGATATTCATTGGTTGTTTGCTTGTGGGGTATAGGTCAATTTATTGCAACTCAAGACCATATATATCGTGAACTTACTGTGGAGTTTTTGAGTAGTCTACATGTTGAAGTCACAAGTGGCACTACATGTCAAAAGGGCTACGTATCATTTTACTTGAATAGGGAGTTTTATGAGCTTAAACTGAATGCTTTTAACAGTATATTTGGTTTTCCACCTAATTTGGATTTAGGCCGACATTACGTGCCTAGGGAGTTTAATCCTAATGACTTTTGATATACCTTAACCGGTAATTATCAATATGATGCTACTCACTCCAAGTGCACAATTATTTGAAACCCGTGTATTAGAGTTACCCAATGTGTCCTTGCTTGTGAACTGTTTACTCAGGAGGATAGTTTGAATGTTTATCATTTGTTTGAGCCATATTTCTTGCATAGCATTCTGGTAGGGACACGAATTGACCCTGGTTTGTTTTTTGCCAGTCAATTATTGAGTGCAGCTACTAGTTCTACAAAGAGGATTGTAATTGAAGACCTTATCACCCCTATAGCTAGGTCAGTTGGTATTGAGCCTAACCCTTATGATAGAGTGCCATGTTATGAAAGATTAGCCTTAGCTGCCTTTGAACACATGAAATTTTTTACGATGGAGGGAAGTAGGATATATGGGATTTACCCTAGAAACAAGCTTATGCCTCTTCTAAATGTTGACCGTACTACTCTTTTGAGCCTAGAAAATCTTTCATCTATGTCGGGGGATGAGGAGTTAGTTCATCCTACTCCTCCACAACCATATTTAGGCACCTCTAGTTCCTCTCAGCCTTTCTCTTTCCAGGACTACATTGATTTCCACGCCACCCTTCAGTTTTTCCAAGAGGAACAAGTCTTCTTATCGACTTATGTCTAGTCTGAGCATGCCGCCCTCCGTGAGTTTGTTCAGGAGCGGCGTGAGCTCCATGGGATGTTTAGAAACTTGGTGTGATTGGCATATATCTCAACCCCACCTTCCTTCTCCCCATTCTCCTCCTTTCTAGTTTTTCTTCCCCCTTCCCAATGATTATCATGAGCTTGCACTGTGGACGATACTTTGTCCAAGCATAGGGAAGTTGTGTGTTTTTATTGTGAAAATGTGTATGATGTGGTTGTGTGAATAGTTTGCATTTTAGATAATGCATTTAGGGTTAATTAAAGCATTTTTGGTTGAGCATTTAGTTTTTTTATTATTTTTCTATTTTAGGATTAGTTTCGTAGTTTTTGTTTCATGTCGGCATTTTCAATTTTTAGTTGCATTTTAGGTTTAGGATGCATATAAAAAATGAAAAAACAAGAAGAAAAATTTAGATTTTAAAAAAAGATAAAAAGAGTCAAACTACTCTGATGATGAGTTTTTAGACTAAGTAGCTTTCTTTGGCTTAATTTGACCCTTTTAGCTATGTTCATTTGTGAATAAAATGTTCGATAATGAGTTTAAAATGTTTGATAGTGAGTTTTTGAAATGTTCTTCTTGATTTTGACTTTCAAGTTGAATGTGAATTGATTGCTTAAATGACACTTTGCATGAATATTTGGCATGTGAGATTCAATGAGCTAGTTAAGCTTTGGTAATTGCCTCGTGAGGCTTTGAGCTTGATTGGACTAACTTATTAATTTTAGTCTCATATTACTTTTCGTGTGTGACTCTTCCTAGATTTCAAATCTCTAGAATGCGCTTTGACTCTTGTTCAAGATTACATTTAGCATGTGCATTTAGGCAATATGATTTTGAATTTATGAGTTACATTGAACAAATAACTACCCTTGTTATGTATTATTTATCTCTTGCTAACCTTTTGAGCCTTTACAATATTTATTGATGTGAACCTTTAATCTAGCGCCTAGTCAAACATATGTCTACCTTGTTTGGCAAAGACTTGAGAGTTTCATTTCTTGATTTGGGGTGGTTTGATGATGATGATACGAGATATAGTTTGTTTGGATCCAGCGTGGATGCTGTTTGGAATGGCTCAACAGTTTTTCTCATTTAGAACCAACCAAGGGGATTGTTTATATCTTTTATGTGTATTGGTTGAATAGTTCGTTTTGTGCATTTGGGAGGTGATGATCTGGCTTTTAGTCTTCGACTTTTAGCTCTGCAAATCCCAAAACATTTGTTCCTTTCTAAACCTTTACCCAATAGCCCCGTTATAACCCTATTGAAGTCCTCATGATTGCCTTGTGTGTTTTGTGTTCTAGTGATGACAAATTTGAGAGTCTTGTCAAGCTTATGGTAAGTTCGATTCTTTGGAATGAGATTTGAGGGAGTCGCATTATATTTTGAAACTCGTGAGTGTTGAGTGCTACATCACTAGAATGAGGTTTTACTCGCTCATCTTGCTCAAATTATGCATGTGCGAATGTGAGTTTTAAGTTGAATGGAGTAATTGATTTAATGTTCGATGAGATAGTCTCTAATTGTATTTCGAAAGCTTCATTCTCCTGTATATTTTGCAATGTTTTCAATCACTTTTGGGCTAACTTATTGAGTTTGTTTAGCTAATGATAATGCTACTAATGTTTACCTAAGGAGGTTCTTCTTCATAGTTTAGGCTTCATTAGTTGCTTAGGGACAAGCAACAATTCAAGCATGGGGGAGTTTGATAAGTGCCTATAAAGCAAATCATTTTAGCATTATTTTGATGCAGTTTTAGGGAATTCATGAGTTTTATGCTTAATCTATACCCCAAAATACCATTTTACGCTTGGGTATATTTCTTTGATGACTTTGGCAGGTTTTGAGACCTTTTTGTTAGCATTGACCATGAAAAAAGTCAAATTTATGACTGACCATGAACACGCCCAGTTACCATGCCCGTGGAGGAAAAAAAGAAGAAAAAGAGAACTTCGAGGTAGCGGCCGCCGTAGACCATCCGTCACGGTGGCCACGGTCCGTGGCAGGCCTGTAACTATCTGCACCTCTTTGTTTTCCTTAGCTTGTGTGGCTGAGAATCGATGGTGGCTGCTCTATAAAGATATGCTTGGTTGTTTGAACAAGAGACCTAACATATCTACCTTAGAAATCTCTCAAAAGTTCTGTAATTTTTATCCTTTTTCGAAGCAAAAAGAAGATTAGAAGGAAGATTACCTGCATTTGGAGCCTTGAAGGTTGAAGAAGTTGTCAAGAAACTCTATTGTTGCTAAGCTATTTTCTTCCCTTGTTCTTTGAACTCATTAGATTAGTTTTGTTTGGTTGCTTTTCTTGATTGACCTATTTTGTTTGATTTAATCATCATGAGCGAGTAATTTCTTAGTCTTGCAATTTGATAGCCAAAGTATGAACTTCAATCCTTAATCTTCATCAATAATATGCTTATTCTATTTAGAATACTTCAATCTATCTTGTATTATGATTGTTGTGAGCAGTTTTGGCTAAATTAACTTGCAAAATATCAAATATTTGGATAAAGTACTGAAAGAAGAAATCCGCTATTGGATCGGCAAGCATAGACTTAATATAGCTACTTTTGAGAGAAAGTTGCATGTTAAGAGAAAATTTGACAACTTAGACTCTCAATTTTAAACTAAGTCAAGAACCCCTTCGAAATAATGGTAGTATGATTAGTCTAAATAGTTCAATTCATTTTGTAAGAAAGAATTGGATATTATCTGTTTGTTATCCATTAATTCATCCAAATTTGAGTAAGCATAGATATTATTTATCGAATCTAATTCAAAGTTGGTGAAGCAAATCCTTAGCCGTATTTAATTGATAGAATTCTCAAGTCAATAATTAGCATTTCATATAGTGATAGATTAAGTTATTCTCGAAAATCGGCTTATATTTGCTTAGAATTTTTAAAGGATAAAGTAACTAGATTTTGTTGGTCTCTATAGGAACGATATTTTAACTAGACTACAACACTCATGTATTTTTATAGTATAAGTGTTGTGGTAACAAAATCACAAAAAATTATAATGCATACAAATTTGTCTCGCTTAACTGCATAACTTTGTGATTCGCTTGTGTGAGTATGGAAAAGCTTCCCCATTGCTTTTTTCCCAATCTTAGAATACTCCTAAGCATATAAATGCCACATCAAAAAGAAAAATTTGACTGAGGTTGTTGTATTCAAATAATGAATTAGAAATATAAACATGATCGGTAATCAATAATAACTCTTCCGTTGAACTTATCGGAAAAATAAAGGTCCACAAATCCAAAACACATTAGATTGCCCAACTTCTTTAGGAAGAGTGATGTCATTATCTTTTGCAGACTTAGGTAATGGTATTGCACACAATTGCTCCCTAGTAGTGTCTTTCTTATTATATTTCACCCTCCATGATCATTTGTAACCCCTTAACCTCTCCCCAATAGAAGTCAAAACTTTGGAATCAACCAATGCATTAGATGGTAGCATGAACGTTTTCTGGAATTTAGGGACAAGAATTAGAAAGATAAGCAAAACTGCAAAGTCATATGTCATGTATCATTAGTTAATATAGCTCACCAGTACATGTGCTATAACTTGATCCTTAACGACTCCAGGAACTAACCGCCCTTCTTTATAGTAGAAGAGACACAATTCAGGCTGCCTAACCACATCAATAAGAAACCTATTAAACACAGTTCTTGCCTTTTTACTGGTTGCAAGAACTTATTCAATAGTACCAGAATCTTCTTACGAGGATCCAAAGTATGCACAGTTTTGATATTGGTTCTCCCTCTAAGTTTGATGACGTTGTCTTCTCCATCTGGAAACAAAAATGAAATAGCTAATCTAAATAGCCCAAAATTTGTGAAATTAACCAATTCAAAACTTTTGACTAAGAACAATTACCTACGACCAACACCTCTTCATCATTATTGAACCCTTTTGGAATATCAATAAGATCCAAATCAAAATAAATCTCACCATATTATCCTCCTCCTCCTCCTCATCATCATCATCAACATCCTCATCACCATCTACATCTAAAGACAGGTGCTCATGTGATGCTTCTTCATTTTGTATAGAGTTCAAATACTCTTAGTAAGTATGTCTAAAATGAAAGATATATGGATCATCCCAAATCACCAAGGTTATTGATATCATCCATTTGTAACCCCTCCTTCATGTATCCTATGTCAGAAATTTAAATGAGTGAAACCACTTTATTCTTCTTTAAACCTCGCAAATTCGTATTCACCCAATCACATTGAAATAATACCACTTTATGCTCAGAATAATAATCTAACTCAATAATATCAACATCTTTTGCTTTCAGCTTCCACCATAACCCCAAAATTTTGGGTTTTCTTTGACTCATCTCTCTTTTGAGTGTGACAGTTTTATCCATTGGTGACAAATGTGTTCATTCTCTTAACGATTGGTTGAGGACCACAAACCACAACTCTAAAGGATATTGATTATGGCAAATGAACCTCCATGTCTGACACCTAGGTCACACATAGAAAAAATAATTAGAACACATAGATAAGGCGAACGAGATAATGTAGATTGGACAAATTATAACATCATTACTCTTTCTTGTAACTAGCCAGAAAGCTCTTCTAACAACCACTTTAGCTTAAGTCAATCAGTTGGCTCATGAGGAAAAGATGTCATATGTTCATTCAAAAACAACTTGAAATTTATTATGATATTTCAATATTTTATGGTACTAAAAGATATATGTATGCCTAATTTAGTTATTCGTATAAACCTATGATATTCATCAATGTCATCAAGGTGGAGGAGTACATATTGATGAGCCTATTTATGACTTAACTCATCAAGTTCAACCATTTCTACCTTTTCTTTTGGTTGACCAGCCGTAGTAAACAGATACATATCTCTATTTGGGTTAGCGGCATTATTTCTTTATGGTTGGTTAAAAACGATTTCCACTCCTTGAAAATACCTCGAATAAAAAATTATACACTCTTAAGCAATATATCCTTCTACCATTGAACCCTCAGGTTGTGTCCTATTACGTACAAGTCCTTTCATGGATGCCAAAAACCTATATCAAACACATGCATATGAACACATGAATATATGTTTGGAATTAATAGTTAAGCATATATTAAAGGTGTGAATTCTAACCTTTCAATTGGATACATCCACCTATATAAAATTGGCCCTCCAAGCTTTGCTTCCTTAGCTAAGTGCACAATTAGATGCACCATAATAGTGAAAAAACTGGGCAGAAATAGTTTCTCCATTCTACATAGTCTCACAACCATATTTGCTCCGGCTTCATCTAACTTCTCAATAGTAAACTCTTTGGTACAGAACTCCTTCCTGAATGTCGATAAAGTCCAAATACTATCTATAAGATCATTGTCTTTTGCCACCATGAATGTAATCGGAAGCAAGTCTTGCATAAGAACGTGGCAATCATGGTGATAAACCTCTATTTTTACCTCTTTGGAACTCAATTTTGACCTTTCCTTTCAGTGATTTTTGGGTGGAACTTAAAAGCATAAGGGTCGAATAGGCCTCTTTTGCCCTGAATTTGCTCATGTTAGGTGCTTTCATATTTTTCATGAAGTACAATTGAAGAAAAGAGGAAAACCCGCTAATACAGTGAGAAAGGAAGGTCAAGAAGACGATTTCATGCTAAGGAAGAGGTGGTTGAGGCCTAGAGGAGTGGCGTGGGGACCCCATGCCTGGTAGCCTGGTCGTGCCAAAGGAAAGAAAGCTGGAACGCGTGACCAGGAATGTGGGACAGTGGCACCATGCCACGTGGCACGACCATGCCACTTTAGTTCCTTGCGCGACTAATTGTTTCGTCGCAGCTACAATTAGGGATACCTTGTAATTTACTTAGAGCTCTCGAAAAGGGGTAATTTTTCAGTCTTTCCATGCTAATTACTTTCTCAAATTCTAAAGCATTGGATTGAAGCTTTGATTTGGTATGAATTTGCGTGATTGCTCTTGGAAATCAAGTTAAGTACGTTCCCATTCTTCCCACTTTTCTGATCTAAATTAAAGTTTACAACTTTGGTGATGTCTTGTAGATTCTTGTTCTTGATTGTGATTACAAGTATGATAAGAGGCTAAATTAGTAGTCTTGGATTGGGAGTAGCTCCTATTGTGCAAAAGTGAATCATGTTCTAGGTTTTTGTGAGTTGTGTCAATGATTGCAATTGGAATTCCTACATAGTATGTCAACTGTTTGTTGAATTGCTTGAAAGAGTTTTATTCATTGTTCCAAATTAGAGTTTAGGAGATTAACGAAAGTTGAATCCTTTATTTAGTAGAACTTTGTGGGTAATTGATATTCCTAACGTGAAAACAGTTAGGGTTTCAATTGGGATTATTTGATTATGAAATCCTATGGCTTTGATAGTCTTAGTTTCATGAAAATAGATAACGAAGGTTAACTTAGCAAATCTGTTGACCTTTGAAAGAAACTTAGATGCGCTCTAAATCATAATGCTTTCCACTTTGATTTATTTATGGACATGGTTTGTTTGATTTAGTCATGATTCATATAGAACTATAGTGTGGTGAACCCCAATCTAAGACCCTTGTTAATATTAGGTTAGATAATTCAGCAGTTTTCAGCAGAATAGTACTGCTAGTTAGTAACAATCATCTAAAGTGGACTTCTGTCTAACTTGAGTGATATAAATTGAATTTGGTGATTGGAACCAAGTTCTTTGGACATGACCCGTACTTGCTGTTGTTAGCTACAACTGACACCGTGCACTTGCGGTGACATTTTAAGATAACACGTTTTTGGCGCTGTTGCCGGGAAACTTGTTTATTCCAACATCAAAAGTGACCAAAACGCTCTACATTAGGCATTTCCTTTTTCTTTTCCTTTTTCTTTTTTTTCCCTTTTTTCTCCTTTGTCCTTTATGCCTTGCTTGGACTTGATAATGCTTGGTGTAGTTTTTGGCTTTGTATGCACAAGCGCAGTCAAAGGGATCAGCCACTCATCCCCTTTGACCTTGAGAAAGAAGCCACTGCACGGAGGAAAAACAGTGCGTGAAAGCGACAACAACAACAAGTCGTCATGGCCAAGAGAGACCCTAGGGGCCACCATCATCAACTCAGCCGTTGAAGCAAACAACTTCAAGCTGTGGCTCGCTCTCTTGTCCTTTGTGGAGAAGGGCCAATTTAGTGGACGCCCCATGGAGAAACCCCATATTCACCTTCGCAACATCCTAGCGTAGTGTGATACGATCAAGCTGAACGGGGTCTCCACCGATGCAATCAGGTTGAGGCTCCTCCCTTTTTCACTAACGGATAGAACCAGCGACTGGCTCCTCGATGAAGAACCTAATTCGTTCACCGTTTGGGAGGCCCTATCAAGAGCATTTCTTAGTAAGTACTTCCCCACCGGACAAGACCGCTAAGTTGAGAGCGAAAACCACTTCCTTCTCTCAACCACGCGATGAGTCATTATATGAGGTGTGGGAAAGGTTCAAGGATCTTCAATGCCAATTGCCCCCACCATGAAGTACCCGACCAGCTCCTAATCTAGACCTTCTAACAATGGACTAGACCAGTCCCTGAAGATTTCTGTTGACACCCCAGCTGGCGGCGAACTCATAGGGTGGATGATTGAGCCCTATTGGAAGAGATGGCCTCTAACAACTATTACTGGTCTGGCGAGAGGGCAGCCCCAAAGAGGACCAGCAGAGTCTATGGAGTTGACATTGTGGACTTGCTTGCTAGCAAAGTGGACACTCTAGCACAGCGATTTGATAGGCTTGGAACTCCTTCTTTAGGGAGTTTAGTGGGGAGTTCTTTTGGCGCAATGTTTGAGGCTGGGCCCTTTATGACATTTGTGGTATCAAGGCCACATTGCAGCTGAGCATCAATGCACTTTCCAGGGAGTTGAGCATGCCAATACGATGCAAAACTATAACCAATGCCTATAAAATAACCCCTACTCAAACACCTATAACCTCGATTGGAGAAATCACCCAAATTTCTCCTACCGCAACAACAACCCCATTTGACCCAATGCCATTCAACCCTAACCTCTTGGCTTCCAATACAGGGCTCCCTACGCCCCACCTCCACAACAACTACAGCTACCCTAACCCAAATCCAATCTGGAAAGTCTTATGGAGCGTTTTATAGCGACCTAAACTAAGACCAATGAGATACTTGGTGAGTCGGTTAGTCAATTATCTTTCAAATTTGACACTATGACCACTCATCAGAAGATGATGGAAAACCAAATTGCTCAGATTGCGCAGCAGGTAAACCATTTTTTTAGACCCCAGGGGCATCTACCAAGTCAACCCGAGACCGACCCCAAGGGTTAGATGAATGCCATTACACTGGTGGGTGGCAGAGAGTTAGAGAGGTCTCAAATGGCCATAAGGGAGGAATGGAGGGACTCTGACAATGTAGAAGACAATGAGCAGGAAGTCACCATTGAGACTCAAAGTGAGAGGGTCCACACTGAAAAGCCCCAGGAGGTTCAAGCTGAGCATGGTTTACCTCCCGTGAAGCCCTACAATCCTCCAGTGCCATATCCCAAGAGGCTATTAAAGGCTAAAGAAGAGCACAAGTATGAGAAGTTCCTCAAGATGTTGAAGAAGTTCTACATCAACATTGCCTTCCTGAAGGCTATTACTGACATGCCCTCCTATGCCAAATTTCCAAAGGATCCGCTAACGCTACAGTGGCTCTCACTGCGAAGTGCAGTGTTATCATTCAAAACAAGCTACCCCGTAAGCTTTCAAATCTAAGAAGCTTTTCCATCCCTTGTTCAGTTGGGGATGTGACTATCAGCAGGGCGTTATGCGATCTTGGGGCTAATATAAGCCTTATGCCATGCTCTATATGCGAGAAGCTATAAGTGGGCGACTTGTAACCCACTACCATCTCTTCGCGATTAGCTGATAGATTCGTCAAGTACCCTATGGGTATTTTTGAGGATGTCCCACTGTAAGTGGGCAATTTTTTCATCCCATGTGATTTTCTTGTCATGGAGATGGAGGAAGACTCCCGCATCCCCATTATACTTGGGCAACCCTTTCTAGCCACTGTGGGTTCGATGATAGATGTGAAGAATGGCAAGCTCTCCCTTTAAATAGGAGATGAAAAAATGGAATTTAGCTTGCCATAATCCATGGCCTCCCTCACCTCAGGTGGCTCGTGCTGGAGAAAGCACTTAATCAGGAGGCCAAGACTCGCCATTCTCTGGAGGATCCACTAGAGGTCGCGTTGATCGACTGCTATGTGACTGACTCCCATTCGAGAGAGAATGAGGAGTATGCTAAGCTCCTCAACGAGTCCACTACCTATACACCTAAGCAGTCCCCCAAGGAGGTCCTTCGTGTGGAGAACCTTGCCTCCAAGGAGCAATAGAAGTGCCCATCGAAGGCAGAGTTGAAACCTCTACCTTCCCATCTCAGGTATGAGTTTCTTAACTCCGCTCATCAGTTCCCTATTATTGTCAGTACTAAACTAGATGCCACCCAGTTGGAAAAATTATTGGATGTGCTTCGTACGTATAAGGATGCCATTGGTTATAGTATTGATGATATTAAGGGACTTAGTCCTTCATTCTGCATACATCGCATCTTTCTTGATGAAGGTCATCGCCCCTTCCGACAACCTTAGCGTCGCTTAAATCCTAGTATGCTAGAGGTTGTGAAAAAGGTGGTTATCAAATTACTTGATGCTCGGATCATCTACCCTATCTCAGATAGTGAGTGGGTGAGTCCAGTTTAGGCGGTTCCCAAAAAGGGTGGGATGACCATCATTAAGAATGAGCGAGATGAGCTTATTTCAACTAGGACTATGATTGTGTGGCGAATGTGTATTGATTATCGTCGATTGAATCAAGCCACCCGAAAAGATCATTTCCCCCTCCCCTTTATTAATCAGATGTTGGAAAGGCTGGCAAGGCATTCCTTCTTCTGTTATTTGGATGGATGCTTTGATTTCTTTTAGATTCCTATCCATCGTCCCAATGACCAGGAGAAGATGAACTTCACGTGCCCTTATGGTACTTTCGCTTAGCGAAGGATGCCTTTCTGGTTATGTAATGCCCCTTCCACTTTCCAGTGGTGCATGACTGTAATATTTTCTTATCTCATTGAGAAGATCATGGAGGTGTTCATGGATGACTTCTTCGTTTATGGAGGTACCTTTGACCTTTGTTTAGAAAATCTAACCTAGGTACTCCGTAGATGTGAGGAAGTCAACCTAGTGCTGAATTGGGAAAAGTGTCATTTCATGGTACAAGAGGGGGTCATACTGGGTTATGTCATCTCTACTAGGGGCATCAAGGTGGACAAAGCTAAGGTTGAGGTTATTGAACGATTGCCCCCTCCAACTTTGGTAAAAGGGGTGCGGAGTTTGCTTGGTCATGCGGGATTCTATCGCCACTTTATTGAGGACTTATCCAAGATCGCTAAACCTCTAACCCAGCTTCTCGCCAAGGATGCCCCGTTTATTTTTACTGATGAATGCCATAAGGCTTTTTGTAAGATTAAGCAGGCACTGATTTTTGCCCCCATCATACAACCACTAGATTTTGATCTCCCCTTCGAGATCATGTTTGATGCTAGCGACCATGTGGTAGGGGCAGTTTTAGGACAAGAAAGAGATAAGAAGCTAGTGGTGATCTACTATACTCGTAGAACACTGGATGAGGCTCAGCAAAACTATACAACGACTGAGAAGGAGTTGCTTGCGGTCGTTTACGCAATGGAGAAGTTTCGGCCTTGTCTCCTATGCTCCAAGGTCGTTGTGTACACTAACCATTCTGCACTCAAGCATCTCCTTGAGAAGAAGGAAGTAAAGCCTCACCTCATTTTGTGGATACTACTACTTTAGGAGTTCGATCTAGAGATCAAGGACAAGACGGGGGAGGAGAACGTCATCATGGATCATGTTTCTAGGCTCATTGTTAAGAGCCATGCAACCCCTATCGATGATGCTTTCCTGATGAGCATCTCCTGGCTATATCCACAGGACAAGCCCCATGGTTCACCGACTTCGTGAACTGCTTAGCCTCGGGGATCTTCCCCCATGATCTCTCATCTCATCAGAGAAAATGGTTCCTCCATGATATCCAGATGTACTTTTGGGAGGAACCATTCCTTTACAAGCTGTGTAAGGACGGGATCTACAGGTGTTGCCACCCCGAGGAGGAGATTTAGAGCGTTATTTCTCATTATCATGACTCTCCATATGGGGGATATGCTAGCACCTCCAAGGCTACAGCTAAGGTCCTCCAAGCTGGGTTCTTTTAGCCGTCACTTTTCATGGATGTCTACGCGTCTGTTCGCTTATGTGATTGCGGCTAACAGATAGGGAATTTATTAAGGAGAATGAGATGCCCCTTAACTTTATCGTTGAAATTGAGATCTTTGATGTTTGGGGCATCGACTTCATGGGCCTTTTTCCATCCTTGAGGGGCAATAAGTACATCCTACTCGCACTGGATTATGTCTTCAAGTGGGTGGAGTCCGTGGCTAGTCCTACCAATGATTCAAGAGTAGTGGCTAGGCTATTCAAGAGGATCATTTTTCCTTGTTTTGGAGTCCTGAGGGTGCTTATTAGTTATGATAAGACGCACTTCATCAAACAGAGGCTGGAAGCTCTATTGAAGAAATATCGAGTGCATCACAAGTATAGGCTAGGCTACCAACCACAAACAAATGGCCAAGTCAAGATCTCAAACCGAGAAATCAAATCCATTTTAGAGAAGACGGTTGCATGATCTAGCAAAGATTAGGCTGACAAGCTTGATGACGCCCTTTGGGACTACCACACGTCCTTCAAAACTCCCATCAGCACCACCCGTTTCGACTCATCTATGGTAAGGCTTGTCATCTCCCGTAGAGATGGAACATAGAGTGCTTTTGGCTACTAAGTACCTCAATTTCGATTTGAAGTCTGTAGGGGAGAAGAGGATGTTGCAACTGAATGAACTCGAGGAGATCTGTTTGGATGCCTATGAAAGTTCTAGGATTTAAAAAGAGAGAGTAAAGCGGTCGCACGACAAGTTCAGTAACCGTCGTGAATTCCAAGAGGGAGACTTAGTCCTCCTATTTGACTCCCATTTGAAGCTTTTCCCATGAAAGCTTTACTTTAGGTGGTGGGCCCCTTTAAGGTGTTAAAGATATATCCATACGGGGCCATTGAGATTGTCAAGGATGCCACGAGCTCATTGAAGGTGAACGGTGCTCAGTTGAGGACTACATTGCCGATGAGACACTTGAGGGGAAGGTCACTTGTGCCCTCCTTGATATCTCTTCTTCTTAGAGATTCTTCATGATCAAGCTCAGGACCTAAAACAAGTGCTTCCTGGGAGGCAACCCAAGCTTTAAAGCTTTCAAAAAAAAAAAAGAAAAAATTGAGAAGAAAAGCTCAAAGCGACAAGAAAAAAATGAGAGAGAAAAGAAGGAAACCGCTTAAAAGGAAATGGGTTGGCAGTTAGCAAGGTGGCATGGGCACTCCATGCCCTATGGCACGCCCACGCCACCCCTTGAAAAACAGGGGGTTTTTAAGAAGGAAAAAGAGCAAGAGGGGGGGAGCAAGATAGCAAAACGACACGGTGGCACCGTGCCTTAGGGCATGACCGTGCCGTGTTCGAGATTTTGAGTGCTCAAATAGGGAAGTCGCACGGTGCCATGGCACGACTTTACCACCTTAAAAATTGGTTAAAAGCCGGTTTTCTCATTTCTTCATCTTCTTCCTCATTCAACTTCTGTGCTTTCTCTTTGTAAACCGCGACATCCCCCCTACACTTCTCCACCCACTCCACACTCAAATCTCACCCTAAATTCCTAAATTTTGCCCTAAATTTTCAAATTTTGCTCCTAATTCTCCATTTTCCGCTCAAATTTCCCTCATTTTCACCCAAGTTTCATGCCTCACACCACCCACTTTCTCTCTCTAAAACCCTAACCTCCATTATTGAGGTTGAAGGATGTAGAGGTAGAAAGTTTCCATTTTTCTCTCATTTTGATCTTCTTCCAGCACTCTAAGGTCCAGATCTGCTATCAAGTGCTCCTCATGGGCAAGAAACGAGTTGGAGAAGGTTCCAAGGCACCATCCCTGCCGAAGAAGTCATCCAGGACCACCTCCTCCTCAGTTGCGCCCTTGTCTGAGAAAGGTATCAAAGATGCTTACCCACTGATGTTGCCTGCTTGTGCTAGAGGGTTGCATTTTCTTAGGGAGGAACAGAAAACCCGATATGAGACCTTAACTACTAGGAATACTAGTGACCAAAAGTATTTTCATGTGGATTCCTTGCGAACTTTGGGCATGCTTTATGATATGTTGGCTTTGATTGGGAAACTGGGATGGATGGAGTACATTGGGATGCAATGTACCTCCTATGAATGCCTTATGATTGAGTTTTTGAGCTCACATAATGTCAATTGGGGTGGAAACTTTAGGGGTCAGGAGGTAGAAATTACATTCTGCATGTTTAATGTGGACCACCGGATGAGCTTGAGAATGTTTAATGAGCTCTTGAAATTCCTGATGGCTGACAGAGCGTATAGAGGTGTCCCCCCTTTATGGAGACCGGAGCTCATTTGGATAAGCATCACTTGCTCCAAACGGAAAGAGTACATTGATTAATTTGGGACACCTAGAGTCTTTGACCCCCGATAGGCGAAGGCCACTAATATCTGCAACATCAACCTTCGCTACCTTTAGTGTCTGATTGCGAACAGTACTTTTGGTCGCAACGACAACCAAAATGGTTGTCGGAATGCAGAGTTGTTTGTTATTTGGTGTGCATTGTCCGACACCCCCATAGACACCAGGGCATTTGTAATCCGCCACTTGGTGGAAGTGGCCAAGCCTGACAATCGGAATGTTATAAGCGTTGGGGCCACTGGTACCGCCATTGCCATTGCTTTAGGCCACGGTGATAGACTCTCCCACCTTGAACCCCACTTCCTTGGGGGTCACCTGGACGTCGGCACCTTGCACCACATGCACGTTATTGATACCTGGGGTGACACCATTCAATACCTCACCTCAAATAGATCCTCTTCACTCTTCCAAACACTCAGCACACCACAGTCACCAATAAAAGAAATTAGAATTGTGACTGAGTGATTATTAGGGCAACCGTGCTACCTAGGGAGGAACAGTTAGCCACCGATGAGGATGTTAGGTATGATGAAGAGGGGGATGATGATGATGAGGAGGAGGAAGACGTTGATGTGGGCCAAGAGAGGCCCGAACCCGAGGGAACCCATGTTGAGGAGGATCCTATTTCACCACCACCACCTTTCAACCCACCATTGCCCCATGAGACTGGCGGATCTTCTTCCTCTTCGACGTACATGCCACTTGACCCCGCCTTTCTCCAGTCCTTATCCGCCCTCCAAGTGGAGGTTTTGGGTCTTCGAGAGGCATATACGAGTATGTGTGATGACCTCCATCATATCTCTAGTCGAATAGACTCTATTGAGGAGGGAGTAACCTATTTTTGGGGCTTTGTGGACCGCCAAGAGGAGCAAGAGCGGCGGCGGATTTAGCGTGGGGAAGAACGGGCCATAAGGAAAGTCAGGGAGTGTAAAGAATGGAGAAGGATGAATGAGCTGATCTGACGACAATCAGAGTCCATTAGACAGTTGGAGGAGCGTTTTCGCACCTTTCCGGGCGATTAAGGGGGCTCGTCGTCATTCCCCTCATATGATCTAAGCCATTCATCTACCTTTCACCTATTTCCTCCACACTTTTGGCGGCCTCCTGGGCCTGATGGGACCCAGTGACTGTAAGTTGTACCCCCCTTCCCATTCTCTTCTTATGCATATTACTTTCATTGGGGATAGTAAATAGTCCAAGCATGGGGGGAAATCTTTATGCATGTTTAGTGGGTTGCAATGTATATATATCTCCTTGCATTTGGAACTTTAGGTTTCATTATAGTTTAGAGGCATTCTTAGGTCATAATTCATTTTGTGCATTAGGTAGGCATGTAGGACATTCCATTTAGGTAGATGATGCATTGTATATTTTTTCTTCCTAACCGTTGATCTGAAGTAGGAACGTATTGCGTAGGGTTGTACAAGACCACGAGGTAATCCTTTCACCCTTCTCTTTAGTTATCTATTTATGGATCTTTTAGTTAGCTTTATTGCTTTCGAAAAAACAGTTATCCTTTTTTAAAACCCCTCTAATGATGACATTTAAGGGGTGATGTTTTGGATAGATTATTGTGGCAACTTATGCCAAATGAAATTTGATTGGGGCGAAGATCCTGTGAAATGGTTGTGAAAATATTGTGATTGTTTGGCTCTTTTGTGGTTGTGTATTTGCCCTTGCGAGTTGCTTTGATATAAGATGGTTGAGTTGTGATCGTTGGCCAACCTTTTGAGCCAGTTTTGGAATGTGGTAGGTGAGACCCAGTGAGACTTTTAAGCCTTGTCGACCATTCATTACACATGGTCTCGAATGTCCTTTTTTAGTGTTTGGCCCCCTTCTTGTGAGCATCTCTAGAACTTGGCTTGACTCTTTTCAAAATTGCGTTTGTCTTGCGCTTAATGTTGATATGATTGAGGCATGTGTTTGATTTATAACCCACATGAGCCAAAAAGCCACTTAGTGTATTCATAATCCATTTGCTAACCCTTTGAGCCTTTTCCCTTTTCACTTCATTTCCCTAAGGTCTACTGAACTCTTGGCCTAAGTGGAACAATCCTACCCTATGCCAAGTTAGCAGGGTAGGGATATGAGTCTTGTTAATTTGGGAGTTATGCATGTGGTTACACCCCAGTGGGTTGTCTTGACTGTTCTCAAGCTTTACTAGATTGGGAGTTTCAATTTTTCTATGACCTATGTCATTCATTTCTATTTCGCTTTCGAAAAAAAAGAAAAAGGAGAAAAAAAGAAAAAAAATGGAATAAAAATGTTCATATGAATAAGATGGTTGGCATAGGAATTCCCATTCAAAAGGAAAAACGGAAGTTTTGCTCCTTTTCCTTGTTGTTACGCTTTTGTTGGGAATAGTGGCGGTAACTATATGATAGTTTGGAGTTGTTGTGATTGCTCTCTACTTGGCTATTTAGGTCCTCATACCTAAATGGTGATCCTCCCTTTCCTTAGAGCATAACCCCACTACAACCCTTGAAACACCCTCATGATTAACATTTGAGCATTTGACTTCACTAATGGAGAATTGAGAGTTTCACCAAGCCTATGGCAGTTTGTTTACGTGAAGAGCAGTTTTGAGTGATCATACTTACCTTAAATACAAGAGATGAGTGTTTCCAGTTCTATCCCTATAGCAAGGGCATGTCAGTCTAACTAGCTCACCAACGATTCGGGGAGACAGCGCATTTCTAAGAGATTCAATATGGGGCTTCTACTCTTGCATTGGGATTCAGTTATTCGCATCCTACCACATATGATTTATTTAAAAAATGAATTCTTCCCTTATTGAGTCTTGTAGTTATGGGTTACCATTCTTATCAATCTAGTTATCACCTTTTGCCTGAGGAGGATGTTATACTAAGGCGAATCTCCCCACTGATCTATTAATTAATAATCTTGCTTGACGACAAACAAGAGATAAGCATGAGAGAGTTGATAAGCCTCTATTTTTAACTCTTTCAAACTCAATTTTGACCTCTCCTTTCAATGATTTTTGGGTGGAACTTAAAAGCATAGTGGTCGAATTGGCCTCTTTTACCTTGAACTTGCTCCTATCAAGTGCTTTCATGTTTTTTAGGAAATATAGTTCAAGAAAACAGGAAACCCCTCTAATACCATGCGAAAGGAAGGCCAAGAAGGGGAATTTGAGTTAAGGAAGAAGTGGTGATGCCTAGAGGACTGGTGTAGAGACCCCATGCCAGGCAGGCTGGTCATGCCCAATGAAAGAAAGCAGGAGCGCACGACCAGGGATGTGGCACGGTGGCACCATGCCACTTTAGTTCCTTGCGCGACTAATTTTTTTTGTTGTGGCTACAGTTGGGAATACCTTGTAGTTTACTTAGAACTCTAAAAAAGAGGCAATTTTTAGGTCTTTTTATGCTTATTACTTTCTCAAATTCTAAAGCATTGGATTGAAGTTCTGATTTGGTACGAATTTGCGTGATTGCTCTTAGAAATCAATTGAAGTACGTTTTCATTCTTCCCTCTTTTGTGCTCTAAATTAAAGTTTGCAACTTTGTGATGTCTTCTGGATTCTTGTTCTTAATTGTGAGTAAAAGTATGATTAGAGGCTAAATTAGAAGTCTTGGATTGGGAGTAGCCCCTATTGTGCAAAAGTGAATCATGTTCTAGGTGTTTGTGAGTTATGTCTATGATTGCAATTCGAATTCCTACATAGTATGCTAACTGTTTGTTGAATTGCTTGAAAGAGTTTTATTCACTATTCATAATTAAGGTTTAGGATATCAACGAAAGTTAAATACTTTATTTAGTGAAACTTGTGGGCAATTAATCTTCCTAACGTGAAAACAGTTATTCAATTCAAATTATTTGATTATGAAATCATGGGCCTTTGATAGTCTTAGTTTCATGAAAATAGATAACTAAGGTTAATTTAGTCAATCTATTGACCTTTGAAGGAATGCTTAGATGTGCTCTAAATCGTAATCCTTTCCACTTCAATTTATTCATGGACATGGTTTGTTTGATTTAGTCATGATTCGTATAGCACAATAGAGTGGTGAACCCCAATCTAGCACCCTTGTTAATATTGGATTAGATAATTCAGCAATTTTCAACAAAATGGTACTGCTAGTTAGTAACATTCATTTAAAGTGGACTTCTGTCTAACTTGAGTGTTATAAATTGAATTCGGTGACTGGAACCAAGTTCCTTGTGGACAGGACCCGTACTTGTCGTTGCTAGGTACAATTGGCACCGTGCACTTGTGGTAACAGTTTAACACAACACATGGCTTTCAAATTGAACAACTTATGCTCCTTCAAATTAACATAACAGGATATGCTGCTTGCATACCCGTGTGGGACTCTTAGATGCTTTAAAACATCAAGTAGTCGTATCTTATCTTCAAATGACAAAGTATAAGGAGCGTTTGTGAGTTCGTATTGGTCATTTGGTAGTAGAATAGGATGAAGTTCTTATCTTATTTTCATGGCTTAAATATCTTTTCGTGCATTCAAGTTATGTTTAGATTTTCCCACAAGGTTCAATAATGTCCCCAACAAATTATCACATACATTCTTCTCAATATGCATCACGTCTAAATTATGGCGAAGAGTGTTGAACTCTCAATGTGGCAAGTCGTAAAATATACTCCTTTTTTTCCATATTTGTGGATAATCCTTTTCATTGAGTCCATATGTTGAGTTTCACCCTTACAATATGTAAATATAGTTCCCTCTAACGCTACTAACACTGCACTTTCACAAAGAGACTCTGGAGTGCAACCATTGTTGAGTAAAATTACAGTGAGTATGTGTTGCCAATCTAATTAGCAATAGCAAGTATGGGTCGTGTTCACAAGGAACTCGATTTTAATCACCAAAACTGATTTTTTTTAATCCTTTACTCAAGCAAATACTCACTTAAGGTGACGACTACTAAAAACAATTTAGATCTGCTAAATGAATGAAAGTTAAAGTCAACAATGTATAATAAGGATCTCAAATTACGAATCACCACACTATTATGCTTCATGAATTAGTAACTAAACTATGCAAACCTACTTCTGTAAATGATTGGAATGGAAAGATCACAAATTAACACGCAACAACACCTTCTTTGAAAGGTCGACAGACTGGTTAGTAAATCTAGTTATCTATTTTCATGGAACTAGAGTTATCGAAGCCACAAGACTGAGTAATAAATAATCCCAATCAAAAACCTAACTGTCTTCACATAAGGGTATTCAATCGCTCACAAAGTCACGGTTAGATAAAGGAATTTAACTTTCGTTAACCTCCTAAACCCTGATTATGAACAATGACAAGGATCTCTTTTGAGAAATTTATCAAACACTTAGCATACTAACCGAGAATCATGGACAAGGTTTATAAATGCTTAGATCATAACTCAATCAAACATAATAGTGCCTATTCCCCATCGAAGAGTAGAATTTAGCCTCTACACATCTTCAAAGTCACAATTTCAAAACCTAGTTTATGGAACATAAGTGAATAAAGAAAACTTCAAAAGAAATCGCAAGAAAGAAGAGAATGGGGCTGGAAACTTTGATTAATTAGGATAACAAATCCTAAAGTAATCTTCAATCGTCACTAATTCAATGCATAAAAATCGCCCCTGGGAGGTTTTCTCTAATGAAAACCTAAGATGCCCTAAAATAAAACCCGAAAAATTAAAAAATAAGCAAAAATCGCCAGGGCGAATGGTTGTCCACTGATGCACAGTCCAGTGTGTGCCTATACGGGTTCCAAATTTCTTCACTGCAGGAATAGTGCACGATTCTACTTCGTGCACAACCAACCATGCACTATTTTGGGCTTTTTGGACTTGCTTTCTGGGCCCCTTAACACTTCGTAAGATTTCTTTTTCTTCTTTAAACTCGCCCTTAAGGCTTTCTTTTCTATCAAAACTTGTGAGTTTCTCAGCTTCTTGGCATCTACGCTGTAAATAAGGAAAACTGCTCGATAAGCAAAAAGTATACCCAAGGAAACATAGTCAACCATTTTTCATCGAGGTTTAGCATAGAATAAAGGAAAAAAGGGTCAAATATAGGCTAAGATGAAGTCAAAATAAGGGTTTGTCAGCCATGCTCCACATTCCCATCAAATCCAGCAACATCATACCGAAATGGATGGTCTTTAGGCAACCATCATCTATGACCCATGTGACAAAACTTATGTCCATTTCCTAACCAAGCAGCATGTTTACATTTTGCACAAGATGGACAAGCGAAACAATCCTTTATACTCCATCTAGATAAATTGGCACATGCGAAAACTCATTAATAGTCGGATTAAGAGGTCCCCGCAATTTAAAATACATCCTAATGTATGCATCAAATGCATCTACCCCTTTTTCATAACTGTAACAACTATTTCATTAGTTGTCAAAGAAAAACATGAATATCCATGCCTGATGTCTTTTTCCCCGGAATGATCATGCAAAGAATAACAGAGGGTTGTTTCATTCAAAGCCATGGCACTAAATTATAGAGAATGAACAAGATTGGCCAAGTGCTATGACTACTCATAATAGCAAACGGATTAAATTCATCACTTGCAAGCCACAATCTAACATTACGTGGATCTGCCCTAAAAGTAGGATTTTTCTATTCAAAATCTTCCCATGCCTTACTATATGTAGGATGCCTAAGGATACTATCCTTTATCCTACATTTAGGATGTCAAGCCATATCCTTAGCTATTTTAGAGGACTTGTACATCCTAAGTGGCCTCAGAATAAGGCGAAAATAATGTAAAACCTTATAAGGCAATTTCTTTTCGTTGTCTCTCCATCTTTTAGTGTGACGCTTATCCTACTCGTCTTGGTTTTTCCTCCCATCTCAATACAAAATGCATTCATTAGGACATGCATGGATTTTTTCACAGTAAAGTCCCAAATCCTTTTTTAACTACTTACATTTACTCCAAGACGCCGGAAAGGAAGTAATTTGAGGGAACACGGTAGACAAAAGTTCAAGCAACATATCAAAGGACTTAATTAACCAACCATACATGGATTTCAAATGAAATAAATACAAAGTAAAGGACCATTTTGAAAATTCTGACCGTGGAAATAATTCTTTTTCTACTTGCTCAAGTAGCTTTCTATATCCAACATCTTTAATGTGTTCTCCATCACTCAATGCATCATCAGAATCAGGTTCATCATCAAATTCTGCGTACTCCCCAATCATAGAATCTCTAATCTTAATGCATTATTGTCATTATCAATTTGAATGCATCCTTGCTAGTTATCCCAAAAAGTATCATTCAATATTCCTACAGTATGAATGTGAGCCAATAAATTTGGCTCGGCATTGGTGCCACTACCACTTCAAATACGAGGCTCCGAAATGGAAGGCATAAAAATTGATTTCCCATGATGCACCCATTCTTCGTACCTTGGCAGAAATCCATTGAACATGAGATGATGTGTCATAAATCCTCTAGCAAACCAACACTTTCGTCCAAGCTTACATTGATTACATGGGAAAACAATCATGTTGCCACCCATTCCACTAGCAAAAGCAAAATCTATAAATATTCCAATTCCTCTTACATATTGTGAAAAGCTCTTATCCTTATTAATATAACTTTCCTCCAATTTTGTCACTAGCAGTAAGAAAAGAAAGAAATTGTTTAAATTAGTAAAAAAGTAATTATATGCCATTGTGCATTCAAATTCAACTCGTCCTAGACATGTATCTTGCAAAGATTAAGTCCTCGCAGTTAATAATATTTTATTAAATAAAAAAGGATATCCGTAGGAAATGGAGTGGCATTATAGATTCATATGCATACGTGTGTGCCTATATATATA
>JACYFF010031956.1:22084113-22100243 GCA_017589665.1 Selenicereus undatus
TATATATATATATATATATATATATATATATATATATATTCATATGATTGAGGATGTAAGATCTCCCCAATGGCCCATCTCAATTGCCTCCCAGGCCAGGCCCATACTCTCTAAAATGGGCTCCTAGCGTAACCCTAGTGGCTCATTCCAGGGACTTGTTGGCCAAACTGGCGGCAAATTCGGAATAATGTAGGTATGATTTCTGTTTCACTCCTTGCAACAGGGAATATAATTAGTCACCTACCCACCTCGGAAAAGGGGTTGGCAATTTGACTCTTCAATGGACTCATACTATATTCTCTCGCTATTCACCTCTGACTTAAACCCTTAACTAACTTGACCGTTGGAGAGACGTTCGTCGGTCCAAAGCCCAGGGGTTCCCTTTTTGTAGGTTGGACCTCTGAAGTGGTGGACGTCATGCGCTGTGCACGCGCCGTCTGATGAGCCCGTTCTTTCGTTCCATGTCATCATCCACAGCACACCACGAGAATCTGTGAAACCATATTAGCGCCCTCTGTTGGGAGAGAACGGTAATGATGGTTGTAGGTGAAGCTACACGAGCATGGACTCGGAAAGACAAGGCCCCTGCTATTAATACCTCAACACCACCTATGGTTCAAGATGCTTCAGAGAGCTCACGGGCAAACTCACAACCAGCCCGCCCGCACTTCCCTGGAAGAGAAGCCGATGTTATAGTGGATGTCTTAAAAAACCTCATGACCGTTATGACGGATACTATCATACGACAAGTCTCCAAGTAGGTCCAAATGGCCGTGGAAGCTGTGAACTCGGCAAGCCCACTTCCTCATTTTGACTACATGCCCTCCACTAGCTGTGAGCTCTCCCACTGGCATGTACGCGTACCATCCCCCTATCGTACTGAGAGGGTACGGGAGGCATCTCGGTCGAACTGGAGTGGTCGACCCTATAAGGGGAACCATGATCGGAACGCGAACATCGCTACCAGGCCAAGCAGTCACCTAGTTCGGGGGTAGACGATGAAGTCCACTACAACTTCCACCCTATATGTGACTCACTCCAGCACGGACTGCCTGGCTTCAAAATAGGAGCAGACCTCCAAACCCCGAGGGGAAGCTTCGGGCTGGTGGCAATATAGCCCACAGCACAGTTCCCGCCGCGAGCGTACTCGAAGTCTTTACCCGTGAGGCGCCCGCGGCCTAGAACCCAGCTGAGGCGAACTGTCCCTGTTAGAAACTTCAAGGTGCGACTTGGGCAGGAGAAGTCCCTCGGTTGTTGAAGTCGAGCACCACCCCAAAACCCCCCTCAATGTTTCAGGGACCGTCGCTCGACCAGTAATTCTCCCCTTTTCGACCCTATTCAGCGCGGAGATCATCAATGCTCCACGCTATCGAAAGGTTAAAATGCCCACAGTGGACCTATACAACGAAACAACAAATCTGGAAGAGCATTTGGTGGTCTACAAGGTGCAGATGTATGTTCAGGATGTTAACGGCACTGCATATTGTCGTTATTTTGCAACTACCCTAAAAGGGGTAGCACAGTCGCGGTTTAACGGCCTGCCCGCGGGAAGTGTCACTTGTTTTCAAGATTTGGTCGAGAAATTCGTCATGCAATTCATCACCAGTCGAAAGGAATGGAAGACCAGTATCCACCTTTCTAAGATCAAGTAGGGGCCATAGGAGTCCCTCGCCAACTTCGTCAAGCGCTTCCATCAAGAGGCGATCCTAATCCCGATTTTGGAAGAAGGGGTGGCATATATCTCCATTTTGAACAGCCTAAAAAGCTGGCGCTTCAAGTTCTCCTTAGCCGAGCAATAGAAGACCACATTGGTCGAGGCCTTGAGGAAGGACGCGGACTTCATTCGTGCTATGGAGATCTGCGGACAACTCCGACCCCCCGAAAAAGGTAAGGAACCTTATGGATAAGAACCCCAACTGTGGGGACAGAAATCACAGCCCCCGAGATAGGAGGCCGCAACTCGAGGTAGTTAACACTCGATTCACCATCGACCCTAGGGGCATCCTCATGGTAGTTAGGGGACACCCCATGCTTCGGAGACCCCCACCAATGACCGTGTCTCTGAAGCCCAACAATGCGTGAAAGTATTGCGAATTCCATGAGCAGAATGGCCACACCACAACTGAGTGCCACGACTTGAAAAAAGCCCTTCACGAACTAGCGAATAAGGGACAAATCGACCGCTTCCTAAAGAGGGCCCACTTTTCCTTTACGAAGAGAGGGAACCTGCACAACCCCGGCCGCATGATAAAGAGTGTTCTACGAAGGTCGTGGCGACCATCGCCGGGGGTTGTGCAGAGGGTATGACCCAGTCAACTTGGAAGGCTCAGCTCAGATGCGCTGTAGGTATTCACGACTAACCAGGGCGCTCACGTGACGTTGCCCACCATGGTGTTCGGCAGAATGGAAGCCCCACGCTTCGCTTCTCCACACAATGATCCCTTGGTGGTTGAGATGAAAATAGCTAACGTAATTGTACAGAGGATCTTGATTGATACGGGAAGCTCCATGGACATCAACTCCTCAGACTGCCTAAAGAAGTTGACGTATGCAGGACGAGACATTGTCCCCTTGGTGCACCCCATCTTAGGCTTCAGGGAGCAAAAGGTGAATCCCACTGGTATGATTCGCCTTCCGCGATGCTTTGATGACAAGCTAAAGGCCAGGAATCTGGAGGTTGACTTCATGGTGGTCGACATGCCCACGACCTACAACGTCTTTCTAGGACGCCCTACACTTCACAAGGTGAAAGTCGTCATCGCCCCATACCTCCTCCACCTCCATTTTGAAGCTGATGACGGAAGCGTGCGGTTCATACATGGAGACCAACGAATGGCCCGGGAGTATCACCTGGTAAGCCCAAGTAAAGTACCTTCAAACTCAACTTGGCCAACTCATGGAGGAGAAAAGAAGATGGAATCGAAGCCCCTCTCACTCACGCACTCATGTAGACTTAGATGAATCCGAAAGGGAAGAAAAGAGCTACCTTTATAACCTTAGTGACGAAGATGTTGCAAGAAGACACCAAAGAAGGCAAGGAAATAGCCTTGGCGATTTTAGGGTGGACATCCTAGAATTTGAAGGCCAACTAGACCCGGATCACTTTCTAGATTGGCTTCAAACCATTGAGTGTGTCTTTGAATACAAGGATGTGGCCGAAGATAAAAAGGTAAAGCTCGTTGCCCTCAAACTCCGAAAGTATGCATCTATTTGGTGGGCAAACCTTGTGGCCAAGCGAGTAAGAAATGGGAAAGGGAAGATCTGAACATGGGCTAAGATGAAAGAAAAACTGAAGTCCAAGTTCCTCCCTTCACATTATATTCAAGATAACTACTTCAAGCTCCATCACCTAAAGCAAGGCTCCAAGAGTCTTGAGGAGTATACGCGGGAGTTTGAACAACTCCTACTTAAATATGACTTGAGAGAAGATGATGCCCAAACAATGGTAAGGTACCTAAGTGACTTGGATGAGTTTATTGCTCATATAATTGAATTGCATCCATACACTTCCTTAGATGACTTAAGTTCTCTTGCTTACAAGGTAGAGGAACAAAAAAAATCTAAAGGAAAGAGTACCATTTCCAAACCCACCTCGCGACCTTTCCCCTCTCAAAAGCCTTCCTACTTTCCTCCCAAACCTTAAAGCCCCTCACAACCCAAAAACACACCTCCTACCACCGCTATACCCTCCACAAAGGTGCCTTCGAAGCCCAAGGACAAAATCCGTTGGTTTCGATGTCAAGGTCTAGGACATATTGCATCTGAATGTCCTAACAAGCGGATAGTGACTCTTGCCGAGTACCAAGCTTCCTTTGAGGAGCCACATGAAGAAGAAGAAAGAGAAGATTGCATGGTGGAAAATGTGGAAGAAGTTGAAGAAGGCCCCGATGAAGGAGAATTGTTGGTCATTAGAAGAGCCTTGAGTGGTTTTGCCACCCAAGAGAACTTGGAACAAAGAGAAGCTATTTTCCATGCAAGGTGCACCATTGAAGGGAAGGTATGCTCACTTATTATAGATGGAGGTAGTTGTGCTAATGTTGTCTCTAAGACCATGGTAGACAAGCTCAAGCTCAAAGCCACACCCGATCCTAAGCCTTACACTATCCAATGGTTAAACCAAGGCAAAGGTATGCAAATTTCTACCCGATGCCTCGTCTCTTTCTCCATTGGTAAACACTACAAAGATGAGCTATGGCGTGATATAGTTCCCATGGATGCTTGTCACATCCTTTTGGGAAGACCTTGGCTATTTGATAGAAGTGTCATTCATGATGGCCGGATGAACACTTATACCTTCCACAAAGACCAAAAGAAAATCACGTTGACCCCTCTCAAGCCCACCCACTCTCCAAAACCCAAAGACAACCCTCATATGGATGTCTTTCTCACCACCCTTCTCAAGTCCTAACACCATGAGTTTGAAACCTTTAAGGACTTGATACTTATGCAAACCACGCCGGAACTCCCTACCCACTCACACCCACTACTCACTCCCCTCCTACAAACCTTCCATCATGTGTTCCCACAAGAAATCCCCCACGGGGTTCCTCCACCAAGATCCATCCAGCATAAAATTGACCTTATCCCTGGATCTACCCTTCCAAATAAACCGGCCTACCGAATGACCCCATAAGAAACCCAAGAAATCCAAAGACAAGTAGATGACCTCTTGTCCAAAGGATTGCTTTCGAAAAGCCTAAGCCCATGTGCCGTACCATCCCTCCTTGTACCCAAGAAAGATGGAAACATGCGTATGTGTGTGGATAGCTGGGCCATCAACAAAATCACCATCAAATACCGGTATCCTATCCCAAGGTTGGAAGATTTGCTAGATGAGCTTCATGGTGCCACTATTTTTTCTAAGATTGATCTTAGAAGTGGTTACTACCAAATCCGTATATTTGAAAGAGATGAGTGGAAAACCGCCTTTAAAACAAAAGGAGGTTTATATGAATGGCTTGTCATGCCATTCGGGTTAACCAATGCCCCAAGCACCTTCATGAGCCTTATGAATAAAGTTCTAAAGCCCCTAATTGGCATTTGTGTGGTCGTCTACTTTGACGACATCTTGGTCTATAGCAAAACTAAGGAGGAGCATGCCCATCATCTCTACCAAATTTTGAGCATTTTATCTCATGAGAAGCTATATGGGAACTTAGAGAAGTGTCACTTCTTCATTTCTCAAGTTATATTTTTGGGCTACATTGTCTTCACCTAAGGAATTTAAGTGGATGAAAGCAAGATCAAGGCCATTCAAGAGTGGCCTACTCCTACTTCTATCAGTCAAGTAAGGAGCTTTCACGACCTAGCATCCTTTTATAGAAGATTTGTTCGTGATTTTAGCACCATAGTAGCGCCCATGACCGAGGTGCTAAAAGGCAAAGAATTTGTGTGGAATAAACAAGCACAACACGCCTTTGAGGAGATCAAACGGAGACTCACAAGCGCCCCTGTTCTAGCCTTGCCAAACTTCTCTAAAATCTTTGAAGTTGAATGTGGCGCATCCGGAGTTGGGATTGGAGCCGTTCTATCCCAAGAGAAGAGGCCTATAGCTTTCTTTAGTGAAAAGCTAAATGAAGCCAAGAGGAAGTACTCCACCTACGACAAAGAGTTCTATGCCATCATTCGTGCCTTGGAGTATTGGTGTCACTACCTAATAGGAGGTGAATTCATCCTCCATTCCGATCATGAAGCACTGAAGTACATCCAATGTCAACACAAACTCAACCCACGACATGCCAAGTGGGTAGAGTATCTTCAATCCTTCCATTTCATCATCCAACACAAGGCGGGAAAGCTTAACAAGGGGGTAGAGGCACTTTCCCGTAGGTACTTACTTCTTTCTACCTTAAGTACCAAAGTTCTTGGTTTTGAAATTGTGAAAGAATTGTATCCTATTGATTAGGACTTCAAAGACATCCTTGAGAAGTGTAGTAAACACCTTCATGGATCATTTCACTTGGAAGAAGGTTTTCTATTCAAGGGCTCCCGTTTGTGCATTCCAAAGTGTGGATTCCGGGAACTCCTTATTCAGGAGCTTCATGGAGGAGCTCTAGCCGAACACTTTGGGATAGAGAAGACTTGTGCTATGTTGAAAGAGCACTACTATTGGCCACATATGTCTAAAGATGTGGAACACTTTGTACAAAGGTGTTCTATATGTCAAATGGCCAAAAGACATGTTCTACCCCAAGGCTTGTACTTCCCTCTTCCCATTCCTCAAGTTCCTTGGGAAGATACAAGCCTAGAATTCATCACGGGGTTGCTAAGAACTCAAAGGAACAAAGACTTTATTATGGTGGTGGTAGATCGATTTTCCAAGATGGCACATTTCATCCCTTGCCATACCACCAACGATGCCTTTCATGTTGCCAACTTATACTTTAAGGAGATTGTGAGACTTCATGGCATTCCCAAGAGCATGGTGTTCGATCGAGATAGTAAGTTCCTTAGCCACTTTTGGCTAACCCTATGGAGGAAGATGGGTATGCAACTAAAATTCAGCAGTACATGCCATCCACAAACCGACGGTCAAACGGAAGTCACTAACAGGACTTTGGGCACCTTGCCTAGAGTCCTTGTGAAGAAAAACATCAAGAGTTGGGATGACATGTTACCTCACACCAAGTTTGCCTTTAATCAAACTCCTAATAAGGCCACCCATCTCTCACCATTCCAAGTAGTGTATGGGCATAACCCAAAGAGCCCCCCTGATTTCATTCCTATTCTAACTTCTACTAAGTTTAGTTGGGAAGTCGAGAAAAGGGCAAAAGAAATTCAAGACCTACATGCCCAAGTTCGTGATAGCATTGCCAAAGCTAATGAAAGAGCCATGCATAATGCCAATAAGCACCAGAGAGAGGTTCATTTTCAACCTGGAGACTTGGTATGGATTCACTTAAGGAAGGAAAGATTTCCTTCCATGCGTAAGTCGAAGTTGATGCCTAGATCTGATGGTCCCTTTGAAATCATTGAGAAGGTTGGCCCTAATGCATGTAAAGTAGACCTTCCCGGTGATTAAGGAGTTTTTGCTACTTTTAATGTTGCCGACCTTAGTCCCTACTGTGAAGACGAGCCACGTCTAAGTTTAAGGACAAACTCTCACCTACCCGGAGAGAATGATGGAGACCATCTTGCCCGCTCTCCTACTGCTCCTAATCAACTCAGAGAAGTTAAGGAGTGTGCTATTTTGTGCATAAAAGCCGTGAACTTGCCTTGTGAGTTCTCGTCTAGTTCATCCTCCTCACACCTGGTTTTGGTTACCCTTTTGCAGCAAAATGTAATGGGCCAAATTTCTGATGGTCCTTACATTAATCAAGCCTAAGAAATGATCTTTCTAACAAGACCAACCACACTTAAATTGGAGTTCATTTGGTTGCTCAAGTTCAGCCCACAAGCACACGGTATCCTGGCGCAAGGCAGTTTGGATAACCTTCACTATTTGGGCCAAAACTTTTGATCGGTTAGTCCACATGTAGTAAAATTGGATTCCCTAGACACTAGACTTCCTAAGCTTTCCAACAAGCCCAAGATCATTGAATTTGGTTCAGTATTTAGAGAGATATGCCTCCTGGAAGTTGGGCTTGTTGGTGATGTGAACGCATTTATTACAAAACGCGTGAAGCATGTGTTTTCCTTCCCATTTCGGCTTTGCTGCTTGGTGCCTCTTCCAAAACCGTGTATTCCCCCCTCTAGCAAGGCTAAGAAGTGTGAGAATTATGGGTGCATGAATCCCCTTGGTTGCTATACTCTTTTCACATCAAAGGCTTCAAGAGACACACCCTTTCACGCCTAAATGCAGTTGCTGAATTTTGCCTTTCTTTCCTTTACTTCTTTTCGTGTATTTTTCATGCCTTTTCATGATGTACGGCCTCTACTATATAAATGCCATAGCATAGGGTTGTTACCCATCAACTTACATTCGAATTTAAGTAATACAACTCAGCTTTGAAGTGTTCTCTCAAAGTGTGTGTGCGAATCTAGTTCTATATCTTGAGTGTTGGCAAGCTCAAGTGGTATTCTAGTTTCCTTAACTCTTCTAGGTCGTGAGTTATTTTTGTATCCTAGAAAGAGTAAAGGAATTTGCCCAAGGATTGATTTTGAGTGGCTCCTTCTTGGATTATCTCAAACTCAACCTTGAACCTACCCTTTCTTTGTTTCCTTTCTTCCTTAACTCACCAAAAAAAGAAACCACAAAAGATAACCTAACTTGGTCATTTGGGTGCTCACATACATCATCATCTCAACTGCTGCCATGTGGTACCACAACATTGCCCCCCCCCACACAAGGAACCCTAGGCTCTGGGGGGGAAAGGCGTCAATAAGATGGCCTATGGTCGAGCGGCACACTTTAGCTCGAGGAAGACCTAGAGATCCTAGAGCACGGCCGGTTGCTACACTCTTAGGCTCAGTAGGGGCTAAGGGTCTTTGAGTACGGCCTTACAACCGGTCGCTGTACTCTGAGCTCCAGTGGGAGCTAAGGGTCCTTGAACATAGCCTTATGGTCGACCACTATACTCATTAGCCCCAATAGGGGCTAAAGGTCATTGGGTACGACCTTATGGTCGGTTGTTAGACTCTTAGCCCCAGTAGGGGCTATAGGTCCCTGAGCACGGCCTTATGGTAAGTCGTTATACTCTTACCCCCAGTGGGGACTAAGGATCCCTGAGCATGGCCTTACGGTCGGTCACTATATTCTTAGCCCCAGTAAGGGCCAAGATCCCCTGACCACGGCCTTTTGGTTGGTCGCTATATTCTTAGCCCTAAAGGGTCTAATGCTCTTTGAGCGGCGCCTTATGGCCGGTTGCCACAATCTAGCCTGAGCAGCGGCTAAAGATCTGGAGCGCAACCTTACAGCTACTCACTACACTCTAAGCCCCGGTAGGGTCTAAGAGTCCCTAAGCATGGCCTTTTGGCCGACCACTAGCCTAGCACGGCTTGAGAACCGTGCGCTATCACATCAAACCACAAATACATAAAAGCACACAACATAAAGCAAGAATCAGACCATAAGAACGGAATTTTTATTACATCCAGATCATTGCATAGAAACTACGCAACAAGTAAAAGAGGAGTACAACCAGTCTCTATGACCTATTCCTCTTCACTCGAGATAGGAGGCGCACCCCTCAGCCTTAAAGTCACTTCGGCGCGCGGTTGAGGATTATAGATCATGTCAACAGGGCGGGGAACCTGGGCGTCCCTAAACCTTTCATCAATATCCTATAGCCACATCTCAACGATATCTCACTTCAGCTCTTACCAGTCCTGTATCATGTGCCCCATGGCATCCCTACTAAAAAGTCCTAGCTCCACCACCTTGTTGATCACTATTGCATAGAAGATGGCCTGCACCATCTCAATAGTGTGGGCAGTATGCGCAAACTGCATCGCCACAAGAACTTCAAATTCGGGGCAAAGGCCTTGGAAATTCAGGGGGAGTAGCTTTGGGCGAAGATTAGAGGATTCCCTCAATGACCAGCGGAGGTTGTCCGTAATGTAATTCACCGTGTGTATAGTGTCTTGGAAGGTGGGAAAAAAGGTCATCCTTCTTTCCACAAGGCCACTCGTTGGCGCGGGGGTCCGCTGGTGTGTTTGCAAGTTGAGAAGCCTGGGCTCTCCTGAGCCTACAGTCGATGTCTCCAAGCCAGGATTCTATAGGATTCCAGTCCAAGTTTCGCATGGCCCACATCATGCGATCCATTGTGAGCCTGCGTGAAAGTGCCAGCTTAGCTGCATTATCCACAACCATGGCACAGAAGATTGGTTGCACCATCTCCGGAATGTTGGAGTCGTGGGCATACCGTGTCATCACTCCGACGTCAAAACGTGGGCAGAGACCGAGGTAGTCCGTAACGAGCGGCTTTGGGCGAAGAGCTGAGGACTCTCTCAATGTCCAACGAAAGGTGTCCCGGACGTATTCAGCCTCTTGCTCAGTGCTGGCGAAGTTGGGAAAAAGATTCATTTTTCACACACTCTCTCTCTAGTCTCTCTGCTCCTCTCACTCTCTGTCTATGAAAGGAGGTTAGGAAAATTGTTGGGTCTTCATCCTCTTTTACATAGAGAGGAAGATGGCCCACAGGGGAATACATCCCCCGAGGGAGCGACCAGCCACTCTGGTCTTGCCACGTGGCTTCTGTGTCCTAAAGTGAAGACCTAGAATAAGATACAATAACTGATTAAACCTAGAAAAGATCATTCAAAGTAAGAACTCAGCGGATTAAGGGGAGGAATCAGTTCCCCAAGAAAAAGAAACATCATTTTATTATCGAAAACCCTCATGGAGGAAGGCGTAGGAAAGTACATTAGAAGGGAAATGCAGGGAAAAAATTTAATATTGCTTCTCGTCACTGGAAGGAGACGGGGGGCCGGTTGATCCAGAGCTCTCCTCCTTGCTGTCCACTAACTGACGAGCTTTTGCCGGCAAGGTTCGCTGTCAAAGTTGTGCCTCTCGCAGGTCGCAGCTGGTACAACTCAACTAGGCTTCAAAGGACATCCATCTGAAGCCCTCAACGGACGACTTCAAATCGTTGGCAAGGAAGCTGCTCACTATGCCCAGTTCTACAGCATCATTCAACAGCATAGCGTAGAATGTCGTCTGGACCATCTCGAGAAGTTCGAAGTCGAGCGCTGCTCTCTCTGCCTCAGACAACGAAAAACGCGGGTGTAAGTCTTGGTAATTGTCTTGAAGTGGACAAGGTGGGCGTGTGGCCCTTCTCAAGCTCCACCTAAAGGAATCCCTCACAAAGTTAGCCATCTCCTTGGTGTCGTGAAGGGGAGGAAATTCCATGATGAAGGGGGTGTGTTGAGCTCTCTTTCTTTCCCTCTCTCTCTCTCTTGTTCTCTCCCACGATTGCCCCCTGAAGGAGTACGCTTGAGCAACGTTTCTAGGAGTATTATATTGTATTTATAAGGAGGCAAGGAGGGTCGCATTTCACAAAGACACCCCCGAAGCTCAGCGGTCAATCTACTACTGTCACGTGGCCATCTGGCTGACACAAATTAATATGAACATAAGGAAAACAACAAAACTCCAGGAAGAGAGAGAAAAATGTGCTCATGCTATTGTTGGCAATAGAGACAGTACAAAAAAAATGCTAGAAAAAAAAACAGAGAGAGAAGAACAAAGGAAAAAAAAAACTAGGACGCGCATTCAGGACATCTCTTGACTAGCTTCACTCTTGCTTGTCATCGCAAGAAAAGGAGGAAACTTCCTCCTGCCCAGCTTCACCCTCCTCGTCACCATCTGAAGAGGAAGTGGCCCTTTCAGCATCTGAACTCTCCTCCTCACGCTCAGCCTTTTCCCGGAATCAGGCCTAAAAAATTTGATCTCCATTCAGCCACACTCATCACTTAAAGGTGGTCCAGCGGAGCTCGGTAAGGGCCGACTCCATTACATAGAGTGTCCGCCCATACAGGACCGCCAACCTCTTAGCTTCGTTCAGAAGCATTGCGTAGAAGATGACCTAGGGCAGTTCTAGAAGTTTAAAGTGTTGAGCAGCTTCCTCAGCCATAGCGAGTTCATAGCTCGGGCACAAGGCCTTAAGATCGTTCGAGAGAGGCAACGGGAGCAAAGAAACCCCGTGCTGATCCCACTCGAAGTGGTAGCCAACATATTTAGCCATCTCTCCGATGCCTAGAGAACAGGGAAAAGCCATAGAAGGAACGCCCAACGAAGATCAATATAGGAGATGAAGGATGGAGCCCCCATTCTTATAGATCACATTTTATATCCGCTAATGGGCCGGCTTCACAAGCCGCCCTCCAAACCTCGAGACTTGCTCCATCACAAATTCTTGACCGACTCTATGGTTAGTGGCCACAAGACCGTCAACAACTAGGGTGCAATTTCAGAAGCCCCACAGATATACGTCAACCAGGGGCAGATTCCACATCTCACCTAACTACTCCCTCGGCTCGGCGTGCAAGGAAAATGTGAAGGGCTAAGTGATTGGGGAAATAAGATCTCCCATCTAGGCCCTTCTCAGTTATCTCACAGGCCAGGCCCATACTCTTGAAAATGGGCTCCTAGTAGGACCCTAGAGGCTCTTCCCAGGGACCTATTGGACAAACCGTCCGTCCATTCAAAATAACAAAGGTAAGATTACTGTTTTACCCATTGCCACAGGGACTATAAATACTCACCTACCCACCTCGAGAAAGGGGTTGGCAATCTTCCTCTTCATTGGACTCATACTATATTCTATCTCTGTTCACCTCTAACTTAGACCGTTGACTTACTTAACCGTTGGAGAGGCGTTCCTCGGTCCAATACCCAGGGGTGCCCTTTTTGCACGTTGGACGTTGAAAGAGGAAGAAGTCAGGCGTTTTGCACACATTGTCTGATAAGCCCGTTCTTTCATCCCATGTCATCAACCAGAAAACACCACGAGAATCTCTAGAATTACTCTATATATGTGTGTGTGTGTGTGCGTGTGTGTGTGTACATATATATACATGTATATATATATGTTTATATATATATATACATATATGTATACATTTACGTACATATATATATATACATGTATATATATAAGCACCTATATATATATATATATATATATATATATATATATATATATCTGTGTGTGTGTGTGTACGTACATATATGTATATATATGTGTGTATGAGTGTGTGTGTGTGTGTATACATATATATATAAGCTGGCCAATTGGAATGTAAGGGGCATGAACAACCCCAACAAGCAGGAAGATCTCAGTATGTTCCTGAGGCAGCAGCAAATAGGTTTGGTGGGGTTTTTGGAGACCAAAGTAAAAGAACAGAGAATGGCATAGGTGGCTAGTCACACTTGTTTTTCATGGCAGTGGGACCACAATGCTACTACCAATGATAGAGGTCACAATTTGGTCTATTGGCACCCCAAGGTGTATCATTATCAGGTTATGCAGAAAACAGACCAGCTCATACATGGTCAGGCTACTCAGCTCTCAACTAACAAACTCTTTTTTGTCACCTTTGTCTATGGTCACAACCATGAGGCTGACAGGAAACCCCTGTGGGAAGACCTAGTCACTATCTCTAACACCATGGATGAACCCTGGTGTGTTTTAGGGGACTTTAATTCAGTGCTCCACCAAGGGGAGAGGATGGGAGGGACAACAGCTACTGAGAGAGAGATGAGAGATTTTGAGGAATGCACTCAACACTGTGGACTCCAGGAATTCAACACTGTAGGTGCTTTTTTCACATGGACTAACAAGCAAATTTGGTCCAGAATTGACAGGGCCCTGCACAATGATATGTGATATGACATGTTTGATTTCACACATGTTCAATACCAGGCTAGCAGCTTATCAGATCACACTCCTATTGTATTGGACTTCCCTCCTTGCCCAAGACCAAATAGGACCCTTATGTTTTGTGACATATGGACCAAAGACAACAAATTCTTGGATATTGTTAAGGGCCAAGCCTCCCAGCAGAAACCTGGCTATGCCCTAAAGGGTTTGCAACAGCTACTCATAAAGCTAAGGAAACCATTTAGGGAGTTGAACAGGATGAAATATGCAAACATTTATGCCCAGCAGGTCAAGGCCAGGTCAGATTTGGTGCAGATCCAGCAGCAGTTACATGAAGACCCTAACAACAAGGACCTCATCGCTCAGGATGACACTTAGAGGAACCATTATGTCACCATCACTACCTCATCCCTAGCTCTTATGAAGCAACAAAGCAAAGTAGAGTGGATAGGAATTGGGGATGAATGCTCAAGGCAGTTCATGGCTAAAATCAAGCAAAGGAAAGCACAGCAATGTATATATCAGCTTAAGGATACAAATGGTCAATAGGTTGAAGGGTTTGAACAGGTAGCTGACATCATGACAGCATACTACCAAACCCTTCTGGGAAGACAAGAGCAACATAACTCTACCACTGATAAGGACATTATTGGTCAAGGACACTCCCTGACCCAGGACCAGCAGATTGATCTATGCAAACCTTTTGATGACAAGGAGATCAAAAGTGCCTTATTCTCTATTCCCAACCACAAATCACCTGGACCTGATGGCTTCAACAGTGGGTTTTATAAGGCCAACTGGAAGGTAATGGGGCCTTATGTTTGCTCTGCTATCCAAGAATTCTTCCAAACTGGCCAACTCCCAAGGTTCTATGGGGAAACAAAGCTAGTAATGTTGCCTAAAAAAGATCACCCAGAGACTCCCAGTGATTTCAGGCCAATCTCTTACTGTAATGTGGTCTACAAGACCATCACCAAATTGTTATGTAGCAGAATGAAGGAAGTACTCCCTTCGCTTATTAATGAGGGCCAAGGGGCCTTTGTGCCAGGGAGGCAACTCCTATTCAATGTGCTAATTTGCCAAGATGTGACCAGGGGATATAACAGGAAACACACCCCCCCAAGTTGTTTTCTGAAAGTGGATCTCCACAAGGCTTTTGACTCCATTCACTGGGTGTTCCTGCAGGATTTACTCCAGGCCCTCAATTTCCCCCCCCCCCATTTTCATACTCTGGATAGTGGCATGCATCACTTCTGTCCAGTTTATAATTGCCATCAATGGTCAACAAGGGGATTTCTTCCAAGGGAAAAAGGGTTTGAAACAAGGTGACCCCTTGTCCCCTTTGCTATTTGTACTCTCCATGGAATACCTGTCTAGGCTCCTCAAAAAAACCTGCTCCCTCCCAGGGTTTGAATACCACCCTTACTACAAGAGGCTAGGTTTAACTCATCTGAAGTTTGCAGATGATTTAGTTATTTTCTGCAAAGCCAAGCCACACTCTTTAAGGCTTCTGATGGAGGCCTTTAACATTTTCACAAGTTGCACAGGACTCAAAGCTAATCTGGACAAATCCCAAATTGTGTTTGGAGGTGATTGCCAAGTTGTACTTCATGAATGTCTGGACATCACAGGTTTTGTGGAGGGCAACCTACCTCAAAGGTATCTAGGAATGCCCATCACAGGTAGCAGATTATCCAAGATTGAGTGCAAAACATTGGTAGACAACATAGCTGCAAGGATCACCACATGGTCCTCTAGGCACATCTCCTATGCTGGGAGAGTGGTCCTGATCAACAATGTTCTGCTGGGCATGCTTAGTTTTTGGGCTCAGGTCTTCATTCTACCACAGGGCGTGGTGGACCAGATCACAAGGTTATGTAGGAATTTTTTATGGGGAGGGGAGGCTGGCTACACCAAGATCCCTTATGTGAGTTAGGAAAGGGTTTGCAGCCCCAAGAGCCAAGGGGGCTTGGGAATCAAAAACCTATCACTATGGAACAAGGCATGTATAGCCAAGCTGGTATGGGCTCTAGAAAAAAAGGAAGACAGATTGTGGGTCAGGTGGGTCCATGGGAGATATATTCATGACAAGGAATGGGCAGATTACAACCTGAAAGGGGACACCAGCTGGTATTGGAAAAAGCTGCACCAAGTGAAGGGCCTTTTCAAGGACTTTCCAAAGGAGATGTATAGAGTGAAGGAGGGGTACGCCTGGCTTCTAAAAGAACAACAGCAGCCTCCATGCGCAAAGTGGATATGGAACAAAACAAGCATCCCAAGACACTCCTTCACAACTTGGCTGATGATCTCTCAAAGACTGCCTGTTCTGCACAGAATAGGCAGATTCCAGCCCCTGCAATCACAGGAATGTATGATCTGCCACACCAGTACAGAAACACAAAAACATCTCTTTTTCACCTGCAGCTATGCACAGGACCTCTGGCTGAGGGTAATGACCACATGGGGTTTTCAATTGAGGGTGGAGGGGCTGGAACAGTATATCACATCACTGCGGCAACTTCAGCAGCCCAGAAGCATGAAGTACATGATCAGCACTATAGCCAATGCAGTGTTCTACAACATCTGGCAGACTAGGAACATGCTCATATTCAAGGGGACCCTACCTTCCACAGCGCAAAATGTCAAGGCCATCAGAGAGCAAGTGACACATAGAGTTCTGCAAATTCACCAGCACAAGCACAGATACAGGCAATGTATAGATTTTTTGAATAACTGAGACTGTTGCCCTGCTTACACTGACTGTGAGGCTGTTTTTGTTGAGTCATATCTTCAATATATGTTTCTTTGTGCAATATATATATATATATATATATATATATATATATATATATATATATATATATATAT
>JACYFF010031956.1:22105672-22152823 GCA_017589665.1 Selenicereus undatus
TATATATATATATATATATATACATATATATGTGTGTGTGTGTGTATTTGCGTGTGTGTGTATTTGGGTGTGGGTGTGTGTATTCACATATATATATATATACACACACACACACACACACACACACACACCCTAGCAAACAAGCAACGAATATCATCAAACAATTCCAATCGGGCCAACAAATCCTCATCATAATATCTGGCTGCGATAACTATACGCTCATTCAAAAAATTATGCCTAGCAATATGATCGAGATTAGTCAAACGAAGAGGGTGAGGAATGCCACCTCTAGCATGCACAGTGGTTGACGTTCTTGATGTCCTTTGAGGTTGGGGTAGTGCTTGACTTCGTGAACCAACCTGCTCGGTGCTCCTTTGCCTTGTAGTTGGTGCCATGGCTACAAAACCTAATCAAAAACAAAACCAAAACTAAGAATTAGAACTAAAATGTGGAAAATTGAAGAAAATAAGTGAAAAGCTGAAGAGTTTAGAAAAAAGAAAGAGATGGTCGTGGTGTACGAAGGAGAGCAGATGAACCTTGAAGAAGAGACGAAAAGAGATGAAATTGTTGGAGGAAATGGGAATATTAAGTGAAAACGAGGAATTTGGTGTGAAAATGGAGAAAAATGGAGAAGAATTAAGGGATGGTTGAAGGAGTTGGTAATGGGAGTTTTAGAGAGAGATAGTAGAGGAAGAGAGAGAAAGTGTTGAGTTGAAGAAGAAGTAAGGGGGAGGGGAACAGGAACCGCGCTAAAAAACCTAGATCCGTGGTGGTTCACCATGAACGATCCGTGGTGTATGCTGGACAAAAAAAAAAATCGAGTTTTGCATCCCACAACCGTGGGTTTGTGACTCTAGTTGTCATGCCAAACATTTTATTCTTAAACATTTTTTTCTATTTTTGTCTTTTTTTTTTCTTTTTTCAAAGTTTTATTCTCACTCTCTGTTTTTTTTTTCAAACTACAAAAAACAAACAACAAAACAAAGGCAAACAAAAAAGGAAAAAGTAAAATAAGAAAAAGCTTGGGTTACCTCCAAAGAAGTTCTCGTTTAAGGTCAAGAGCTTAACCCTTGTTCTAGGCTTGGTCCGAATCTCCTTTGTCATGGACCACAAAATTAAATTTTTGCAGCTGAAGGAACCATTGTAGCCATTCTGACTGCAGGTCCTTTCTTTTCATAACTTGGTGCCACAGCGCACCGTCCGCATACAAAACAAACCACTCTCTTAGGCCACCGGATGGGCTACCATCTACTTGCTCAACCCCTAGATCAAAATCGGCATTGAAACCTTCTAAAAGGGCTTAGAGTGAACAACTCGTGCAAACCTGCAATACTCACTCAGCAAGGAATCATTAGAAGAAGGGGCCTCAATCTTGGGGAGGTTAGGTGGCATAAGAGCAGAAAACACCACCTCAACATGCCCTTGATAAGGGTCCTCATATGAAATCCATTCAGAATCAAGAGGATCTTCAGCATGTAAGACATCCTCCATATCACATTCAGGGGAGAGGGGTAATGCATCCAATATAGAAGAATGACGAGAAACGGCATCCTCTTTCCTATGAGTAAGCAAAGCAAATCTCCCTTCTAGCTCAAAAGAAATTCAACCATCTCTAACATCAATGAGGCAACCAGTTGTCGCCAAAATGGGCCGACCTAGGATAATCTTGGCATCATCAGTCTCAGACATATCGACAACAATGAAGTCCTCTAAGACCCAAATGTCACCTCTATTAACAGGCACATCTTCCAACTTGCCTATGGGCTGTGTCATAGAACCATCAGCAAACTGAAGTGAAAATACTGCGGCTAGTAACGGTCCTCGGTGCAGTCTGTGAAACAAGGAGTAGGGAATTATACTAACACTTGCACCTAAATCACAGAGACCTCTCTCAATCCCCACTTTTGCCACAACACAAGCAATAGAAAAAGTACCTGGGTCAGGAAGCTTAGGGGGAAAAATGGTAGGGATCTCGATAGAGTAATCCTCCACAAATGTGGCAGTCTCTTTACTACTCACCATGGTTATCTCTCTACCCTCTTCCATTGGTACTTTCCTAGGGTTAGTTAAGTCCTCTTCATCCTCTTTCATGGTGACACAGTTACAATGTTCACGAGGGTTGGGTTCAAGTTTACTGGGAAGTCTATCAAGGGGCGTAGATGAAAAAGCAGCTTTCTGGGCAATCTGGGTCTCTAACATCCTATTGTGAGTTGTAAGCACATCAATCTTGGTGGCTAATTGCTTAATGTACTCATCTTATTTCTATTGGGCCATAAGCATGCTTTCCATCATTAACTCCAAATTTGACTTTTGGGGCATCTGAGAAGAGAATAGGGGTCTTTGAAAACAAGGGGTACTCTAGCATTCATAGGGGCATATTCACAGAGTTCGGGTTCGACCTATAATAGAGATTTATGTGATTCTTCCAAGACGAATTGTAAGTGTTAGAGTAAAGGTCATGGGTCAGTCTTGGGGTAAACTTTTGAACATAATTAACTTCATTTTATTCTTCGGAAAAAGGACTCCCAACTAGACAATGCAAAGTTATATGCTCAATTGAACCATAGGTATCACAAGGAGAAGGGGCATTACAATTAACAGCATTCACATTATGTCAGTCCAATCTTTGAGTCACGGCATCTACTTTAGCATAAAGTAAAGTAAAAGCATCGACTTCAAACATACCTATGACCCGCTTGGGTTGGGTACATTTAGATGACGATTGAAAGTTATTAAGTGCCATCTCCTCGATAAGACTATACGCTTCATCCTCGGTCTTGCTCGTTAGAGTTCCTCATGCCGCCGCATCGATAATGGACCTCATAGCTTGGGTCACACCATTATAAAATGGCTGGATAATCATCCAACGCTGAAGACCATGAAGGGGCATAGGCACAGTAAATCCTTAAAATGCTCCCAGGCTTCATAGAGCGTCTCATCTTCTCTTTGCAGAAAGTTGGTGATTTGATTTCATAGGCTTTCTCTCTTGCTCGGGGAAAGAATTTGGCGAGAAAAACTTTTGTCAACTTGTCCCAAGTCGTTATGCAACCAGATGGCAAGGAATACAACCACACCCTCGCTTTATCCCTCAATGAGAAAGAGAATAAGCGTAGATGAATCACATTCCTAGAGACTCCGTTTAACTTTAGCATATCACACACCTCTAAGAATACCGAGAGGTGGAGATTCGGATCTTCCAAGGGAGTTCCACCGAATTGAAATTGTTCCAGCATAGAAATCGGTGCTAGCTTGAGTTCGAAGTTGTTGGCATCTATCGTAGGTATAGCAACACTGGTGGCTATCCCTTGGATTCCGGGAGTGACGAAATCACAAAGGGTCATTCTTTCTTCACCCGCCATGCTTGTATCCGTGCTTACTTCACGCCTTTGTTCTTCGATTCTCTGCTTTTTCCATCTTAAGGGAAAAGTCCACTCAATTTCTAGATTGGGCTCGTACAAGATCAGACTTCGCATAAACTAAGCAAAATTCCTGCAAGCAGTTCACAAACACTACCAGTGCAATTAAACCGGAAAAAGAAAAATAAAAAAACAAAACAAATCAAAACAATGCTTAGTCGCTTTCGTAAGACAATACTTAATAGTTAGCAATTTAGTCCCCAGCAACGGCACCAAGAACTTGATGTGTTACGTGTAGGTTGTGACTACTACTACTTCTATTGCCGCAAGCGCACGGGTAGATGTAGTATAGACAGGGATATCATTCGTTAGGCACTAAAGAAACTTATTGAGTTAATCTATCGGAATGTGCTAAGCGAAACTATATTCAAGTGGATTTAAATTAACAATTGCAAATAAAACTTGACTACATCAATAAGGGAAAAACGTTTAGGAATTTTCGCTATTGTGGAAGGGAATTGGATCAAATCTGATAAACATGTGCTATTTTCTAATTGGTAGATTTCAAGGAATTGTAATCTTTTTCAGAAATTTAATCTATTCTTTCGAAATCAATTAAATTTGCCTAAACTAACCAAACGTCCTTCTCTCAAACTAATTTGACTTAATCCAAGTATAATATATTCGATTACTCACTAGCCCTCTTAACATGTAAATCTCTCTGTCGAGTCGAAGTTATGTTAAGTCTATTCAAGCAGTCCAACAACCAAATTTCCTCTCTCGATTGTTCCAATAGTGCTAGTAAATTTTGGCCAAAAATCAACCCACAACATACAAAACACTTGATAGAGAAAATCAAACCAATCACGAAAATACCACAATTGTACAAACTAAAACATGATCCAATGACATTTCCAAAAACCACTCAATTCCTAGACTAAGAAAACTACTCAGACATGATTGAAAAGATAAACTAACCGAAGATTGGGTGAAATCTGAGCGAAAGCGATTTGATTGAGATGTCCTTCACCAAGGGCTTCACAACCAACTCAGAATGAAAAACTCTCACACTCAAAATTCTCACCAAACAAAACCAAACTAAACACTACAAAATTTGAGAGAAAAGACTAAGCTAAACTATGCTATTGCTTAAAATGCTTTAAGAGATGATTGAGTAGTGCTTTTTCTGTTGCAGGCGATGCTATTTATAGGAAATTTCAAGCATTCTCAACCACATAACTGAGGGAAAACGAAGAGGCAACAGTTATAGGCGCACGCCCATCTGTGGCATCCACCACGGTCCGACCGTGGTCTGTGCTGGAACCGGATTTCTTGATTTTTTTTTTTGCTCTACGGTCGTGGCAACTTATAGTTGACCATGGGGGATGATGTATAAGTGAGGACCCAAATGACCAAGCAAGGGATTTTGTGAGTCTTGTATTGAAAAGGGGAGGTGGATAGGTTCAAGGATTGTGCTTGAGATAAGTCGAAGGGCGCCACTCAAATCAATCTTGGGGAAAATTCCTTCACTCTTTCTAGGATACAGAATTGAATCACCACCTAGAAGAGTTTAGGAACATAGAACACCACTTGAGGTTGCCAAATCTCAAGATCTAGAACTAGGCTTTGTCACTAGCTTTGAAGGAACCCGCAAAGCTGAATTTGTATTGCTTATGCTTTGAATCGAATTTTTGTCCCTTACAACCTTAACCTATGGCCTATTTATACTAGAGGCCTTACATCTTGAAAAGGCGTGAAATACACGAAAAGGGATGAGGGAAAAAACAAAGACACAAAGCTGAAAAATACATTGGTTGCACCAAGGGTGAAAAGGTGTGTCTCTTGATGTGAAAAGGATGTAGCAGCAAAAAGGGATCCATGCACCTCCTAATTCACACATTCAAGCCTTGTCAGGGAAGTAGGAACTCAGCTTTGTAGGAGGAACAATGCACCAAGGCTGAAATGAGGGAAGAAGAACCATGTTCACACGTTTGGCAATAAGTGTGTTCACACTTGCAACAAGCCCAACTGCCAGAAGGTATATCTCTCATAATACTCATCCAAATTCGATGATCTTGGGCTTGTTGGAAAGCTCTACATGTCTACTTTCCAGGGAATGTTCATTTGCTGCAATTGGACTAGCCGATCAAACGTTATAGCTGAAATAGTGAAGGATGTCCAAACTGCCATGGGCTAAAATACCGTGTGCTTGTGGGCCTAATTTGACCAACCAAATGAACTCCAATTTAGGTGTGGTTGGTCTTGTTAGAAAGCTTATTTCCTAATCCTTAAGGATGTAAGAACCATTATAAGTTTGGTCCATTACATGTGGCTAAAAACAGGTGATAAAAATCGGGTATGAAGTGGTCGAACTAGACGTGAGTTCTTCCGGCATTGTCATGGCTTTTCTGCATAGTATAGCAAATTCCTTGGCCTCTTGGAGCTTGATGGGATCTTCAATGAGCTGGGAAGGAGGAGTAGGAGTGTGGGTAGGGTGGTCTCCATCATTCTCCCCGGGTAGGTGAGAGTTTGTCCTCAAACTTGGAAGAGGTTCATCTTCAAAGTAAGGACTAAGATCGGAGATGTTAAATGTTGCGGAAACTCCATAATCTCCTGGAAGGTCTACCTTATATGCATTAGGAACGACCTTCTCAATGATCTCGAACGGTCCATCCGACCTAGGCATTAATTTGGATTTTCGCTTGGAAGAGAATAGTTCCTTCCTCAAGTGGATCCACACCAAGTCTCCCGGTTGAAAGTGTACCTCCTTCTCGTGCTTGTTGGTGTTTTGCATGGCCCTTTCATTGGCTTTAGCAATACTTTCACAAACTTGGGCATGTAGATCTTTGATTTCCTTTGCCATCTCCTCGCCATCCCAACTAAACTTGGTGGGAGTAGGAATAGGAATGAGATCAAGGGGGCTCTTTGGATTATGCCCATATAGCACTTGGAAAGGGGAGAAGTGGGTTGCCTTACTTGGAGCTCTATTGAAGGCAAACTCGGCGTGGGGTAGCATGTCATCCCAATTCTTGAGGTTTTTCTTCACAAGGAATCTAAGCAAGGTGCCCAAAGTCCTATTGGTGACTTCCGTTTAGCCGTCAGTTTGTGGGTGACATGAAGTGCCAAATTTGAGTTGGGTGCCCATCTTGCGCCACAGGGTTAGCCAAAAATGGCTAAGAATTTACTATCCTGGTCGGACACCATGCTCTTGGGTATGCCATGTAGCCTAACAATCTCTTTGAAGTATAAACTGGAAACATGTGATGCGTCATTGGTGGTATGGCAAGGAACAAAGTGTGCCATCTTTGAAAAGCGATCTACTACCACCATGATAGAGTCCTTATTCCTTTGGGTCCTTGGCAAACCCGTAATGAAGTCAAGGCTTATGTCTTTCCATGGAGCTTGAGGAATTGGAAAAGGGGAGTACAAGCCTTGTGGAAGAACATGGCTCTTGGCCATTTGACAAATAGAACACCTCTTCATAAAGTGTTCAACGTCCCTTGACATATTTGGCCAATAATAGTGCTTTTTTAACATAGCTCAAGTCTTCTCTATACCAAAATGGCCGGCTAGAGCTCCACCATGAAGCTCTTGGATGAGGAGTTCTCTAAACCAACATTTAGGAACACATAAGCGTGAGCCTTTGAATAAGAAACCATCCTCCATATGAAACATTCCACGAGGGTGTTTAGAACACTTCTCTAGGATGTCTTTGAAGCCTTCATCATTGGGATACAAGTCTTTGACAATCTCAAAGCCAAGAACCTTGGTACTTAAAGTAGAGAGGAGTAAATACCTACGGGAAAGTGCATCGGCTCCTTTGTTAAGTTTTCCCGCCTTGTGTTAGATGATAAAATGGAAAGATTGAAGATACTCTACTCACTTGGCATGTCTTGGGTTGAGCTTGTGTTGACCTCGGATATACTTTATTGCCTTGTGGTCGGAATGGAGGATAAATTCTCCTCCCACTAGGTAGTGACGCCAATACTCCAAAGCACGGATGATGGCATAGAATTCTTTGTCATAGGTGGAGTATTTTCTCTTGGCTTCGTTTAGCTTTTCACTAAAGAAAGCTATTGGTCTCTTCTCTTGGGGTAGGATAGCTTCAATCCCTACTCCGAATGTGTCACATTCAACTTCAAAGATCTTTGTGAAATTTGGCAAGGCTAGGACGGGAGCACTTATGAGTCTCCTCTTGATCTCTTCAAATGCATGTTGTGCTTGCTTATTCCATGCAAATTCCTTCCCCTTCAGCACCTCGATCATGGGAGCTACAATGGTACTAAAGTCACGAACAAATCTTTGGTTGAATGATGCTAGGCCATCAAAATTCCTCACTTGAGTGATAGAAGTAGGAGTTGGCCACTCTTGAATAGCTTTGATCTTGCTCTCACCTACTTGCATTCCTTGGGCAGAAACAATGTAGCCCAAAAATATCACTTGAGAAGTGAAGAAATGGCACTTCTCAAAATTCCCATACAACTTCTCTTGGGATTAGATCTTCAAAACTTGGTAGAGATGATGGGCATGCTCCTCTTCGGTTCTGCTATATATCAAAATATCATCAAAATAGACAACCACACAATGGCCAATCAAGGGCTTTAGAACTTCGTTAATAAGCCTCATGAAGGTACTAGGGGCATTGGTTAGCCCAAATGGCATGACAAGCCATTCATATAAACCTCCTTTAGTTTTAAAGGCAGTTTTCCATTCATCTCCCTCGAAAATCCGAATTTGGTAGTAGCCACTTCTAAGATCAATCTTAGAAAAGATAGTGGCACCATGAAGCTCATTAAGCAAATCTTCCAACCTTGGGATAGGATACCGGTATTTGATGGTGATTTTGTTGATGGCCCGGCTATCCACACACATACGCATGCTACCATCCTTCTTGGGTACAAGGAGGGCGGGCATGGCACAAGGGCTTAGGCTTTCACGGATCAACCCCTTGGACAAGAGATTATCTACTTGTCTTTGAATTTCTTGGGTTTCTTTTGGGGCAATTCGGTAGGCCGGCTTGTTTGGGAGAACGGATCGTGGGATAAGGTCAATCTTGTGTTGTATGGATCTTGGTGGTGGAAGGCCATGGGGAATCTCTTATGGGAACACATGATGGAAGGTTTGTAAGAGAGGGGTGAGTAAGGGGTGTGAGGGTGAAAGGGGTTATGGCTCATCTTGTAGCAGGATCAGGTCTTTGAAAGGTTCAAACTCATGGTGTTGGGATTTAAGAAGAGAGGTGAGAAAGACATCCAAATGGGGTTGTCTTTGGGTTTTGTAGTAAAGGTGGGTTTGAGAGGGGTGAGGGTGATTTTCTTTTGGTCTTTTTGGAAGGAATAAGTGTTCATCCGGCCATCGTGGATGACACCTCTATCAAACAACCAAGGTCTTCCCAATAGAATGTGACAAGCATCCATGGGAACTATATCACACCATATCTCATCCTTATAATGCTTTCCTATGGAAAGGGAGACGAGGCAATGGTGAGAAATTTGCATACCTTTGCCTTGATTCAACCATTGGATGGTGTAAGGCTTAGGATGAGGTGTAGCCTCAAGCTTGAGCTTGTCTACCATAGTCTTAGAGGCGACATTTGCACAACTACCTCCATCAATAATAAGGGAGCATACCTTCCCTTCAATAGTGCATCTTGTTTGGAAGATAGCTTCTCTTTGTTCCAAATTATCTTGAGTGCCAAACCCACTCAATGTCCTTCTAATGACAAGAAATTCTCCTTCATCGGGACCTTCTTCCACTTATTCCAAATTTTCCAAACAATCTCCTCCTCCTTCTTCTTCTTGAGGCTCCTCAAAGGCAGCTTGGTATTCGGCTAAGGAGACAATCCGCTTATTGGGGCACTCGAAGGCAATATGTCCAAGGCCTTGACAACAGAAATAGCGAATCTTGTCTTTAGGCTTGGGAGGTTCTTTTGTGGAGGGATTACGGGCAGTAGGGGTATTTTTGGGTTGAGGATAGTTTTGAGGTTTAGGAGGAAAATAGGAAGGCTTTTGAGTGGGGTAAGGACTGGGAGTGGATTTAGAAAGGGGGCTCTTTCCCTTAGATTTCCTTTGTTGCTCTACCTTGTAGGCAAGAGAACTCAAGTCATCTAGAGAGGTGTAAGGATGCAATTCAATGATATGAGCAATGGATTCATCCAAGCCACTTAGGAATCCTACCATTGTTTGAGCGTCATCTTCTCTCAAATCGCATTTGAGGAGGAGTTGTTCAAACTCCCGGGTGTATTCTTCAACGCTCTTGGAGCCTTGTTTAAGATGATGGAGCTTGGAGTAGTTGTCTTGGATGTACTGGGAAGGAAGGAACTTGGATTTGAGTTTGTCCTTCATCTTGGCCCAAGTCCTAATCTTTCCTTTGTCATTCCTTGCTCTTTTGGCCACGAGGTTCGCCCACCATATTGATGCATATTTCCGGAGCTTAAGGGCAACAAGCTTCACCTTCTTATCTTCGGGAACTTCTTTGTACTCAAAGATTCGTTCAACGGTTTGAAGCCAATCTAGGAAGTGATCTGAGTCTAGTTGGCCTTCGAATTCCGGAATATCGGCTCGAAAATCACCAAGACCACTTTCTTGTCTCCTTCGGGGTCTTCTAGGAGTATTCTCTTCATAATTAGAGTTATCAACATTCTCTTCTCTCTCAGATTCATCCGAGTCTTCTTGGGTGCGTGAGTGAGAAGGGCTTCGGTTCCCTCTTCGTTTCTCCTCCAAGAGTTGGGCAAGTTGAGTTTGAAGGTACTTTACTTGGGCTTCTAACTCGTCAACTCGCTCTTGGGATCGTCTTGAAGACATTTTTTGTGAGAGTGTGTGGGGAAAAAGGTTGAGTTTAGGATGAATGGAGGCGGTGCGATCGTGTGGAGGGGCACGGGATGACCGTGTTGGGTTGCTAATTTAAGGATGGTTGGGAAAAACAGGGGCCACAGTCGTGCTTAGGAGCACTGGGTGGTCGTGCCAAGTTTCTGGCCCTGTTCCTCACGGTTTTGCTGGTTCTGTGTGTTTTGTGTTTTGGCTTATGGAATGTGTTTGCCTGCAATCTTGGTCACTTGGCAACCTTGGCTCTGATACCAAATGATGCATAAGTAAGGACCCAAATGACCAAGCTAGGGATTTTGTGAGTCTTGTATTGAAAAGGGGAGGTGGATAGGTTCAAGGATTGTGTTTGAGATAAGCCGAAGGGCGCCACTCAAATCAATCCTGGGGCACATTCCTTCACTCTTTCAGGATACAGAATTGAATCACCACCTAGAAGAGTTTAGGAACCTAGAACACCACTTGAGGTTGCCAAATCTCAAGATCTAGAACCAGGCTTTGTCACTCGCTTTGAAGGAACACGCAAAGTTGAATTTGTATTGCTTATGCTTTTAATCGAATTTTTGTCCCTTACAACCTTAACCTATGGCCTATTTATACTAGAGGCCTTACATCATGAAAAGGCATGAAATACACGAAAAGGGATGAGGGAAAAAACAAAGAAACAAAGCTGAAAAATACATTGGTTGCACCAAGGGTGAAAAGGTGTGTCTCTTGATGTCTCCTGGTGTGAAAAGGATGTAGGAGCAAAAAGGGATCCATGCACCTCTTAATTCACACATTCAAGCCTTGCTAAGGAAGTAGGAACTCAGGTTCGTAGGAGGAACAATGCACCAAGGCTGAAATGAGGGAGGAAGAACCATGTTCACACGTTTGGCAATAAGTGTGTTCACACTTGCAGCAAGCCCAACTGCCAGAAGGCATATCTGTCAGAATACTCAGTCAAATTCGATGATCTTGGGCTTGTTGGAAAGCTCTGGATGTCTATTTTCCAAGGAATGTTCATTTGCTGCAATTGGACTAGCCGATCAAAGTGATAGCCCAAATAGTGAAGGGTGTCCAAATTGCCCTGGGCTAAAATACTCTGTAGTTGTGGGCCTAATTTGACCAACCAAATGAACTCCAATTTAGGTGCGGTTGGTCTTGTTAGAAAGCTTATTTCCTAAGCCTGAAGGATGTAGGAACCATTAGAAGTTTGGTCCATTACATGTGGCTGAAAATAGGTGATAGAAACCAGGTATGAAGTGGTCGAACTAGGCATGAGTTCTTCCGGCATTGTAAGGGCTTTTCTGCATAGTATAGCTAATTCCTTGGCCTCTTGGAGCTTTATGGGATCTTCCTTGAGCTGGGAAGGAGGAGTAGGAGTGTGGGTAGGATGGTCTCCATCAGGTGAGGTCAAAATATAGCCATTGAAGGGCAAATGCTGGGTGAAAAGGGTAAAAATCCTGCAGAACACATAAAACAACTACACTCAAGCGTAAATCTAGAATAGGAGAATAAATGCCATTGTTAAGCACAAAATTCTCCTAAAAACGAGGCAAAACAGCCCTAAAAAGGTGTACATATAAAGCATTTATCAAATTCCCCCATGCTTAAACTGTTGATTGTACTCCAGCAATACAAAGACTAAAAAGAATATACACAACCTCCTTAGGATAGACATAGATAACATTCAAGTGGCAATGATGATCTAAAGGTAGCCCAAAAAGATGCAAAAAATATTACCAACAAACAGAATAGGGAATGAAATTTCAAAAACGTGTAATAGACCATAATGCAAAACTTGAACCAATCGTCCTCCAAATTGTCAAATACAATCATTCTGGAGCATGAAACGAGTAAGACTAGCGAGGCCAGTAGAACCTCACTATAGTTATGCGGCACTCAGCTCTGATGTGTTCAACAATGTGTATACAAGAAGGTTCTCTCAATTCTCATTCCTCTGACCCGAATCCACCATAGGCTTGACAAGATTCTAAAATTCACCACCACTAAAATTCAAATACATTAAACAATCATGAGGACTTTCATAGGGATGTAACAGGGCTTAGGTTAAGGTAAAAGGGGAACAAATGTTTTTGGAAATTAGGAGCTAAAAGTCATAGACTACGAGCTTAAACAATTCCAATGCATCATACTACATCCTTCTTGAACCACATCAACTTATCAACAAACTAAATCCCCAAATGAAAAGAGAAAGAGTCGAAAATCACAAATATCTTTTATTCCCACCAAGGCTAATCACTTTCTTCGATTTTTTTTTCTAATGATTTTATATTGATTTTTTTTCTTCTCTTTTTTTTAAAAAAAAAGGGGATAGCCAAGGGATTTTCCATAATGAACTTTGAAAAATCGAACTCTTCTCTAAACTATACTCAATAAAACAAGGGATTTTTTTCTTCACCCCTGCACCTAACAACAAAAAATTCAGTAGAAACAATAACAATTCACCTTACTAACACCTTATCAAATTGATGCACAAGAATATAACGCTTATCTTAGCCTTGGCTTAAGGGTAAGACAAGTGCTTGGCCATAGGCTAAAAATAGGAGGGTTAAATCAAGAAAAACGGATACAAGCCCAAAGGGGCTAACAAAGGGATACAAGACATAAAAAGGGTGGCTATTTGGCCGTGGGTTTCAAATAAATCAAAGAAAAATTACCTCAATCATATTGCCTAAATGCATATGTGAAATGTGGTCTTGAATGACAATCAAAGCAAGTTCTAAGAATTGACATCAAGGAAGAGTCACACATGAAGAAAAACATGAGACTAAAAATGACAAATAGCCTCTTAAAGTTCAAAAGCTCACAGGAAGTCTACAATAGTTAAAACTAGCTCACAGGCAAACATATGCTAGAATTTCATGTAAAGACTTATGGGGAAAATCAATTCGCATCCAACATATGGTCAAAAGATGAAGCATATCTCGAAAACTCATTCGCAACATTTTATGCACAATTTGGGCGAATCAAAGGATCAAACTAACCAAAGAAAGCTATCAAATCTATAAAGATCATCATCGGAGGATTTTTTATGTGCCTTTTTTGGTGTTTTTTGTGTTTTTTTTAAATAAACGTATGCATGCTCCTATAAACAATGTAAACTAAAATGCAAAACAAACTAACAGAAGAAAAAAACTAAATGCAACCTAGAAGAAAACTAAATGCACTACCGAAAGTAAACTAAAACAAAAACTACAAAAGCTACCACTAAAAATATATACAAAGCAAAACAAACAAACACACCAAACAAGAAAAAAAAAACGGACATTAGATGCCAAATGTAATAACCTACTAACTCCTCCACGCTTGAATCACACGTTGCCCTTTTGTGGGAACATAAACAAAATTGAAAGGGATGGGGTAAACAGAACAGTCAGAAAGGTGGTGGAGGTGGAGGTGGAGGATGGGGTGGTTGGCCATAGGAGATATGCCAATCTCGCCAGGTTTCTAGACATGCCCTATAGTCCAGGAAATATTGTGTCTGGGAAGCAAGCAACCCACGAACTTAATTGTGGCGCTCTTGGACAAAGTCCCAAAGAGCTGCATTCTCAAAAGCAACAAATGCTCGGAGGGAAGCTTGTTCGTCTTGAATAGACCTAAAGGTGTCTTGGGTATCAGAGTAGTCAGTAGAGGGTTGTTGAGAGGAAGAAGTAGGTCCTGCTTGACTAGTATGAGGGGTTGGTTGGTGGGGTGCAGGCCGAACAACATCGTCATCACCAGGTAACCAATAAAGGTTAGCCCGGTGAAGCAGAGTAATGCGATCGACATTCGGAAGCAGCAAAAGTCGATCCCCATGGTAAGTCTAACACAGACGGCCAGCCTCAACATCACAAAAATTAATAATCTCAAAAACAACCTGATCAAGCTGTTCAAAAGGAGAAACTCTATCCTCATAATTGTGCTCAACACCCAAAAGTTTAGCAATAGTGGTCACAATCCCACCAATGACTATTCTACCTTTAATACTAACAGCAATACCATGCAATTATCTAGCTAAAAATAAACATGGATCAAATGGCACAGCAACAAGCATACAGGACAAAAACTACAACTCATTCAGTCTTGGGACATTCAGATTATCGTCCCGAACAAACAAATAACAAGCCAGAATATGCTGAGCGACTCTAGTGACCTCGATATGGAGTGTACTAAGAAATTCTATGGTCAGGTCCTTGTACGTATGCTCTTCGATTTCAAAAAACTGGCTCATACCGCCTCTAGTAAACAACCAACGAATATCATCCAACAATCCCAATCGGGTCAACAAATCCTCATCATAATATCTAGTTGCGGCAACTATACACTAATTCAAACAATTATACCTAGCAATATGAGTGGTATTAGTCAAACCAAGAAGGTGAGGAACGTTCCTCTAGCGCGCGCATTTCTTAATGTTCTTGATGTCCTTTGAGGTCGGGGTGGTGCTTGACTTGATAAGCCGACCTCCTTAGTGCTCCTTCGCCTTTTTGTTGGTGCCATGCCTACAAAACCTAATCAAAAACAAAACTAAAACAAAGAATTAGAACTAAAATCTGGAAAATTGAAGAAAATAAGTGAAAAGATGAAGAATTTTTTTAAAAAAAAGAGATGCGTATGGTGTATGAAGAGGGGGAGATGAACGATGAAGAAGAGACAAAAAGAGATGAAATTGTTGGAGGAAATAGGAATATTGAGTGAAAAGGAGGAATTTAGTGTGAAAATGGAGAAGAATTGGGGGATGGTTGAAGAAGTTGGTAATGGGAGTTTTAGAGATAGAGAGCTGAGGAAGAGAGAGAAAGTGTCGAGTTGAAGAAGAAGAAGTGAGTGGGAGTGTAACGAGCACCACGGTCAAAAACCTAGACCGCGGCCCGTAGGAGCCAACCACGGACCGTCTGTGGTGTCTACTGGACCAAAAAAAAACTTTCTGGGTTTTGCGTCCTACGGCCGTGGGTTTAGGACTCCGGGTGTGGTGCCAAACATTTTATTCTTGAACATTTTTTTTCTGCTTTTTTCTTTTTTCAAAGTCTTATTCTTACTCTTTGTTGTTTGTTTTCAAACTACAAAAACAAAACAACAAAACAAAGGAAAACAAAAAAGGAAAAAGAAAAATAAAAAGAAACTTGGTTTGCCTGCCAAGAAGCGCTCGTTTAAGGTTAAGAGCTTGACCCTTGTTCTAGGCTTGATCCGGATTTCCTTTGTAACGGACCACAAAACTGAACTTCTACAGCTGAAGGTACCATCATAGCAATTCTGGTTGCAGGTCCTTTGTTTTCATAACTTGGTGCCACAGCGCACCATCCACACACAAAACGAACCACTCTCTTAGCCCATCAAACGGGTTGTCATCAACTTGCTAAACCCCTACATCAAAATCGGCATTCAAACCTTCCAAAGAGGGCATAGAGTGAACAACTCTTGCAAACCTGTAACACTCACTCAACGAGGAATCATTAGAAGAAGGGGCCTCAATCTCGGGTTGGTTAGGTGGCATAGGAGCAGAAAACACCACCTTAACATACCCTTTATCAGGGTCCTCATGTGAAATCCATTCAAAATCAGGAGGATCTTCAGCATGCAAGACATCCTCCATATCACATTCATGGGAAAGGGGTAATGCATCCATTGTAGAAGAACGAGGAGAAACTGCATCCTCCTTCCTATGAGTAAGCACAGCAAATCTCCCTTCCACTTTAAAAGAAATACGACCCACTTTAACATCAATGTGGCAACCACTTGTTGCCAAAATTGACCTACCTAGGATAATCTAGGCATGATCATTCTTAGGCATATTAACAATAATGAAGTCCTCCAACACCCACATGTCATCTATATTAACAGGCATATCTTCCAATTTGCCTATGGGCTGTGTCACAGAACCATCAGCCAACTGAAGTGAAAATGGTGCGGCTAGCAGTGGTCCTCGGTGCAGTATATGAAATAAGGAGTAGGGCATTATACTAACACTTGCACCTAAATCACAAAGACCTCTCTCAATCCCTACTTTTCCCACAATGCAAGGGATAGAAAAACTACCTGGGTCAGGAATCTTAGGGGGAAAAATTGTAGGGATCTCAATACAATCATCCTCCACAAATGTGGTAGTCTCTTTACTACCTGCCATGGTTATCTATCCACCCTATTCCATTGGTACTTTCTGAGGGTCAATTGAGTCCTATTCATCCTCTTTCATGGTGACATAGTTACAGTGTTCACGAGGATTGGGTTCAGGTTTAATGGGAAGTCTATCTGGGGGCGTAGATGAAAAAGCAGCTTTCTGAGCAATCTGTGACTCTAACATTCTTTTGTAAGTTGTAAACACATCAACCTTGGTGGTTAATTTCTTAATGTACTCATCTTGTTTCTATAGGGCCATAAGCATGCTTTCCATCATTAACTCCAAGTTTGACTTTTGGGGCATCTGAGAAGGGAGTGGGGGTCTTTGAAACAAGGGGGTACTCTAGCATTCATAGGGGGCATATTCACAGAGTTTGGGTTCAACCTATAAGAGAGATTCGGGTGATTCTTCCAAGTCGGATTGTAAGTATTAGAGTGACGGTCGTCTCCTCCATAGTGGACCTCACAGCTTCATCTCCTCGATAAGACTATACGCTTCATCCTCGGTCTTGCTCATTAACGTTCCTCCTATCTCCACATCGATAGTGGACCTCACAGCTTGGATCTCACCATTATAAATTCCCTGGATAATCATCCAGCGCTGATGACCATGATGGGGGCACAAGCGTAGTAAATCCTTAAAACGCTCGCATGCTTCATAGAGCATCTCATCTTCTCTTTGCAGAACGGTGGTGATCTGATTTTGTAGGCCCGCTATCTTACTCGGGGCAAAGAATTTGGCAAGAAAAACTTTTGTCAACTTGTCCCAAGTCGTTGTGCAACCAGACGGCAGGGAATGCAACCACGCCCTTACCTTATCCCTCAATGCGAAAAGGAATAAGCGCAGGCGAATCGCATTACGGGAGACTCCGTTCTACTTTAGCTTATCACACACCTCTAAGAATACCGAGTGGTGGAGATTCGGATCTTCCAGGGGAGTTCCGCCGAATTGAGATTGTTGCACCATAGAAATCAGTGCTTGCTTGAGTTCGAAGTTGTTGGCATCTACCGCAGGTCAAGCAATGCTCGAGGCTATCCCTGGAATTCCGGGAGTGACGTAATCACGAAGGGTCCTTCTTTGTTCACCCGCCGTGGTTGAATCTGTTCTTGCTTCGCGCCTTTGTTCTTCGATTCTCTGCTTTTTCCTTATTAACCGGAAAGTCCTCTCAATTTCTGGATCGGGCTCGTACATGATCAGACTTCACATAGACTAGGAAAAATTCCTGCAAGCACTTCACCAACACTACCACCACAATTAAACAGGAAAAGAAAAATAACAAGAAAAATAACCAAGTAAAACAAATCAAAACAATGCTTAGTCACTTTCGTAAGACAATACTCAATAGTTAGCAATTTAATCCCCGGCAACAACATCAAAAACATGATGTGTTATGTGTAGGTCGTGACTACTACTACTTCTACTGCCGCAAGTGCACTGGTAGATGTGGTATAGATAGGGATATCGTTCCTCAGGGACTAAAGAAACTTACTGAGCTTTATCTATCGGAATGTGCTAAGCGAAACTATATTCGAGGGGATTTCAATTGGATCTAATCAGATAAACATGTGTTATTTTCTAATTGGTAGATTTCGAGGAATTGTAATCCTTTTTAGAAATTTAGTCTATTCTTTCAAAATCAACTAAATTTGCTAAAATTAAGCAAACATCGTTCTCTCAAACTAATTTGACTTAATCCAAGTATAATATATTCGATTACTTACTAGCCCTCTTAACATATAAATCTCTCTGTCGAGTTAAAGTTATGTTAAGTCTATTCAAGCAATCCAACAACCAAATGTCCTCTCTCAAATGTTCACTCAATTGTATCAATAGTGTAAGTAAATTTCAGCCAAAACTCAATCCACAACATACAAAACACTTGATAGACAAAATCAAACCAATCATGAAAATAGCACAATTGAATAAACTAAATCATGATTTAATAACAATTCCAAAAACTACTACATTCCTAGACTAAGAAAACTACTCAGACATGATTGAAAAGATAAACAAACCAAAGATTGGGTGAAATCTGAGCGAAAGTGATTTGATTGAGATGGCCTTCACCAAGTGCTTCACAACCACCACAAAATCAAAAACTCTCACGCTCAAAATTCTTACCAAACAAAATTAAACAAAAAACTACAAAATTTGAGACAAAAGACTAATCTAAACTATGCTATTGCTTGAAATGCTTCAATAGATGATTGAGGAGTGCTTTTTTCTGCTGCAGGTGACGTTATTTATAGGAAACTTCAAGCATTCTCAGCCACACAGCCGAGGGAAAACGAAGAGGCAACAATTATAGGCCCACCAAGGTTCGACCGTGATCTCTTTTGCTCTATAGTTATGGCAACTCATGGTTGACCGTGGGGGAGGTCGAAATATAGCCTTTAAAGGGCAAATGCTGGGTGAAAAGGCCAAAAATCCTGCAGAACACATAAAAAAACTACACTCAAGCATAAATCTAGAATAGGAGAATAAATACCATTGTTAAGCACAAATTTCTCCTAAAAACGAGGCAAAACAACCCTAAAAAGGTGTACACATAAAGCATTTATCAAACTTCCCCATGCTTAAATTGTTGCTTGTCCTCAGGCAATGCAAAGACTAAAAACAATATACACAACCTCCTCAGGATAGACATAGATAACATTCAAATGGCAAGGATGATCTATAACTAGCCTAAAAAGATGCAAAAAAATATTATTAACAAACAGAATAGGGAATGAAGTTTCAAAAATGCGTAATAGACCATAATGCAAAACTTGCACCAATCGTCCTCGAAATTGTCAAATACAATCATTCTTGCAAATAAAACGAGTAAGACTAGCAAAGCCGGTAGAACCTCACTATAGTTATGTGGCACTCAGCTCTCATGTGTTTAACAATGTATATAGACAAAGGTTCTCTTAAGTCTCATTCCTTTGACCCAAATCTACCATAGCTTTGATAAGATTCTCAAATTCGCCACCACTAAAATGCAAATACATTAAATAATCATGAGGACTTTCATACGAGCCTTAGGGTAAAGGAAAGAGGGGAACAAATGTTTTTTGAAATGAAGAGCTAAAAGCGATAGACTAAGAGCTTAGACAATTCCAATGCATCATAGTACATCCTTCTCGAACCATATCAATTTATCAACGAACTAAATCTCCAAATGGAAAGAGAAAGAGTCGAAAAGTACAAATTTCTTTCATTCCCACCAAGGCTAATCACTTTCTTCGAATTTTTTTTCCTAATGATTTTATATTATTTTTTTCTTCTCTTTTTTTTAAAAAAAAAAAAAGGGATAGCCAGGGGAATTTCCATAATGAACTTTGAAAAATCGAACTCTTCTCTAAACTTTACACAATAAAACAAGGGATTTATTGTTTTTTTTTCACCCCTACACCTAACAACATAAAATTCAGCAGAAACAATAACAATCCACCTTGCTAACACCCTATCAAATTGATACAAAATAATATAACGCTCCTTTTAGCCTTGGCTTAAGGGTAAGACAAGTGTATGGCCATTGGCTAAAAATAGGAGGGTTAAATCTAGAAAAATGGATACAAGCTCAAAGGGGCTAACAAAGGGATACAAAACATAACAAGGGTGGCTATTTGGTCGTGGGTTTCAAATAAATCAAAGAAAAACTGCCTCAATCATATTGCCTAAATTCATATACGAAATGTGGTCTTGAATGAGAATCAAAGCAAGTTCTAGAGAATTGACATCAACGAAGAGTCACACATGAATAAAAACATGAGACTAAAAATGATAAATAACTTCTTACAGTGCAAAAGCTCACGGGACGTCTACCACAGTCAAAACTAGCTCATAGGCAAACACATGCCAGAATTTCATGTAAAGACTTGTGGGGAAAATCAATTCGCATGCAACATATGGTCAAAACATGAAGCACATTTTGAAAATTCATTCACAAAATTTTATTCACAATTTGGGCAAATCAAAGGATCAAACTAACCAAAGATAGTTATCAAATATATAAAGATCATCATCGGAGGTTTTTTTATGTGCCTTTTTTTGTCCTTTTTTGTGGTTTTTTTTAAATAAATGCATGCATGCTGCTACAAACAATGCAAACTAAAACGCAAAAGAAACCAAATGCAACCTAGAAGAAAACTAAATGCACTACTAAAATAAAAACTGCAAATACTACCACTAAAAATATAAACTCACAAACACACCAAACAAGAAAAAAACGGGCATTAGACGCCAAATGTAAGAACCTACTCACTCCCCCATGCTTGAATGACACATTGCCCTCAATGTGGGCACATAAAACAAAATGGGAAGGGAAAGGGTAAACAGAATAGTCAAAAAGGGGCTGGAGGTGAAGGATGGGGTGGTTGGCCATAGGAGATATGCCAATCTCGCCAGGTTTCTAGACATGCCCTATAGTGCAGTAAATATTGTGTCTGGGAAGCAAGCAACCCATGAAGTTAATGGTGGCACTCTTGGATAGAGTCGTCCTGAAGAGTTGCATTCTCAGAAGAACCAAATGCTAGGAGGGAAGCTTGTTCCTCTTAAATAGGCCTAAGGGTGTGTTGGAAATCGAAGTAGTTAGGATGAGGTTGTTGAGAGTTAGAACCAGGTCCTGCTTGACTAGTATGAGGTGTTGGTTGATGGGGTGCAGGTCGAACAACATCATCATCACCAGATAACCAATAAAGGTTAGCCCGGTGAAGCAGAGTACTGCGATTGACATTGGGAAGTGTCCAAAGCCGATCCTTAGGGTAAATCCAACACAGACAGCCAACCTCAACTTTACAAAAATTCATAATCTCAAAAACAGCTTGATCAAGCTGCTCAAAAGTAGAAAATCTATCCTCAGAATTGGGCTTAACACCCAGAAGTCTAACAACAGTGGTCACAATCCCACCAATGACTATTCTACCTTTAATGCTACCAGTAGTACTATGCAATTGTCTAGCTAAAAATGAACTTGGATCAAATGGCACAACATCAAGCATACAGGACAAAAAGTACAACTCAATCAGTCTTGGGGCATTTAAACTATTGTCCTGAACAAACAAAGAACAAGCCAGAATATGCTAAGCGACTCTCATGCAAGGGTCTCTAATATGAGTACATTTCTATGAACTGGTGCACATTGGACACTCCCCGAAAGTTAACTCCAAAATGCGTTTGGGTTGAATTCACGACGGACTTGGCAACTCGGTAAATCCAACAACAAAGATACTATTAAAAGTACCTAAGTTCTATTCATAAAATTGACCCTGTAAATAATACAAAATATATCCAGCTTGACATTCAGGCCCTCTAGTGACCTCAATATGGAGTGTACTAAGAAATTCTATGGTCAGGTCCTTGTATGTATGCTCTTTGATTTCTAAAAAGTAGCTCATACCGTCTCTAGCGAACAACCAACAAATATCATCAAACAATCCCAATCGAGCCAAGAAATCCTCATCATAATATCTAGTTGCAACAACTATACGCTCATTCAAACAATTATACCTAGCAATATGATCATGATTAGTCAAACTAAGAGGGTGAGGAATGTTACCTCTAGGACACACATTGGTTGATGTTCTTGATGTCCTTTGAGGTCGGGGTGATGCTTGATTTGATGAACCAACCTCCTTGGTGCTCCTTTGGCTTTTAGATGGTGCCATGGGTACAAAACCTAATCAAAAACAAAACCAAAACCAAGAATTAGAACTAAAATCTAGAAAATTGAAGAAAATAAGTAAAAAAATGAAGAACTTAGAAAAAAGAAAGAGATGGGTATGGTGTATGGAGGGGAGATGAACCTTGAAGAAGAGACGAAAAGAGATGAAATTGTTAGAAGAAATGGGAATATTGAGTGAAAGGGAGGAATTTGGTGTGAAAATGGGGGAAAATGGAGAAGAATTGAGCGATGGTGGAAGGAGTCGGTAATGGGTGTTTTAAAGAGAGAGAGTGTGTCGAGTTGAAGAAGAAGAAGAAGAAGAAGAAGAAGAAGAAGAAGTGATAGGGAAAGGAATGGGCACGGTAGTTAAAAGCCTAAACCGTGGCCCGTAGCAACTAGCCACGAACCGTGGGGTTCACCACGGACGATCCATGGTGTCTGCTTGACAAAAAAATAAAATTTCTGGGTTTTGCATCACACAGCCGTGGATTTAGGACTTGTTTTTTTTTTGCTTTTATCAAAGTCTTATTCTTACTCTATGTTTTCTTTTTCAAACTTCAAAAAAACAATAAAAGAAAAGAAAAGAAAAAAGAAAAAAGTTTTAAAAAAAAACGAAACTTGGGTTGTCTCCCAAGAAGCGCTCATTTAAGGTCAAGAGTTTGATCCTTGTTCTAGGCTTGATATGGATCTCCTTTCTAACGGACCACAAAATTGAACTTCTACAGCTCAAGGTACCATCGTAGCAATTCTAGCTGCAGGTCCTTTGCTTTCATAACTTGGTGCGACATCTCACTATCCGCATACAAAACAAATTGCTCTCTTAGCCCCTTCATCAAAATCGGCATTGAAACCTTCCAAAGGGGGCATACAGTGAACAACTCATGCAAACCTGCAATACTCACTTAGCGAGGAATCATTAGAAGAAGGGGCCTCAATCTCGGGTTGGTTAGGTGGCATAGGAGCAGAAAACTCCACCTTAACATACCCTTGATCAGGCTCCTCATATGAAATCCATTCAAAATCAGGAGGATCTTCGGCATGCAAGACATCCTCTATATCACATTTGAGGGAAAGGGGTAATGCATCCAATATATAAGAGCGAGGAGAAACCGCATCCTCCTTCCTATGAGTAAACTCAACAAATCTCCCTTCTTCCTCAAAAGAAACACGACCCTCTCTGACAACAATGTGGCAACTAGCTGTTGCGAAAATGGGCCGACCAAGGATAATCTAGCCATCATCAGTCTCAGGCATATCGACAACAATGAAGTCCTCCAACACCCAAATGTCACCTATATTAACAGGCACATCTTCTAACTTGCCTACGAGCTGTGTCACAAAACCATCAGCCGACTGAAGTGAAAATGATGCGGTTAGCAATAGTCCTCGGTGCAATCTATGAAACAAGGAGTTGGGTATTATACTAACACTTGCACCTAAATCATGGAGATCTCTCTCAATCCGCACTTTTCCCGCAATGTAATGGATAGAAAAACTATCTGGTCAAGAAACTTAAGGAGAAAAATGGTTGGGATCTCAATAGAGTCATCCTCCACAAATGTGGCAGTCTCTTTACTACCCGCCATGGTTATCTCTCTACCCTCTTCCGTTGGTACTTTTTCAAGGTCAACTAAGTCATGTTCATCATCTTTCATGGTGACACAGTTACAGTGCTCATCAGGATTGGGTTCAGGTTTACTGGGAAGTCTATCTGGGGGCGTAGATAAAAAAGGAGCTTTGTGGGCAATATGAGACTCTAACATCCTATTGTGAGTTGAAGCACATCAACCTTAGTTACTAATTGCTTAATGTACTCATCTTGTTTCTATTGGGCCATAAGCATGCTTTCCATCATTAACTCCAAATTTGACTTTGGGAGCATCTGGGAAGGGAATGGGGGTCTTTGAAAACAAGGGGGTACTCTAGCATTCATAGGGGGCATATTCACAGAGTTTGGGATTGACCTATAAGAGAGATTCAAGTGACTCTTCCCAGTCGGATTGTAAGTATTAGAGAAATGGTCATGGGTCGGTCTTGGGTTGAAATTTTGAACATAATAAACTTCATTTGATTCTTGGGAAAAAGGACTCACAACTGGACAATGCAAAGTTATGGGCTCAATTGAAGCACATGTATCACAAGGGGAAGGGGCATTGGAATTGGCAGCATTCACATTCAATCGGTCTAATCTTTGAGTCATGGCATCTACTTTAGCAAAAAGTAAAGTAAAAGCATCGACTTCAAATTGACCTTTCACCTGCTTTGGTTGGGTACATTTAGGTGACCATTGAAAGCTATTAAGCGCCATCTCCTCGATAACACTATACGCTTCATCCTTGGTCTTGCTCATTAGAGTTCCTCCTGCCGCTGCATCGATAGTAGACCTCACAGCTTGGGTCACACCATTATAAAATGCCTGGATAATCATCCAGCACTGAAGAGCATGATGGGGGCACACATGCAGTGATTTCTTAAAGCGCTCCCAAGCTTTATAGAACGCCTCATCTTCTCTTTGCAGAAAGTTGGTGATCTGATTTCCCAGGCTCGCTGTCTTGCTCGGTGGAAAGAATTTGGAGAGAAGAACTTTTGTCAACTTGTTCCAAGTCGTTATGCAACCAGACGGCAAGGAATGCAACCACGCCCTTACTTTATCGCGCAATGAGAAAGGAAATAAGCGCAGGCGAATCACATTATTGGAGACTCCGTTCAACTTTAGCGTATCACACACCTCTAAGAATACCGGGAGGTGGAGATTCGGATCTTCCAAGGGAGTTCTGTCGAATTGAGATTGTTGCACCATAGCAATCAGTGCTGGCTTGAGTTCGAAGTTGTTGGCATCTACCGCAGGTCAAGCAATGTTGGAGGCTATCCCTGGGATTCCGAGAGCGACGAAATCATGAAGGGTCCTTCTTTCTTCACTCGCCATGCTTGAATTCGTTCTTGCTTCATGCCCTTGTTCTTCGATTCTTTGCCCTTTCCTTCTTAATCTGAAAGTCCTCTCAATTTCTAGATTAGGCTCGTACAAGATCAGACTTCGTATAAACAAGGAAAAATTCCTACAAGCACTTCACCAACACTACCCGTGCAATTAAATAGGAAAATGAAAAATAACAAAAGAAAATAACCAAGTAAAACAAATCAAAACAATGCTAGTCACTTTCATAAGACAATACTCAATAGTTAGCAATTTAGTCTCCGGCAACGACGCCAAAAACCTCAGGTGTTATGTGTAGGTTGCGACTACTACTACTTCTACTGCCGCAAGCACACGGGTAGATGTAGTATAGACAGGGATATCATTCCTCAAGGACTAAAGAAACTTACTAAGTTTTATCTATCAGAATGTGCTAAGTGAAACTATATTTGAATGGATTTCAATTAATAATAGCAAATAAAACTTAACTAAATCATTAAGAGAAAAACGTCTAGGAATTTTCGCTGTTGTGGAAGGGAATTGGGTCAAATATGATAAACATGTGCTATTTTCTAATTGGTAGATTTCGAGGAATTGTAATCTTTTTCAGAAATTCATTTTATTTCTTTCGAATTCCATGTACACCAACACCAGGCGGAGGGTCGAGATCGAGAGGGGGGCATCGAGTTCCTTGCTTCGGGTATAAGAGATGAGGAGAAGACGCCATGGAGGAGTACCGTAGACTAGGTAATTTCTGGGCTAAGTTGTTCTAGATTTAAGTTTTAATTTCGTATTTCAGGGTTAGAATTTCAGATTTTGCGATTAGGGTTCTTGTTAGTCAGTGACGAATTGATGTATTAGGGTTGGAGTTTCTCATGTAATTCGAACTGTTGAAGGAACTTTTATCGAAATTTTGTTCAGTTATTGAAGGATTTTCGCATTTCATTGTTACTCTTTCTTCCCCTGCTTCATTCGGTTCATAACCGTGAACTTGGATGTGTGTCAATGGCGACTCAGCCATTGTTGCCAGTTAAGGCTGAGCTACAAGGTGTTGAGGCCTAGACTAGCATTAGCATAATCCCCCTCCCCTTACTCTATTCATCTGCCTCGGTTCTGTGGTAAAAACGCATTGTGTCGACCTGCTGGCGTTCGGATGGCTACGAGTGTCATGGCTTGGAGTTAATCATGTTGCTTGGTAATCCCTTGCCGTTTTGTTCCTGCTCCCCATTTCGATCCTACTCATTCCCCTTTCCCTGTTTTTACTGATTCTGTGTTCATGTTCTGCCTATTGTTTATTTTCAGTCTACTTTTAATTTCAGTTTTTTTTCTAGTTCCCTTCCCTTAGTTAAATCAAGTGCCATAAGCTGCTTAGTCTAATTCTGTGATTAAACCTTGATAAATCTCAACTTTAGTATAATTAATTTGGTTCATTAGCATAAGCATAAGTATTAGTTTAGGTTAAATCGATTCAGTTTACTCGGTAGTTCTTAATCTTAATTTTAAAAACAAAAAAAGTTGCTTAATTAGTTTAGGTTCCATTTAGTGTAGTTAATTCACTTTTAATGACCATAATCAAACGTCTTCCCTGTGGACCGACCCTCTACGTATTACCATGATATTGTATGCTTGAGGTTAAATTCCATTTAGTTCACATTCTCTCTAAAGAAAAAAGAAACGCCAACAATTTTGGCGCCGTTGCCGGGGAGGGCGGTGCGATTTGGTCATTTTCTTATATTTTAGTTGCTTTCATACTTGTTTTGTTTAGTAGATACCTTGCTTAGTTACTTAGTCCATTCTTGTTTAGGCTTTTGTTACTTTTCTTTTTGGTCTCACTGTCGGTTTTTTAGCCCTTTTTGAATATCTCTCAAAAATCCAAAAACTTGAAAAAACTTTAAAAAATCCAAAAAAAAAGTAGAAATCTCAAAAAAAAAAAATTGACTGAGGAGTGAATCCAAAAACATTTGAAAAAGGTTGTGAAGGTTGGCTATGCATGACCAGTTGGATTAGGGACCCTGAAAGTGGACGATTAAGAAGGAGTGAATCTGTGCCTGACTTAGTACCTGAAATTGAGCCTCAACTTGACTTAGGAGAAATGGCACAAGAAAGAACTTTGAGCGATATTTTCTATCCTCCTAGAACTGCTTTGCCATCATGTTTTGTTGTGCCTGTTCTTCCACCTAATGTCACCTTCGAATTGAAACCTCATTATACCCAGATGCTCCCTAAATTCACGGGTTTAGAGGATGCTTATCTGTTTTTAAGAGAATTCGAAGAAGTTTGTTCTATGATGCAATTTCCTAATGTTCCCATTGATGTTGTACGAATGAAATTAATTCCTTTTGCTTTGCGAAATTCTACTAAAAGATGGATGTATGGCTTAACTGCTAATTATGTGACTTCTTGGGATGATTTTGTGAAATTGTTCCTAAGAAAGTATTTTCCTAATGCCAAAACTGTCAAGCTAAGGAATGAAATCAATCAGTTTGTGCAACTTGATAGGGAATCATTTTGGAAATATTTGGATAGGTTTAAGACCTTATTAACTCAATGTCCTCACCATGGTCTAGACCAAGCTCGTTTATGTCAAATTGTATATGAAGGACTTGACCAACAAAGTAGGACCATGGTAGAATCCATGTGTCAGGGGGGTTTTCTCTCTAAAAACCCTGCAACTGCTTGGGAGTTTCTAGAGGACTTGGCTGAAAAAACCATGCAGTGGGAAACCGCTCGCGATGACAGCCTAAATTCTAGGGTAGTAAGGGGTGGTTTACATACAGTCTCTGATGTGAGTCACTTAGAGTCTAAGATAGCTGCCTTAGAAAACATGTTGAAGGGATTATCTCCCCAGTTGTCCTCACTATCTCAGACTTCTACAGTGTCTTGTGCACATTGTCAAGCTTTAGACCATTCACTGAGTGCTTGTCTTTATTTTGCTCATCAATTAACAACTGAACAAGGACAAGCAAGTATGGTGATAAAGAGACAAAAGAATGACCCCTACTCCCCTTATTTTAACCCAGGGTGGAGGAATCACCCTAGTATGTTTTGGGCTAGTGGACTTAATGCCGTTGTACATAATTCTCAACTAGGGATGATTCATGGAAACAATTTCCAGCCTTCGACTCAGTCTCTACAGTCTTTTCCAAGACCCACTTTCTCAGGTGTGTCTAATGCCCCTAGACCTCCACAACCTGTAGCTCAAGGGCAACCTCCTCCTAGTTATACTGAACTTGACAGGAAAATTAATAATGTGGAGAGAATGATTAATGCTAATAATGCTAACATGGAAAAAATGATGAGAATAATGACTGAACAATTCTCCCAGTTAGCATCATCTTCTAGGGAACCAGGTACTTTTCCAAGTCAACCTGAAGTGAACCCTAAGAGTCATACCCCTTCCCCTTCTAGTGGCATTAATGAGTCGGTAAGAAAAGTGAATACAGTTATTTCCCTCCATTCTGGTCGAGAGATTGATAACCAAGTGAGGAACCCTGATGAACCTTGTAGGTATCCTCATCAATTCTTTCTGAATTCTTCCCCATCGTCTGCACAAGAGACGGGTTCTTCTAATGGGTCAGGGGATACTCCTGATAGTGTTCCCAATGCATCTAAGAGTCCTTCCTCTTCACCACCCTCCGAGGAAGAGGAACTTCAGGAAAAAGACTCTTCTGATTCAGTTAAAGATTCACCTTCTAAGAGGCCTTCCTCTCCTCCTTCCTCCTCTTCTCAGAAAATCCAGATGCCTTTACCTCCTTTCCCTCATAGATTGAAGAATGAAGATCTAGGGCAATATTGAGAAGATAAGGGAAACCTTTTATCAAGTCAAGATCAATATTCCCTTACTTGATGCTATTGAGCATATGCCTCCTTATGCCAGATTTTTAAAGGATTTGTGTACTACAAAAAAGGCAACTAGTGTACCTAAGAAGGCATTTCTGACTTCTGGAGCTAACTCCATCCTTTCCCAGATACCAGCAAAGTATAAGGACCCCGGTTGCCCTATTGTGTCCATAGTCATAGGGGACCAGCTCATTCATAGAGCATTGCTTGATTTAGGGGCTAGTGTGAACTTGATTCCCTTTGCTGAGTATAAAAGGTTAGAATTTGGTGAATTGAAACCTACCAGGATGGTCATTCAGTTGGCTGACAGATCCACTAGAATCCCTCAGGGGATAGTTGAGGATGTATTGATTAGAGTGGGTGACTTCATCTACCCAGTGGACTTCGTGGTGATTGAAACTGAAAAGGGTATACCTAGTCTTACCAGTCAGATCCCTGTGATTCTAGGGCGTCCATTTTTAGCTACTGCTAATGCCCTTATTAACTGTCGAAATGGTATGATGAGACTATCATTTGGCAATATGACTGTGGAAGTAAACGTTTTTAACATGCAAAGACAGCCATCAGGATTTGATGATATGGACTCTTCTACCCTTAATTGGATAGAGAACCCTGTGTTTAATGATGATTTGGATGATACAATTGTTACTGAGAATGAGTCATTTCTGACAAATGATAATCCTGAGTATGATATGCTTGAATTTGATGACTTATGCTCTGATGTTGATTGCTTACTCACTGTTATGACTGAATCTGTTGATGAATCTGTTGTCCCCAATGTTCTTGAATTGAAACCCCTCCCCGATTCTCTTAAGTATGCATTTTTAGGACCCGATGAATCCTTACCTGTTATTATAGCTTCTGACTTGGATCGGGACCAAGAAGACAAACTCATCTCTTTGCTTAGGGAGAATAAGGAATCGTTGGGATGGACTTTAGGGGATATTAAGGGGATAAGTCCTCCTGTGGTACAACATAGAATCCATCTAGAGGACCATGTTCAGCCTTACCAAGATCGGCAAAGGCGTTTGAATCCTACTCTTCAAGAAGTGGTCAAGAGGCAGGTTTTGAAATGGTTAGATCATGGGATCATTTATCCAATATCTAATAGTGAATGGGTTAGTCCTGTTCAAATCGTTCCTAAAAAGACTGGCATCACTGTAATTAGGAATGATAAGAATGAGTTAATCCCTACTAGAGTCCAATCTGGATGGCGAGTGTGTATAGATTATAGAAAATTGAATGCTGCCACAAGGAAAGACCATTTCCCCCTTCCCTTCTTAGACCAGATGCTAGAAAGGTTAGCTGGACATTCCTTCTATTGCTTCTTGGATGGATATTCTGGCTATACTCAGATCTCAATTACTCCTGAGGATCAGGAGAAGACCACTTTCACTTGCCCATTCGGGACATATGCTTTCAGAAGAATGCCTTTCGGATTGTGTAATGCCCCTACTACCTTTCAAAGATGCATGATTTCCATTTTCTCTGATTTGATTAAGTAATGCATGGAAATTTTTATGGATGATTTCTCTGTGTTTGGATCTTCTTTTGATCATTGCTTATGTAATTTTAGAAAAGTTTTAGAAAAGTTTTAGAAAGGTGTAGGGAGAAAAATTTGACTTTAAATTGGGAGAAATGTCACTTTATGGTTAAGAAAGGTATAGTCTTAGGTGATATTATTTCCAAAGATGGAATTGAGGTGGACAAAGCTAAGACTGACCTGATCATCAATCTTCCCCCTCCCAAAAGTGTGAAAGAAGTTAGGTCCTTTCTTCGACATGCAGGCTTTTATCGACGATTCATTAAGGATTTCAGTAAAATTGCCAAGCCTTTGTCCAATTTGTTAGCTAAAGATGTGCCATTTAACTTTTCTGAAGCATGTCATGAGGCATTTTCTAAGCTTAAACAGGTCCTTACTTCTGCTCCTGTCATTCATCCTCCTATTTGGGGAGAATCTTTCGAATTAATGTGTGATGCATCGGATTTTGCTCTTGGGGTTGTACTTGGACAGCGCATTGATAGAAAACCCCATGTGATTTATTATCTAAGTCATACATTGAATGATGCTCAACTGAATTACACTGTTACTGAAAAGGAATTTTTGGCTGTTGTCTTTGGTTTTGAAAAGTTCAGACCATATCTGATTGGTTCCCATGTGATTGTTTACACTGAGCACTTTGCTCTTAAGCACCTTCTCTCTAAAAAGGATGCTAAACCTAGACTTATAAGATGGATTCTGCTTTTACAGGAATTTGATTGTGAAATCAAGGATAGAAAAGGGTCTGAAAACCTTGTAGCTGATCACTTGTCTAGGATTACCTGTGAGAGTGAGTCTAGTGTTTCTGAATGTTTCCCTGATGAGCAACTGTATGTTGTGCACCCTGATCCATGGTATGCTGATATTGTCAACTATTTGGTTACTAATAGGATTCCTGAGGGATGGACCAAGCATGACAAGGATAGATTCTTTCACCTAGTTAAGTTTTTCATTTGGGATGACCCTTATCTGTTCAAATACTGTTCTGACCAAGTTTTTAGAAGGTGCATACCCGACCATGAAGTGAGGAATGTACTGTCTTTTTGTCATGACTAAGCTTGTGGGGGGCATTTTAGTGGGAAGAAAACAGCTGCCAAGATTCTTCAATCCGGCTTTTATTGGCCAACTTTGTTTAAGGATGCCATTGAATTCTGCAAGAGTTGTCCCAGATGTCAGCAATTAGGCAACATAACCAGGAAAGACATGATGCCATTGAACCCCATTATTGTAGTAGAAGTTTTTGATGTATGGGGTATTGATTTCATGGGACCATTTCCAATATCTTTTGGGAATGAGTACATTTTATTGGCTGTGGATTATGTATCTAAGTGGGTGGAAGCCATTCCCTCTCGGACTAATGACACTCGAGTTGTGGTGAAATTTCTTAGGGAAAATATCTTTGCTCGCTTTGGCATGCCCCGGGCTCTCATTAGTGACCAGGGTACTCATTTTAATAGTAGATCTTCTGATGCCTTGCTTAGAAGATATTCGATAGTCCATAGGCTGGCTACCCCTTACCACCCTCAAACAAGCGGCCAAGTTGAAGTTTCCAATCGGCAGATAAAACAGATCCTGGAGAAAACTGTGAGTAGGCATAGGAAAGATTGGGCCGATAAGTTCATAGATGCTCTCTGGGCCTATAGGACAGCTTATAAGACTCCCATCGGCATGTCCCCTCACAGAGTAGTTTATGGTAAGCCTTGCCATCTACCTGTAGAATTAGAGCACCGAGCTTGGTGGGCTATTAAGAAGCTCAACTATGATTTGACTGAGGCGGGAGACTTGAGACGACTGCAATTGAGTAAACTTGATGAAATCAGGGCGGAAGCATATGAGAGTGCTCGATCTTCTAAGGAGAGCGCAAAGTTGTTTCATGATCAACATGTTTTGAGAAAAGAATTTGCCCCGGGAATGAAAGTACTTTTGTATGACTCTCGGCTTCACTTATTTCCAGGGAAATTAAGGTCCCGTTGGACGGGCCCTTATGTTATCTCTCATGTTTTTCCCTATGGTGCAGTCCAGATTCAGGATTTGCAGACTGGTGCCCTGTTCAAAGTCAATGGCCAGCGGTTGAAACCAATTCTCGAGCTGCCGACCCAAGAGGATGTGGAGTGTCTGATGCTCCATGGCCCGGGCCCTAATCCGTGACTGACTGAGAACTGAGATAGTTTGGGTGTAACCTGCACCGAACCTGGTTTGCTAGAAACTCTTCTTCTTCTCTCTCTTTTCTTCTCTCTTTTCTTCTTTCTTGTATAGTTTACTACTTTCCTTATGCTTCTTTGATTTTAGTTTTGATTTTTATTTTGTTTTGTTTTGTTTTTAGTTTTGTTTTTGTTTTTGGTCGTGTTTTAGTTGTATATATTTTAGGTTTTTCGGTTGTATAGTTTATGTGCTTGCTTTTTAGCGCCTTGATTCTCCCAATGAGGACATTGTGAAGTTTTGGTGTGGGAGTAAGGTGCCTTTTTTTTCAAAATTTTTGAAATTTTTGTTGTTTTTGGGGACATTTGTACTTTTTCTGATTAGCTTGAATCCCCTATGCTTTAGTTGTTAGTTTGTATATAAATAGGATGTGCATGATAAGTCTCCAACTTCGAATGTGATATTCTAAGCCCTGATTCTAACTTCAGTTGTTCATTATGGGTTGTGTAATCTAGTCCTTGTTATCCTTTCATCATTGTCTTTAGGTCTTAGGTTTCCATGAATGATTCTCCCACTAGCTATGGCATGATTACTTTGGAAAAAAAATTGAAAAAATTGTATTATAAATAAAGGAAAAGAATAAAATTTGGAATGACAAGTATCCCTTTGAGGCATGCGCCACTGGGACCCTTTGAGGCACGTGCTACTGGGTGTTACCCTTTGAGGCAATATTGCTACTGGGAAAGCTTGCTTCCAAAGTCAACATAAGAATAATGTAGTTGTGTTGGCTAAGTGGGATTGAGGCTATTCTGGTAAATCTGAGTCCTAGAGATGATGATACACTTGCACACAAACACCGGGATGGATTCAAAATCTGGATGTTCAAATGGGGTGAAAATCAGTGTTTTGATGTCATTTAGAGGTAAAGGGCTTTGAAGTGCATTCTATGTATATATAGGTTAATAACTGAGTACATGGGTGATTTAGCTGATTAGGAGTTGTGCATATGTTTCCCGTGTTTTGTACATATCAGTTTTGAGAAAACCCAAAAAGATTTTCTTTTATTTTTGGAATAATTTTGTGGGTATTTTCACTTTGAAACCCTCACGAGACCTCACTCGTCCACTTGGGAGTCCAAGGGGTTTAAAGGGCTTGTTGCATACGCTAAATGCAATCGTGATTCCTACAACAGTGAGTTAGGATTTTCTTTTCTTTTATTTTCATTTTCTTTTAGTTAGCTTAGTTTATTTTACTCGAGGACGAGCAAAATCTTGGTGTGGGAGTATTTGTTTGAACAAAAAATGATATATTTTTAAGGTACTTTTTCACCGATTTTATGCTCGTTTTAATAATATTTTTAAGGTTTTTAATTGATTTTATTTTATTTTGCAGATTTTGAATAAATGCGGAAAAAAGGGCTTAAAATGGCGGACAAAGTGAGAAAAATAGAGAAAATATCGGAGGTTGAAGAACCGGGCCAAATTCCAAGAAAACCGATTTAGATATGAGGAAAAATAGAAAAAAAGAAACCAGACCGGTCCAGTTGAACCGGACTGGCCCGGTTCAGCAAAACGGTTCGCGTGAACTGGTTCCCACTTAAAAACCCCCCTCCCCTTCATTTTCTCTCTCCCCTTTTCAGTCCCCTGTTTTTTCTCTCTCCCCGAACCCAGACCCTGCTTCTTCTTCTCTGTTCTGTTTCCCGAAACCCAGAACCTTCATCTTCCATCCCCATCTCGCTTCACTTTCTCTCTCTACCCGTTCTCTCTCCTCCAGCACAACAACCCCACGTACACCCCCAGCCCACCGAAACCATCCTCTACCCACGGCTTTTTCCAAAACCGAAACCACCCCATCCCACCTACTCACCCACCACCTCTCACAACCACCAAGCCACGTCCCACCTTCGCTGGCCTCATCTGAACCGTCCACGTACACCAACACCAGGCGGAGGGTCGAGATCGAGAGGGGGTCGTCGAGTTCCTTGCTTCGGGTATAAGAGATGAGGAGAAGACGCCATGGAGGAGTACCGTAGACTAGGTAATTTCTGGGCTAAGTTGTTCTAGATTTAGGTTTTAATTTCGTATTTCAGGGTTAGAATTTCAGATTTTGCGATTAGGGTTCTTGTTAGTCAGTGACGAATTGATGTATTAGGGTTAGAGTTTCTGATGTAATTCGAACTGTTGAAGCAACTTTTATCGAAATTTTGTTCAGTTATTGAAGGATTTTCGCATTTCATTGTTACTCTTTCTTCCCCTGCTTCATTCGGTTCGTAACTGTGAACTTGGATGTGTGTCAATGGCGACTCAGCCATTGTTGCTAGTTAAGGCTGAGCTACAAGGTGTTGAGGCCTAGCCTAGCATTAGCATAATCCCCCTCCCCTTACTCTATTCATCTACCTCGGTTCTGTGGTAAAAACGCGTTGTGTCGACCTGCTGGCGTTCGGATGGCTGCGCGTGTCATGGCTTGGAGTTAATCGTGTTGCTTGGTAATCCCTTGCCGTTTTGTTCCTGCTCCCCATTTCGATCCTGTTCATTCCCCTTTCCCTGTTTTTACTGATTCTGTGTTCGTGTTCTGCCTATTGTTTATTTTCAGTCTACTTTCAATTTCTGTTTTCAATTTCAGTTTTTTTTCTCGTTCCCTTCCCTTAGTTAAATCAAGTGCCATAAGGTGCTTAGTCTAATTATGTGATTAAACCATGACAAATCTCAACTTTAGTATAATCAATTTGGTTAATTACCATAAGCATGAGTATTAGTTTAGGTTAAATCGATTCAGTTTACTCGGTAGTTCTTAATCTTAGTTTAAAAAAAAAAGAGTTGCTTAATTAGTTTAGGTTCCATTTAGTCTAGTTAATTCACTTTTAATGACCATAATCAAACGTCTTCCCTGTGGACCGACCCTCTACGTATTACAATGATATTGTATGCTTGAGGTTAAATTCCATTTAGTTCACATTCTCCCTAAAGAAAAAAGAAACACCAACAACATGATGACCATTAAGAAGAAGTCGAAATTGAGACACTAGAGGTACGACTTGCTCTTCCTACGTCGGGCATCGGGTTCGGGCGACGTCCCTGATTGGAAGTAGTGGAAAACCAGTTCAGAATCCCTTCGAGGAACCCACGGCTGAGGAACGGCTAACTGCCCATTACTTTATGTTCTATATACGTGAGGATGATAGGCCTCGGCTTATCCCTAGGTTTATGACCCAAACGATTGAGTCAGTGCGGGGTTCGGAAAAGAGGATGAGCAAGTCCAGTGACCGAGACATGTTGAACTGGCAGCCCAAACTGAAGTTTGAAAACTAAAGTTTTTTGCTAACGACTTCTTTCTTACCGCGACCACCCTTCTGATCCTTAAAAACTTCACCAAGGGTACTTAGTCATCCCAACACTACCTTGCTTTGCGTTTGATGCTGACCTGACTTCTTGTTTGTCTTGTGCAGATCAAGCCAGGGCTCGACTGATGGTTTTCAAGACCAAGGATGCAACTGCTGAACAGGTGGCGGCCGACACTAAGTAGAGGCGGGAGGAGGAGAGGCAGCTTGTTGTTGCCCAGCAGGCCAATAAGGTATAGCATACGACCCTTTCTCTTTTCTCTTTTTTTTTAACATAAAAGCTAATCTACTTCTTGCACACGCCCTTCCTTGCACCTCGTGAGAAGGGACCTCCTGTGAGTTTGTCACCGGTTCACAAGAAGCAAAGGACCGAGGGGCCACCTGGTGAGACCGGGGCTTTGACGCCTCCGTAGGTAGCACAAGCGGATGTTGAGCGACCGGTCACTCAACAATCAGGTAGCCGGTCGTCAGGGGAGCGGGTCGCTACCAGGCAGGGGCACCATACTCCCGCTCGAACCACAGGAGCTTCACCCGTGGTTCTCGGCGACACCTCCTGGCTCTCTTCGCGGCCCTCAGGTAGCTTCATCAAGGCAGATCCCAACATTAGGCTCTCCCTTGTCCAGGACATTGTTAAGTCCTAGGACGTGGCGGCCCCTGGGACTTTGGAACCCCCACCTGTGTTCGAGGAGCAGACAGGCATGGCAGAGGCCTTTGCCCAAGGGATGAAGGTTGTTATGAAACGTCGGCGGCTAGAGGGGCTGGTATCTCGGCACCAACAACGTTGCGAGAGGATACATGCAGACCTTGAGGCTCACGAGGTCGTAAAAAAAGAGTTGCAGCGTTAGCTGGAGAAAGCCGCGACTGAGACGGTCCAAGCCAAGGAGCAAAGCTACCGACAAGGCTGCTCCGATACCCTGATATACCTCCGCAAGGTCGTACTAACCCTTGCGCGCGAATTCAACGACGACTGGTACTTCGAGGCCTACCTGAACTTTGTGGACGAGCAGGAGCGTGCTGCGGCGGAGGGTGGCGATCCTAAGGACATGGAGTTTACCCCTCCGTCTGAAGGTGAGGCTGCTGCGGACGAGGCCACCAATCCTTTAGAAGCCAAGGCTGGCTTGTCCAAGGAAGAGCACGAGCATGGTGGACAGCCCAACGTGTAGCCCCCGTCCCCCTATCTTGTTTACGTATGTTTTCTGTTTCTTGGTACCGGTTGTAAGGATTTGTGTCAGTTAATGAAAGGGTGTGCCCTCTTTTCTTTATGCTGACACGTTTTATGTTTTCCACTTGTTCTTTGGTTTGTATGTACACTCCTTTCTTCCTTCATTCGCATAAGGGCGGCCCCCAAACGAAAGGGCAAGGGGTGTATTCGAGTATCCTTAGCTGGCACAGGGACGAACAGTGTAGCGACCTCCCCTCAGGCCGTGCTAATGAACCCTTAGCCCGCAGAGCGGGTGAAGACTATAGCGACCGGCCATAAGGCCGTGCTCATGAACCCTTGCCCGCAGAGGGGCTAAGAGTGTAATGACCGGCCGTAAGGCCATGCTCATAAACCCTAGCCTGCAGAGGGCGAAGAGTGTAGCGACCGGCCGTAAGGCCGTGCTCACTGACCCCTAGCCCACAGAGGGCTAAGAGTGTAGCGACCAGCAGTAAGGTTGTGCTCATGAACCCGTGGCCCGCAAATGGCTAAGAGTGTAGCGACCGGCCATAAGGTCCTGCTCACGAACCCGTAGCCTACTGAGGAGCTAAGAGTGTAGTGACCGGCCATAAGGCCGTGCTCATTGACCCTTAGCCCGTAGAGGGCTAAGAGTGTAGCAACCGACTGTAACGCCGTGCCCGTTGACCCTTGGCCCGCAGAGGGCTAAGAACGTAGCGACCGGCCGTACGGCCATGCTCATGAACCCTTAGCCCGCAATGGGGCTAAGAGTATAGCGACCGGTCGTAAGGTTGTGCTCATGAACCCTTGGCCTGCATAGGGGCTAAGAGTGTAGCGACCGGCCGTAAGGCCGTAGTCATGAAGCCCTGGCCCACAGAGGGGCTAAGAGTGTAGCGACCGACCACAAGGCCGTGCTTATTGACCGTTAACCCGTAGAGAGCTAAGAGTGTGGCGAGAGGCAGACAGATGTGCAGAAAACGGTCGTCCCAGCGCGAATGTTCATTACATAAGGAGCACGGGGTACATGCTAGAGGGGAAAAAGAAGTATAGGCGTAAATGTGATACTTTCTTAAGTTGCTGCTATACCACACCTGATCGATGGGGGTGCCCTGGAGGGTCTCCAGTTGATATGTGTCAGGACAGATTTGCGAAGCGACCTTGTAGGGGCCTTCCCAGTTAGCGGTCAACTGGCCATGCTCCCCGCGCGGGCGACACTCTCTGTGCGCCGAAGCACAACATTGTCGACCTGGATGGGCTGAATCCTGATTGCGCGGTTGTGTAACAGCGTGATAAGAAGTTTATAGACAGCCTCACGGAGTAGGGCATCGCCGTGAACGGAGGGGAGGAGGTCAAGGGCTTCACGCAGGGCTGCGTTGTTTGATGTCTCTTGGAAGGTTGTCAGCCGATGGGTATGTAGGGCCACTTCGATGGGCAGGACAACTTCTAAACCGTAGGTGAGCATAAATGGGGTCTCCCCGGTGGCCGTCTTCTTTGTGGTGCGAAGGTACCATGGGACGCCGTGCAGCTCGTCCACCCATTTGCCTTTCGCATCGCCGAGCTTTTTCTGTAGTCTATGGAGGATGGATTTGTTGGCCACCTCGGCTTGGCAGTTGGCTTGGGGATGCGCCACGGCCGTAAAGCGAGCCTAGCAGCCCAAGTTACTAAGGTAATCCGTGAGTCTGGTAATATCAAACTGCCGGCCATTGTAGAAAATCATGGCTCGAGGGATGCCAAATCTGGTAATGATGTTCCACCAGATAAACTAGTGCACCTCTGCTGTGGTAATGGATGTGACGACCTCAGCTTCGATCCACTTGGTGAAGTAGTCAACGGCCACAAAAAGGTACTTGCGTTGGCCGGCAGCTCTAGGGAAAGGGCCAAGAATGTCCATGCCCCACGTGGCAAACGAAAGGAAGCTGATTATGGGTGTCATATTGGCAAAGGGGACTCGTTGGATGGGCGTGAACTTTTGACACTTGTCACAAGTTCGCATCAGCGTCATTGCATCTTCTCGCAAACTAGGCCAGTAGTAGCCGGTTAGCATAGCCGTTATGGCAAGCGCACGGCCTCCTGCGTGCGAGTTACAAATGCATTCATGTATTTCTTCCAAGATCTTCTTCCCTTCCAACGGGGTTGCACACCGTAGAAGAGGTCGAGCGAAGGAGCACTTATAGAGAATCCCCTCATACAATACAAACAAATTTGACTGCCTCTTTATTTTCTTAGCTTCCTTGGAATCTGTGGGCAACGTGCCGTCAGCGAGGTATGCGTGGATAGGTTCCATCCATGTTGGGCTCCGATCCAGCCATATCACCTCATTTAATTCAATGCTCTTTGCCGTCAGAGTCTCCCATTAGATGTTCTTCGGCTGACTGTCGTCAGAAGAGCTCGCCAGTTTGGATAGAGCGCCTGCTTGCCGATTCTCCAAGTGGGGAATGTGCGTTATAGTGAAATGCCTTAGCAATTCGGTGGCCTCATGAACCTGCCGAACATACGCGGCCATGACCTCGTCCTTTACCTTGTAGGCTCCATTGAGCTGGCTGACAACGAGTTGGGAGTCAGAGAAGGCTTGGACATGGTCAGCTCCCGCGGTGCGGTAAAGCTCTATCCTTGCGATGAGGGCTTCGTATTCGGCCTCGTTGTTGGACGCTTTGAACATGAATTTGAGGGTGTGCTCATACCGTGCTCTGGTGGGACTTTCTATGATGAGGTTGGCTCCACTGCCATCTTTAGTTAACGAGCCATCCACGTACAAGTTTCAGGGTCGCGGTTGGGGTGCTTCCTCTGTAGGAGTCGTGTTCTCGGCTAAGAAATCAACTAGTGCTTGCGCCTTGATGGACCGCCATGGTTCGAAGGCGAGATCGTAATGAGAAAGCTCTACTTCCCACTTTAGGAGATGCCCCGAGGTGTCTAGTTTCTGCAGAACGTTCTTTAGGGGCTGGTCGGTTAGGACCAAGATCTTATGGGCCTCGAAGTAAGGTCGTACCTTCCGGCTGGCCATTACTAAAGCATATCCAAACTTCTCGATGAGGGAGTAGTTTATCTCTGCTCCAGCTAAGGCGTGGTTTACGTAATACACCGGTATCTGCTCCTATGTTTGCTCAACCACAAGGACCGCGCTGAACGCATGTTCAGACACGGCCAAGTATAAAACCATAACTTCTCCCTCTGCAGGATTGGCGATTTTGGGTAAGTGGGCCAAGTATGCCTTCAGAGCCTGGAAGGCCTCGTCTGCCTGCCCATCCCACCTGAAATTGTTCCGCTGGCGAAGGACATGGAAAAAAGGCTGGCACTTGTCTGCGAAACGGGACATGAACCGTCCAAGAGCTGTTGTGCAGCCCATCAGGCGCTGCACCTCCCGTACGTTCCGAGGTGGTTTCATATCCAACGCGGCTTGAATCTTGTCTGTGTTCGCCTCTATGCCCCAGTGACTAGTCATGAAACCGAGGAATTTGCCTGACCGAAGCCCGAATACGCACTTCTTCGAGTTGAGCTTCATGTTGAATGCTCGGAGTATCTCAAACATCTTCCGTAGATCACCTCCATGGTCGCTTTCTACCTTGCTCTTAACGATCATGTCATCGACATATACTTCCATGGTCTGTCCGATAAGAGGCTTGAACAAGTTGTTGACTAGGCGCTAGTAGGTTGCTCCAGCATTTTTCAGACCGAAATGCATCACTTTGTAATAGTGGAGGCCACGGTCTGTGATGAACGCCATCTTCTACTGGTCCTCGGGGCATAGGGGTATCTGGTAATACCCTGATAAGGCATCCATGAAGCTCAGTAGGGCGTGGCTAGCCATGGCGTCCACCAGTTTATCAATCTTTGGCGAGGGGAAGCTGTCCTTTGGGCAGGCTTTGTTCAGGTCTGTAAAGTCCACCCACATCCTCCAAGTGCCATTTGGCTTCTTGACCAATACCACATTCGAGATCCATTCAAGGTACTGACATTCGTAAAAGAAGCCCGCCTCCAGCAGCTTCTAGACCTCTACGTTTGCCGCGGCCGCCCGTTCAAGGCCCATGTGGCGCTTCTTTTGGACAACCGGTTTGTGCTGAGGGTCGATATTTAAACGGTGTTATATTACAGCGGCGGTGATGTCGGGCATCTCCTCTGGTCCAAAAGCGAAAATATCCTTGTATTCTCGCAGGAGGGAAACGAGGGGCAACCGTCCCGTGGACGCAATGCCACATCCGAGTCGCACACTGCGCTTAGGCCGTCCCTCCTCGAGCGGTAGGTGCTCCACCACATCTACGACAGCGAGTGTTGGGAGGAGGCGATGGAGTGGATTACCAACGTCTCGGGGACTGGAATGGTCGGGCTTTCCTTCGCCCGCTTCTCCGTCTGAGGCGGTCCTTTGATCTCGCGATCTCTGGTCCGTTCTACGAGGGGTTTTATGTGCACCAGGGAGCATTCTCGTGCTGTCCGTTGGTCCCCGCAGAGCTCACCTATGGCTCCGTCGTTCGCTTCGAACTAGAGCTAGAGGAGGTATGGGGTGGCAACGACCTTCGCTCTGTGGAGGGTAGGCCGCCCAATGATTACGTTATAGGCCATGGGCACATCGACCACTAGAAAATCGACTTCTAGGCTTTTGAACCGGGTCTTATCCCCAAAGCGTACCAGGAGGCAGACTGTTCCCATGGGAAGCACCTCTTATCCCTCGAAGCCCGGGATAGGATTTTCCATGGGGACGACATCACGCCCCGGGTGAGCGAGCCTCTGCAAGCAGTCTTAGGTTATGATATCTACGTAGCTGCCTGTGTTGACATGGATTCACGTACAATCGCATTCGCGATCTTCATCTCGAGTTCGTTGTGAGGAGAAGCAAAGCGCGGGGCGTCCTTTCCCCCAAAGACCATCGTGGGCGTCATTAGGGAGGATCCCTGCTCCATGGTGAGCACCTGCTACGCATTTCTAAGTTGGGCCTTCCAAGCCAACCAAGTTATTTCCTCCATGTAGCCGCCCGCTATGGTAGCCACGATTTCCGTAGAACATTCCTCGTCCCACGACTGGGGTGGCCCAGGGTTCTGCTCTTGTCGAAGGAATCGTGGGCCCTTTTTAGAAATCGATCAATTTACCCTTTGTCTGCGAGCTCATGGAGGGCTTTTTTCAACTCCTGACATTCGGTCGTGGTATGCCGGCTCTGCTCGTAGAATTCACAATACTTTCGTGCGTTCTGTGGTCTGGGGGCTGCAATCATAGGAGGCGGTCGATGCAGTATCAGGTGCCCGTTGACTTCCATATGGATGCTTCTGCCGTCGGTAGTGAATTAGGGGTCTGGAGTCTCGAACTGCAGCCTACTGTCCCGAGGAACAGGGTTCCTTTCGCCACATATGAAACCCCTATCCACAGGAGCCCTAACCTTCTTAGGGGCGTCTGTTCCGTCGGCGCAAATCTTGGTAGCCTGGATGAAATGCGCAGCCTTCCTCAAGGCTTTTGCCAATGTCGTCTCCTTCTACTTCGCCAGAGAGAACTTGAAGTGTTCGCTCTTAAGGCCGTTCAAGAAAGAAGTATATGCTACCCTGACTTCCAAGTCCGGGATCAGTACCGCTTCTTGATGGAAACGTTTGACAAATTTGGCAAGGGATTCTTGCGGCCCCTACTTCATCTTCGACAAGTGGATGCTAGTTAGTGTAAGACCCGCGTTTTTGTGCTTTCTGTTAAGCTAACTGTATTACCTTTTTACGTTATAAAATTGTATTTTTAGTAACTGTATGAGTTAAATGATTATCGATGTGCTTTTGAGAGTTATAATTTTATTAAAAACGGATTATTATTATTGCTATTATTGATTTAAAGTCAATTCGTGCAATTTGCGCCTTTAAATTATATCGATAGTTTAATTTACTCGTTATTCGATTTATTTAGTCGTTTCCCGAAAGCGAAGATTGTCAACCTTAGAATTTGTTTCGAGGTTTAATATATCGAACCTTGACGTATTTAGGAACAAATAATCGATGTAAGATCATATTGTCGATTTGGGTTTAGCTTATGAAGTACAAAACTGTACTAGCAGTGCTATTTATTGAACAACTTAGAACAAAAGAAGAAAAAAGGGAGGGGCATTCTTGTAAAAAAAGGGTGCCCGACCCCCTTTTCCTCTTCATTTGGCACGCGACACCTGACCCCCCCTGATTTCTCTCTCTACTCTGCATCTTCTTCTTCCTCCTCCATCACCATGCTCGACCACCAAGCTCCAAAAGCCCCAATTTTCTGTCAGCCCAGCTCGAAAATCACTAGATTTCACCTCCCCATCATCAAACCAACCCTTTGATGTAAAATCAGGGCAAAATCGGAGACAAGTGAGCACGATTTTGGTTGAATTAGGTTACGATTCAAGCCCCAGACGCAAGCCAAAGTTCAGCCATGCAATCCCGTTTCTAATTGCCTTGAATCCCCTCTAAATTGAGTTTAAAATTGTAACTTCAAGCATCAAGTCAGTGAATGAGAGTTTGGGTTGAAATTAGGGTTCGAATTGGGCAAATGGGGCACGGTTTGGGGGCCTGTTCGTGCGTCGATGAGCAAGAACCGAGGAAATGGGAGTCGTTCAAGCCTTAGAGTCCAACTAGCAGCCTTGGATTCTAGCCTTTAGCTTGGAATCGAGGTGGGTGTTCCTCGCCTCCTAAATTAGTATTAATTTTGAAATCGTTTTAAGCTTTCAGTTGCCATGCATGCTAAGTTTAGTTAGTTTATGCTTGATAGTGACTTCGAATCGATACATGTTAGTTTAGTTGATTAATACTCGAAAGTGGCTTAGAATCGATTCAAGCGAATTTAGTTAATTCATGCTTGAAAGTTTAATTCGAAGTAATTATATATGTTTAGCTTCGATTCGAATCAATTTAGGTAATTTATGTCTGAGATGTTAATTCGAAGTGAATTATATATGTTTAGCTTCGATTCGAATCAATTTAGGTAATTTATGCCTGAGATGTTAATTCGAAGTGAATTATATATGTTTAGCTTTGATTCGAATCAACTTAGTTAATTCAAGCTGGAAGCTTTAATTCGTAGTAAAGTATGCATGTTTAGCTTAGATTCGAACTCAATTAGTTACCTCAAGCTCGAAGATTTAATTCGAAATAAAGTACGCATGTTTAGCTGAGATTCGAACTTAATTAGATAATCTAAGCTTAAAGTTTTACGTCGAGTATGCCTGGAAACTAACTTAGAAATGAATCGTATGTGTTTAAAACCAATGTATATGAATGTTTAGTCGTTCCATGACTATTTATGAACTTCGAACTACATCGCACGAGTTTAAAATCGACGTATAAAAATGTTGAGTCATTCTATGGTCATTTATACGCTTAACTATCCCATAATGGCTTACTAACTCCGAGGTAAATTATAAATGCTTAGAGCCCAATCATGTTTGAATTGCTAAGTAAAGTGTTATAGTTTTATACGTGGATGTGATGGTATCTATGCGTACGTATGATTGTTGTAATGCACCGTTGAATGGTGCCGCTTGCCAGGTAAGTAGCTAAACCTTACCTCTTCATAAACTAGCATGATAATATGTTATGATTAATAAATTGAAAAACTGAGATGGTAGTTGGATGGTTTGAGGAAGATCTATGAGTGGTTCGAGGTCCTTATGGTACGGTGCTTGTAAGGAGGGAGCCTAGGTTATGAATTGACCGCAATCTTGTGGATTGCGAGGCCATGTGTGGCTCATTGTGTTGAATTAATTATGAAGTGCTTAAATGTGATACATGTGGACCCCCCTTCCCTTCGATGTCTTCAAATTGCATTATGTGGATAAGGGTGAGTTTTTCAAAGAAGGATTTCATGTTTTGAAATGATAGTAGCCATAACTATTAATGCATGATGGCCTGTTTTAACTAAATGAATACAAGTTTTGGAGTGAACTCGCCTGAGCAGGGAAATATCTAAAGAGTTTTACAAAACCGTGAGTTGCATGAAAAAGGATTTCGCTGTGAGAGGCAGCAAACTTATTAGTCGTTATAACCAGTTTAAATGGCTAAGATAAGTGCTTAGGGACAATAGATGGGAGTGAACCTGCATGAACGAGGCAATCCCTTGCCTAGGGAGTAATCCCTAAAGACCCTGACGAGGGTTAAGGTCCAAAAGTTAGTTGTCATCCTGTGAGTAAGAGCTTAGTGTGAGTTAATCTCACTGGGATTGAGTGTAGATCTCTCCCAACCAGCACTTTATGATGATCTTATGCCCAGAGCAGTTTCTTATTAAATAAGAAAAGCAGTTGGCATTTCGCCCTTTTAAGTATTCCAGAAAGAAAGTTTTTAAGGGTCACTATGATACCAAGATGAAAGAGATTCTTTCAAAGAATATGAGCCTGAAGAGGCTAAGAGAAGAGCTTTTATGAGCCTCAAGAGGTTAAATGAAGTGTTTTTAGTAAAAAGAAAGAAAGCTTTCTGAGCATGACATGTGCATGTTCTAAGTATAGCTTATAAATGAGATATTAAGTAATATAAGAATATGAAAAGAAAGTCTTATGAGCATATTCATGCATACCCTATGAATGAGATTTGATTGAGACTCGAAATATGTATATCTTATGCACCTCATATGAATGAAATGCCAAGAAAAGTATGATTATAAAAAGAGATAACCTTATGTGCACATCATGTGAATAGGGTTTCATGCATAGTTCGAATAGAACGCTAAGAAGTTATGTTTATGAAAAAAAAAGTCTTCGTGCTTAGCCTCGTCACTTGTTTAAGTGTTTGATTGCCTGTTAGTAAAGAAGATTGGTCATTTAGAGGCCTAGAAATGTGTTTGAGTGCTTAAAGTGAAGTTTATGATTAGTAATGTTTCCATAGGAATTTTATGAATGCCTAATATGATATTAAAGTATGGATACGTGATATGTGACTAGTAAAGATATTATTGCATTCAACGGTTTTGGTTTTAAGGGGGTTAGGGGACACTCATTGAGCGTGCAGTTGCTCATCCCACTACTCTTTCCCCTTTTCCCCTAGGTTTTCTTTACGACAGGAAAAAGTTGAGTCAGCTATGTCAAGACGGAATTGTCATGTGTGCCTACTTACGTCTTTAATGAAGTTTTGGAAATGTTTGTGAACGCTTGTAAATAAGTATTCTAGTTCATATAATGCATATTGTTTATGAGTCGCTCTGTCTGGCCATATGAGCTTACCATCTAATTAGTTAGATGTCTTCTTGGTTAAAGTTAGTTATGTTTTAGGATGTAAACCCCATAGTCCAGTTTTGGAGACCATTGAGTTGTATCCTTCGTTCCTTCTTTATTCATGAACTATTATGTTTGGTGTACTCCGAGCGAGTGGCTCGTTAAGTTATGAACTCCAGCGTGTATCCGTTGAGCTTCTTTTAAATGTTTTACGCTTCAGTTGATTTGCAGGGATTTATTGTAAGGCTTTTAGCTTGAAAACAGTCAGTTTTTAGGGGAAACTCTGTCCGTTTCGTCCCAGAGTTTAAGTAAAAAGTTAAGAAAATGTAACGCTTTCGGCCCTAGGGACTAGGGGTGTTACACTTAGCCTCTCCTTGCGACTAGCAATGAACTAGCTAACAAATTTATCGATCAGGTCTTCGAAATAGGCTATACTCCCTAGGGAGAGGTCGTTGAACCAAGATTGCACCACTCCCTTTAAGGTGGCAGGAAAGTAAGGGCAATATGAGGCATCATCCACATCTTCCACGTACATTTGGGCTTTGTAAACTCCCAGGTGCTCTTACGGGTCCGTGGTCGCATCATAGAGCTCGACTATTGGCATCTTCATTTATGATCTCGGCGCTGAATGGGGTCGAGAAGGGAGGTATGGCTGACCGAGCGGCTGTTCCAGACACCTTGATTTGGGTGTTCGGGTGGCGTTCGACCGCAATCACTGAGGGACTCTTTTTCTCTCAGTCGCGCCGTAGTACCCTTGGGGGAGGAGCAGTCTCTCATGCGCAGTTCCTGACCGCGCGTTTCCCTTGCATACGGGCTTCGTGTACGGTCGGGTTGGGTGCGACGCTCTGGACTGAGCCGACGCCCACTTGACCTCTCTCCTCACGGCCGAGAAGTCTATTCCTGCTCCTCAAGCCAAGCAGTCCACCGCAAGTGAGTGATGTAGGGGGTGGAGGCGATTGCCAAGACTACGGTCGCCCCGCGCACGAATCGGCCGACGGGATCCAATGTCGCACGACCTCCCTACCACCGAGTAGGGGGCCGATTGCTCCTATTCGACCGCGCGACCTCACGGCAGGGCTCCAAGGAACAAAGGGATAGCATCGCCTCTGGACGATGGGAGGGCCCTTCTGCAGGAACTAGGAGCTGCTCAAGGAGAACGGGATGCTCGTTC
>JACYFF010031956.1:22162823-22173805 GCA_017589665.1 Selenicereus undatus
TGTGTGTGTGTATTTATATATATATATATTGTAAACAAAGAAACGACATGTAGGATGACCTTTGTAATGGTATATCGGGTTACTTGGCTGCATTAATGTCCTTGTAAGCTGAATTATTGCAGTGCTGCATTGAGTCAAAAAAAGTGACTTTTTGCCTAATTTATGTGGTGATTGGTAATGCTTTAATAAGTCTTGATTAAAGTAAAAGTTTAATTAGATAGATGATCCATTCAATTACTAAACTTTTCCTCCGGAGAAATGTTGCATGTCATAGAATATTTGAAAACTAGTAAATAAATATCTATGGCCATAGCACATGGAATCTAAAGCAATAACCTGAGTGTATAAAGGGGAAAAAAAACATATGATAACAAAGAAAAGAAACATTAATTATTCCATAGTGGAATGATTACGACTTTTAAAATTGATATATTTTTGTTACTTATCAATACCAATAAGAGTAATATAAAAGTTAACTAAGACTTCTTACGTTAGATGCCATGTAAATTCATTAGGTAAATCGATAAGAATACTACTTAAGATATATGTAGATTAAATGCAATATCTGTGCTACATATTGATGTGAGTATCACTTACATGTCCTTCTACTAATTGTTAACTAAATTGAATTTTTAAATAAAATATAATTTAACACAGAAATTATTTAAATGAATAAACACAATGTGAACTGAACAATAATAATAAATAGTATACTATTACGATAAAAAAATGATAAAGAAATGCTCAAATGTTCATAAATTGGATTGTCTAACATATCAATTTGTTGTTACTATTTAATGAAAATAATTATTTATTTAATTAGTAATATAATTTCATGTATATTTGAAGTACATTCTTGTATCGTAAGGGATATTTGAAGTACATTCTTGCATCATAAGGTATAGAACCCTAATAAAGTAAAAGTTTTGATGGTCAATGTGATCTGATTGCTTATTTTTAGATCTGCCAAAATTTATCCGAGACTCGAAACTCGAACCGAACGACCCGGATCCATACCCTAACTAACCCCCGAAACGGGATGAACTGATTTGGACCTAAACACCCAAAGTAAACCGATCCATAACCAAACAAAATCCGAATTGTAGCATGACCCAAAATAACCCACACTCAAAATGACCGACCCAATTTAAACCCGATCCGTAGTGACCCGACCCGAAATGAACTGAAAATGGACAACCCAAAGCCAAACTGAACCGTACCCAATTTAAAATTGATTCGATTCTTATTCGACTCAATTTTACCAGAAATAATTAGTAACTTTTTTGGGGGGGCTTTTTGTCTTTTCACTTTTGGGGGGGGGAATTTTGAATTTTTCAAACTCAATTAGTTGAGTTTAGGTAGGAAAAGAAAAACAACTTAAGAGGAAATTTTTATAAATGAAATCAATTAAAAACTTAAGAGGAAAAAATAAAATAGTTGATAGCTTCAAGTTTTTAATTTGATAAATATGTAGAAAAATATAAGTGAGAAGATATTTTGTCACAACAGGAATTAAGAAAAGATCAGTATAATTAACAATGTATTAAACTTATTAAAATCTAGTAATCCTATTTTAATATTTGATTCACTTAGCGACTTAATGCAATGCACGCTATGATTATAAATTTATAATATCATTCTGTGACTGCTATTAAAAATTCTACACCACTGATCTACGATTCTAAATCATCTTCCGAACATGTTTAATTCTACAAAATCATATTCAAGAATATATCGTTGCACATGATCTCATAATAATGTGACTCATTTTAATTTTGGACAATTAAATTCCAAGTATCAAGTTTCAATAATGACCATTCACAATCACATAAATGTAATGCCAATCAACACATACTCATATATTGTCATTGCTTTTTAGTTTTTACTCATTGAGCAAATGCAAATTAAACTGTTAATCTCACAAAGACAAATCTTTGAATTTTGATGTATGATCACTTAACGAGCTATCAAAGAACATTAATTCGATTACTAAAAATGTCGACTTCAACCAGCCTATTTCTATTTACCAACTCCAAATATGACAAATGTGAAGTTATAAACAAACACCGGGTCTGAATAAAAATTTCATTATTTTCTTTTGTTTATTCATTTTTCAAGGTATATTTTGGTATTTGGGCTCACAAATGAGACCATTGATAAAATATTTGCGTTAGGTTAGTCAACTTATTTTGTCATCGCATGAACTCGATTGAGATAATTAAAACTTTGCTTAACAACATATAATCCTTTGAAAAATTGCACGACGCATTTGATATAGGGTTAGGGATGAGTTGTATACTTGTATTTGTAATTTACTAACTTTCTTAGTAAATTTAGAACTAACCCCATATAATTTTCCATTAATTATTTATATATATGTGTGTGTGTGTGTGTGTGTGTGTGTGTGTGTGTGTGTGTGTAATCAATTAATAATTAACGTATGAATTAAAAGAGAAATTTAGAATAAATGGATTTGTCTAATTAAACGGCTTTTATCTTTTAAATACAATTTAAGAGTAAAGCTTTACTGAAGATAACTACATTGAAAACATACAATGATTCGAAATTAACCCAACTTGATTTATACTTGATTCGATTTACACCTGACCCGATATTGATCCAAACATTGAACTAAATTACAACTGACCTCATTACACTTGACCCATATCCGATCCGAACCGGCCACTACAAACAGTCAAAATAGACCCGACCTGAATTCCACAGAACTGAACCCGTACCGACCTGAACATAGTACCCGTAAGTGACCCGAACCCAAACTTCACTCAAATCAAACCAAACTCGACCCGAACATGGTTGATCTTAAAGTGACCCAAACTCGAACTTCACCCGGACCCAACGCGAACATAGTTGACCCAAAAGTGACCCGAACCGAACTAAGATCCGACCTATACTAACTCGAATGATCCATTTGCCAGGTCAGCTTATTTTCATATATGCCAGATATGTGCTGCCAAACTTCATAAATTATAATAATAGATTCATAATTTATTAGAAATATTTACATCCACACATGGCAAGGTCAAAGTACCCATAATATTCAAGCATCCAGAACATATGGTACGTATACTATTATTTGATTTTGCTATGTAAATCCATCGAATGTATGTAAATCGTAATAAATTTATACTCTTTAAAAAGTTAATATCCTTGCATTTAAAATCTATTGTAAAATACTTAATGAATGTAACAATGTACATTATACATGCTAATTACAGTGCACTTCGTTTTGGAGAACAATTATGATAATTAATTATATGATACATTGTATACTAAATTTTGTAGCAATTAATTAAAAAGCTAAGAAATAAAAAAAAACTCAACCACTCATAACATAACAAATGTCTTTACAACAACTAACGTTTTAGATACATGCTAACTACAGTGCACTTTGCTTTTGAAGAAAAACTAGTATGGGCCCGTACAAAAGTACGGAGCATGTTTAAATAGATAATTCATAACTATGTTATCAAAAAAATAAATGGATAGTTGGTTTAGAAATAATTAATACTATAAATAAGTAAAGAGAAGGAAAAAATTCAACAAAAAAAAATTAAATATATAGTAACTGCGTGCATAAACAATTCGATTAACAATAGAAAACTATATCATTGTGGAATAAGTCTATATAAGGATGACTGGCACATTAGGTAGTGAACTCGGTACAAAGTACGCTAAATTGGATGAGGATAAGTTAAGTTATGACGCCAGTGATGAAGAATCCACCTCCGTCTCTTGTACCTAAACCAAAAATCAAGATTTAGTGATAATTTGATTAACATTGAGAGAAGAGAATTTTATATATACACATTATATACATGGTATACGTAACATTAGTACGTCACATGTAATGGACCTCTTCCTCCCAATTGACTGGCACAATAAGAGCAATAGGAGCTTCTACTTCATGCCGGCGTGGAGGCTCTATAATGAACACCTAAGGTTTTCCAATGTAATCATCTATAATCGCATGGAGCGATAGATGACCATATGGTTGTGGACAATAGTTACACAGGTTAGGCAACGGTGGAACAATAATTTGGGTGAACATGATAATGAGCGACAATAAGAATACCTACGCTGCATACATATCCAATTGTGTAGCGGTCATATGTAACAGAATTCGAGCATCCTCATGAAGAACAGTGAATTCTCCACAACCTGTAACATCTTGTAACACAACTCTAAATATGAATCTGTATTTTTGAAGTAGAAAAGGATGGTTACACTAACGCAAACATAAATTTGAGAAAGCACAACACACTATGAAACAATAGGGAATCATATATGCAAACTTGTTCCGAGTTAAACTCGGGGATCGGCATGTGCAGTACGGTACATTAAGCGCGAATACATAAGTGCTGACACTTTTGTTTCAATTAGAGCAAGCGTAGTAAAGCAGCGGATGGATTTCAGCAATATATGCAAAAATCCGAAAATATCTAACCTGTAGACATATAAAATATGGAAATTATGTGATACTGAGTGAATGTATGTGAGCATAAGGAACATTTGATGAATAAAAGTTTAGCTTACATTTGGCACAGAAGCATATTCATATAATCTAATTCGTCTAGCTACAAACAGTTTCTCTATATGGCACAGGCATAATGTTCTCAAACGCATGAAATCGAAATGCTTCATCACACTTGAAGTGCCAGAGTACCTAATACATATATAGAAAGCAACACGTGTGAAGTTAGATGTGTATAAGTTGTATGGAATTAGAAAACCTAAATTAATGTTACATGTTGTGTATACCATCCTTCAAAGTCTTCTGTTGCTTCAATATCTGGGTTTATTAGCAATCTACTAACAGGCAAAGTAGAAACTGATACTCCTACAATTATATTGCAATAGTGAAAACATATTACTCAAATATACCATCAGAATAATGGAAATTAGTGAGTTCTGTGGATGTAAAGTTACCTTCATAATGTCTAATGTGTACTCTGGAAGCAAGAAGTATATTCTCATCAGTCAAATGTTGCTGAATATAGGTACCCTCAACTTGCACAAAATCTCCCCATAAAGTCAGTCTCAATGGATGCATCCTGCACAAATGTGTCATATATACTAATCTTTATATAATTGAAATATAACAATAAATATGAACAAATCTTTATCTAAAAACAATACATACTGCATGTCACAAACTAATAATTCCCGCCGTGCAGTGCCTCTATCTCTGGTCCTCTCCAAATGATATATAGCTACTACCATCCCTATGATGTCTATAGAACAACAGGGAATGAGAACACTGTAAAGAATACAGAAGAAATGCATGCATAAATTTAGGTAGCAAACTTGATTTTGTGAATAATACGTACCAACAACATTATCAGGTGTCCGAAGATGTCGAGGGATATTGATGAATGACAGGAAGGAGGTCGATGCTGGTAGGGAATATCCTGACATTCTTCAATGACACCAAGAAGTGTTGTTCGCGGCGTGAAAACAAATTTGTAAAGGTTGGTCACCACATTCCGTTCGCCATCTGTAGCAGCATCAACCGAGAGTCCAAATATGTGATAAACCTTGCCATCACTGAGTATGGACCTCCATCGAGTAATATCAGCATCGCCTTCTATGATGCCGAATACCTCATCACACTATAAAATAATGAAATGCATACGTAAGCATTATACATGTATACGATGAGGAATTTATTGAACACACTAATCCAATACCTGGTAGTCCATAAACATAACTTTTCATACTATTCGTCGCCCATAGACTCGGACGGACATTTCTTGCATGAGCCGAACTATCAATGTTACAGATCTATTGCACAGGTTGATGGCGCATATAGGCATAAATGTAGGTGATAAGTATATAGTATGATATCGTAATGAAGAAATGACTACAAAGTATTTATCTAGTGAGGTATATTACTGTACATAACACCAGAATGGTATGATTGAAAATATGATAATCAAACAGACAAAATGTAATAGGTAAAATAAATAAACTGTACGATATAATTATAAGCTACAAATTGTTCAATACATCCCTATAGACAACATTTTTTATAACGTCTACTGGAACTCCCCTCTTATTACAGAGCAGTACTTTTAATCCAGAAGGGGATGAAACACGTGACAGTGCAACATAAAGTTGACCATGGTTGAACACGGGCCTTGGAAGGTATACGCCAACTCTATTTAAAGTTTGCCCCTGACTTTTGTTGATTGTCATTGCAAACGCCAATTTTAGAGGGAACTGCCTTCTTCTAATTTGTAGATTTGGAAGATTGGATGGTGTTAAATCGATTCTGGATATTAGAACAGTCTCCCCAACTTTTGAGCCAGTTATTACTTTGCCCTCAATCACTCTATCACCCAGCTTACTGACAATTAATAGAGTACCATTGCACAACCCTATTAACTGATTCAAATTTCTCAATAATATAACTGGCGCACCGACTTTAAGATCTAAACAATGATTTGGCAACCCAGAGATCTTTAAGGAATGCAATAATTCAGGGGGTTCTACATCACTGAAAGGACCACAATCGTTGGCGTTTGAAAAAGTGTCACAACTCACATAGCTTTTCACATCTCCAGGAAGCATGGATAACATGATTGTGTTTATTTCATCGACATCATCATTCGTTGGTGCAAGAATCCCTCGTTCACGAAGATATGACCAATCTTCATAGTTAGCATCAAAATCAGGATAAATTGATGCGATCAAATTATACAGACCGTTGTTTTCATTGCGTGTTAGGAATTCTTTCGATATCTTAATCCAATTAGGCTCTCCGTCATCTGAAATAGCAATTCCTTACACTTGACCATCTCCAACTTCTAATATCCATCGAAAATTCTTTGACATTGGGCATGGTCTCGTTAGGTTCATCGATTTGTTGCAACCGCATGTTTATACGCAAGTGCAGGAAACTGCATTCATTCCAGAATATTGCTCGATGGATTGTAGCTGCAACGATTGATTCACGACTTCCGTGTGTAATCACAGGAAGTATCTGTCTGAAATCTCCCCCAAGAAGGACCAGTTTCCCGCCAAAAGCATTCTGATTATCACATATGTCCTGGAGGTGACGATGAACGGCTTCAAACGCTAAGCGATTCATCATTGGTACTTCAAACGCTAATCTTGTCTCACGGATGAGATCCGCACACTCAGACCTCTAATCAAAGTAACAAACGGATGTCTCATCAGGTTGTAAGGGTATTTTAAATACCGAGTGGGCTGTTTTCCCTCCCGACGATGCCACGGCAAGAACAATATGCTTTTCAGATCGGAACTTGGAGATTAAGGTATTCCATAGATATGTCTTTCCCGTGCCCCCACTACCATATATTAAAAACAACCCCCCTTCACCTCTGTCATGAGTAACGAGTATTGATCTGTACGCATGATACTGATCTAAGTTCAACCCCCTTACCAAACTTTCAAATCTTGATGTTTCCATAGTTGTATCATAATCAAGTTCATCAATAATAAGCCGATTAGTTGCATAAACTGTACCTTCAATGGAAGGGAATGGGATTGGAGGAAAATTACGTAGTGATCGTCCGTTTCTGTTCAAGATACGTTCAATCTCAAGTAGTCCAAGATTCTAGATCTCGATACATGGTAAACCCATATCTGGCATTCTTGTCTGGCGTCGTATGGTATGTAATAGGTCATCTGTTATATGAACCCAATGTGTGCCCCACAACTTTACCGGGTCAGCAATCTCAGAGAACATTAACATGGAGCAAAACATATTTCGTAGTTGCACATCTGAAGCCCAGGTTGATGCTACAGTCAAGGCAGCATATCACTCACCATCATCATCAAGCAAACCCAATGCCATACATGCTGACTTAAATGTTGGATGTAAGACACCACGTATGGTATGAACATCCTCAAAAGAAGTTGCTCCACATATCTTTGTAAGAAGCAATCCCAAATGGCGTTCATCACAATTTGGATGTGCAAACGGAAGTCGGCCAATTGAATAACCTTTTTGACAGACCGTCCAACTTTTAGAAGAATGATTCCATACCCATTGCGCGGGGAAGTTCAGATACGTGGTCTGTCGAGCGTGTGGGTACTTCTTATTTGCATCAAACCACATTGTTAACATTGTTTTATGCGCTTCTGGTTCATTAACAATGCTAATAAGGTCATCATTGTCACTAAACACGATGAATTGTTCTCCCGACAAATGGTATTGAAGTTTTTGCATAGAAGGGTATTGATGCTGCAAGCTGAACTCAAAATCCGCCAGCATGACTCAACGGCAGATATATAGCGACAATCAAAATATTCCCGAGTTTCATTCCCTTCTCTACATGGCCAAGATTGCTCATTGTCACGATGTGTCGTATTACCCTCAATGACAATAGTAGCACAATCATGTCCCTTATGTACATACTTGTACAGGTACTTGATCACACTACGGACAGCAACACGCTCGACATTGATGTAAGCATCATATTTTACGCATAGTTCTCTATTGTATGGGACCACCCATTGGTTATCAATCTCTCGTCCATTCATGACCACTTGTTGGGGAGTGCACCGCTGATGGTATTGATCGAATCCATGCTCATCAAATGTGGTTTGATCATAAAATCTCTTTGGGTAATGTTTTGAACATGTTCCATCAACCAAACATGAAACACATGGGCCATGTATCATGAATCGTGTGACAGTACCATATGCTAGAGGGTCCGCAGCTTGATCAGGGATTTCTACACTAATGAGCCTATCAACATCTTCTGTGCATGTGGGCTTATCTTCCGGTGCTAGTGTTAAGAGAATATGAGCATAGGGAAGGCCACGCTTCTGAAATTCAACAACATATACTTCTGTAAAATATAAAGTGGAGGTAATTAGTACAATGAAAGTATTTATAAGGTAAAATACGGTGTTCGACAATGCCAGGAACTCACCAGCAATGATTGTCTTGAAGATTTTTTTTGTTTTAAAATCATCGAGCAGTAGTCGTCACTTCATTCTGAACACCCGAGCTAGTAGATCGGGTCTATCCTTTGACCGTTGACCAGGTAATAGCTCAGTAGTGATTTCAGGCCATCTTGGATTACATGTGAATGTTACAAAGAAATAATGAGGCCCCAGCGCGCAACAAATTGCAATTGCATCCTGATAATGCTGCATCATATAATGTGGCCCTCCCATGAAAGAAAATAGTAGAATATATCTCCTCCCTATTGATTCTGCATTAACGTCACCTAAGTGCATCGTGAATGCCACTGTACAATTTAGTCCGCAGGTGACCTAGGTGGTTTTCGAACCATGTTAGCCTATATTGCTCAATGGCAGCCCAAACATCTACGTAGAATTGTTGGCCCAATCGACAACTCTGTTTAATAACCTTGGATTCACCTAGTCGGTCCTAGATGCAAAATGCATAAAATTCCCTCATTGATACCGTTGACCTTGAGGTACTGGAGTTAGCCATTCGTGGGATGTCCGCACTCCATCCATCAATGTCGTACGGAAACAAAAGAGGATAGTGTAAAGGCATGTAGGATGGGTGATGCTCATCTATCCTCTGTAAGATTCCATCCCTTGTTTGCAGTATGACATCTCGTGGTCCAAGGTGTATAGTTCCATCCCCAACTATTAGTCCGGCGACCTCTTCTGTAGTGGGTCTAATATACTGTCGGCCTTCTCTAGCTTGGATTATTCGAATTCGTAAATCAAGAACCTCACCATGGTCACTTAACATGTCTCTGGTTCTTCTGAACACAACGACATAAGGATTAACCGAATCCAACATTTGTTGCAACCCTTCCACAATGTCAAATCTAACGGCAGAACGACCAGATGCCCTAAGTGCAGTCACTCGGTATGACACTTCATTGCTAATGTCGTAAATGTACAACTGCGCAAATGCTGGATGTAATCCAGATCGAGGGAGCAAGGACCCAATTTTGTGGTGGTTGCTACCATTTATCCGAGAAACATATGGGCTTCTACCATCATTGACACTGTTATCAATTCTTCCCCCCATTGAAGTAAATGAGAACATGGAGTTATAGACTCTAATAATGTCAAAGAAACGTCGGTTTGGCAATAATGATTGAAGGAATTGAGGTGTTCGTGGAAGTAAGGGAAGACTAATTTGTCCATTTTGACAACACAAATTGAATCTGGGATTTGTGATACTACTATTTCTAACTCTTTCCTCAATCCACATAATAGCTTTGCAATTTGGACATGTCGTCGTTCGCATTCCAAAGTCCCATCGATTTGACAATGATTGTCCCGGACATGGACGTGTCCGTTCTGCATTGGTATTAGCAAGGTCAATATGTAACATATGTGAGGCTAAGGTACACAAACGTAAGACATTTTTATGAGATTACCCGTTATGGTGGATGGGATAATCACGTGTTCTGTGGGCATAGGTCTTATAGAATGAGCAATGTTGGATCGAAGAGTTTCATCATGATCACCTCGTTCATCTAATGTTAGGAATAAATCCTTATATAGTGAGAATGAAGTATTAAGTGTATGGTAATGATTAGCGGCTCCAGAAGGGCACGATATTAGATAAGTAAAAGACAACATTACCATGGGTGTCCATGTCATGAATTGAGACGGGATTTTGTTGATGACCCCGTTATCCAAGATGCGTTGATTCCATGTGTTCAAAACGAATCAACATCGACCACACTTGGCGTGCCACTCTCGCAAGCAAGCGACTACGGTGTCCTACAACGTCATGCCGTTCAATTTGCCGACGCCTGAAAAATAATCGCCGCCTAGCGTTCAATCTGGAATTTTTTTGCCGCAATTTTCGTCGTGTTGTTGAAAATGACGATGATGGATCAAATATTTTCTATAGGAAACCATGCCAACACATAGTAAATCCTTCTTTCATTTCTTTGTATGAGATACAAAAAGTTTGAATATGTGTATGGATATATGCAATACAAAATAGGTGTGTGGGTGTGGGTGTGTGTCTATCTATCTATCTATCT
>JACYFF010031956.1:22174297-22196816 GCA_017589665.1 Selenicereus undatus
TGTGTGTGTGTGTGTGTGTGTGTGTGTATACGTCTATATATGTAATGATTCATTCTCATTTAATTGTCGCTATAGTGTGTTGTGTCTCGAGGCAGCCAACTCTCTCTCTGGTCATTACCCCCTGTCTTACGGTCTCCTGCTCTCTAGGGATTGCGCTCTCCCTCTTCTCTCTGGATAGTTTGGCCTCTTGCTCTCCCTCTCCCTGTCATCTTTAGATGCTTCGCTCTTTGTCCTCTCTCTTCACATTTCAACCCTCTCTTCTCCAGATTTCTCTTCGGTCTCTATCATATCTCTCTAGACAGTTCCCCCATGATGAAAACGGTCGTGTGAACCACCGGTGTACAACCATCTAAAAACGACATCACCACCAACTTGTAGAGCAGCCGACGACGAGTCTAGCAATATCATCTGTGCTGCCAACGCACGACTTAGGCGGAGGCGCATGGTTGTAAGCATTGCTGTGTTGGGGGTGCATGTGGATTTGTCTGCAATATTTGTGCAAATCGGTGTTCTAGGAAGATGATGGAGGAAGAAGGCAGTCGAAAGACTCCTTCGTCGGCGGCGCGTGTGGTCTACGCGCCACCCCTCCATGGCGGATCTGATGGGTTTTGTGTGTTTATCAGTGTACTCGTCAGTTTCGCAGGCCCCCCCCCTTTATGTATTAAAGTTTTTATGTAAATTTGGCATTTTTCGTCATGTTATGTTCTTTGCATGTATGTATAATTTCAAATCTAGGGCTTTCACGTGTTATAATGTAGGATTTTGTGGATTTATTTGGAGTTTTGGGGTTCGGGTAATATTTTTGGTGATTTCTTTTTCCTTTTTTGGTTTTTCAGCTTATCTTGTAATATTTTATGTAGATCTAGGGCCTTGAACGTTTGTAATGGGGGATTTTGGGGTTTTTCGGGGATTTTGGGGGTTGAATCGCTCACGGGAAAGTTTTGGATGCATTGGATCCGATTATCCGGTGGATCTGCGGGTTGTAGTTGTTCCTCGTACGGCCAGTAAGTTTCTGGGTTTATTTTGCTTTTTTGTCTAATCTGGGTTCTTCGTCTTAAGCAACATGTTTGTCTGATCTGGGAATTTTCTCCCTTTTTGGTTTTTCAGTTTACAGGTTGACGAATTGTGCGGACCGCTTGATCTGAGAAAGGTAAATCTCTGCTGGTAATTTTCTTGTTTATTGTTCCTGATTTGTGTTTGGTAATGTCTGTCTTTTCTTTGCTTAAAGATTATGCTTAAAATCATTTCAGCCTTTGACTTATATGGTATATGATATCAAATTATGCTTAAAATTATTAATTAAGAAATAGATTGTGAATATGCTTAAAATTATGCTTCCTGAATAGTTAATAAAAATATTTATATACTGTGGGGGCTTTTGAAGCACATTGTATTAATAAGACTGATAAGAATTAAATTATTAATGTGGTCTACCTTAATTTAGAATAGTTTCTTTAGGTACTGTTTGCTTATTATTTAATCATTGAATTAAACTAACACTATATGAATTAGTAGTAATTCCTCATGATATGTTGATGTTGGCCAAGAAACTTCCAAATGTTGCCATATAAAAATACATGGAATTTGATTGTTCATGGTATGTGAATTCCATTCCTTCTTGTATGATTCTGCAGTCCTGTTCAATTATTCAATAACAAAGGTAAGTAATTTGTACTCTAGAGTTTTCATGCATGATTTAGCCTATAAACCCCGATCGACCCCGAAAATCGTAAGAATTTGGTCTCAGGTTAGATTTAGACTCTTGAATTAGGGTTTGAAATTTCATGAAAATGAACAATATAAAGTTGTAAATGATGGTGAGGGAGGAAGTAAATGTCAAGGTCAAATAATTAGGAATTTCCAAAGAAATAGAGTAGAAATGCAATCTTCATTCTATTTTTCTGTTTGGTTTTAATTATTTTGGTCATCAGAGGACAATTCAAGCTAATTTAGTTGGAAGAAATGCAATGATTGAGAATTGGCAACTAAAATGACAAATAATATAATGAAATTGGTATTTATGTAGTAAAATTTTACTTTAAGTGTATAAGTTCTTCGTTAAGCAGTTAAGATTAAAATTTAAGTGTACTAAATTTTATAATCAATTACCCCTTTTCGGTTATATATTCATTTATAATTCGGTAATATTCAAATTCTATTTTGTCTTAAAAATGATTGGTTTAAAATCAAATAAGATCTAATATAGTTAATTTATCTCATTTCAGCCTTGACTCAACGATTATTTCGATCTTAGAGTTTTTACATTTTATGAAAAGGAATACGATTAATAATCAACTTAATACAATTACACTGATTTTGATTTTCTGATTAAATGCGTAAAAAGAAACTGATACTATCTTAAGGTGCATTACTTAAGTTTTAGGCATTATGTATATATAAATGTATGTATGTACATGTGTGATGTGGATATTGTACGGACTGCTTGATCACAATAAGGTAGATCTGTGTGTATAATTCACTTGTCTGTCGCTCTTGGTTTTGATCTGGGTGTTGTCATATGATTTTGGATGATGTTTTAAGTACGTGAGTTGTAATTTTTTGGATGTGTATGATACTTCTGATGAACCTAGAACTACTTGATTCCCCCACTACCCGATGCTCTCTTTCACACTTCTGATGGTAGAGGTGTGTTTGTAACTAAAGTCATTAATTTTTGGGTCTCAATATTGTTAGAGTATGGAGGGTGTTCATATATATATATATATGTGTGTGTGTGTGTGTGTGTGTGTGTGTGTGTGTGTGTGTGTGTGTCTGTGTGTCTGTGTGTCTGTGTGTCTGTGTGTCTGTGTCTGTCTGTGTGTCTGTGTGTGTGTCTGTGTCTCTGTGTGTGTGTGTGTCTGTGTGTGTGTGTGTGTGTGTGCAGTAATCGTATAAATAATCTAAATGTACATGTGGCAAGCACAATTTTACACATATATGGTTTGTTGTGGAGTTAGGGAAGGTAATACATACCTAAAGTTGGACCAATTTCACTTTTGCTTGATGTTGTGATTTGTATCTCAGCACACAAATGAGGGTGTCTATATTGTCCTCTTAGTCTGCACTATCAATTCATGGGGCGAAAGTAAGAATGTTTGTAATAAATGTTAAAAGTCTAATTCGGTGGGAATGGTATTATCATACCTCAACTGTAAATTGCTTGCGGTCTTGTTCAGGGTTCCCTAAACATGCAATTATTGGTCAAACACTGTTGTAAAAAAGGGAAACAGCTGTGAACATGTGGGCTGAATATAATTGGTTCAATTTTGACTACATTTGATGGATAAGTGAAATGTAAGTAATATGCAGAATCAGACGCCCACTTCACATTTTGGGAATGAAATTTTCGTGGCTAACTTGTTGGGAAACACTTAAAATTTGCTTTGCATGTCATGTTTAATGTTCTTATGCTGAACATGCTTAAATTGGATCTGTGATTGATTTCCTTGGATTAAATTCATTAGTCCAACCTAAGAGAACATACCTAAGCGGGAAGAAAAAGAAAATATGGGTGTATGTGGCCTAGTTAGTTTAAGTGAGATGCATATAGACGTGAAGTTATGAGAAATGTTATGTTGAACATGACTAAATTGGCCATTTAAGTTGCTCATGCATATACTCTTGTGTTGAATACATTACATTTGTATGTTGCCTAGTTAGTTTAAGTGAGATGCATATAGTCGTGAAGTTATGAGAAATGTTCTGCTAAACATGACTAAATTGGCCATTTAAGTTGCTCATGCATATACTCTGTTGAAGACATTACATTTGGATCATTATGTGTGAAACGTTTACCAATCTTAATGTATTTTAAAGTTGCAAATGGCATCAATTCAGATATGAACTCATATAATTATAACCTTCTGTGAATGATTTCCTTGACTATAACATGCATGTTTACAACCAAAAATTGCATTTCGTAAATATAATGACAGGAAATGTATGATTGAAAAAGGTAGGTGGTAAGAAAATGCTACCTCGAAATGGGTCTTGGACACCTGCAAGTAATACGTATGCTTGCGGATGCCCTATAGAAAAGTATGAATCGTTAGTCTCAATAGCCACGATTGGTGATTCTTGACATAAGAATTTCATAATTTATAAACGTTGACATATTCAAATCAATACCTGATTTATAAGTTGGATTTCAATTCTACAATTCTGCACGGATATGATTGGGGCAATTAGTGACTCTTGAAATACACTAATTTTGCACTTAATATGTATAGTAGTGCCCTTACAACGTAAATAAATACCTGTGTTTTGATAAGCTGGATTTCGATTATGCAATTCTGCACGGATGCGATTGTGGCAATTAGTAACTCTTGAAATACGTCAATTATGCGATTGTGGCAATTGGTAACTCTTGAAATACATCGATTTTCCACTTTAGAACACATTTATAGTAGTGCCATTAAAACATAATTGTTAGATGACTCGTACCTTGAAGTATTGCTATGTATAGATCTCGGATGGTTGGTGATATCTAGAGGTGGACTCCGTAGAAGGAATTGTTGTATAATCAGAGCTGTAATATTAATTTGGGACTCTTGGTTTTGCAAAGGTAAGGTTCATAATCGGGGATGTTGTTTGTAAAATCAGAGGTGGTTGCTTTCCACTCAAATACGTGGGGTTTGTAGGGGTTTTCTTTAAAATTTTAATCGGCACAGTTTTAGGGGTTGGGTGGTTACAGAGTGGGCTCTGTCCTACGAATGTGGGATTGTGGGTTTTTTTTCAAAACAGTTTTAAGAAGTGGGTGGTTGCAGTGTGGCGTGGGATTTTGGGGGCTTTTTTTTTAATTCAAAATGGGTTGGATGTGTTTTTTGGGCGGGAGTGCATGGAAATTCAGGATTTCCTATTTCCTGAATTCTCAGCATTCCACCCATTCTAGCATTTGTAAGATAAAGATTACATGTTTGGATTTAAATAATCCCTACTTTGACTAATATGTTACAAATAATTTATATTTTCGAAATGTACAAGAGTAGGCTATATATACTTTCAACCTATTTAATTCTAGTAACCACCACCAGTTTTAGACCATTTTGACTAGCTGGTGGAGTGACATGGTGGTAGTGCTAGCGCATGTGTACAATAGATTAAATAAAATAAAGACTTTCTTTGAGATTTAAGCAATGTTTGTAGATAAAAATGATTAGATAATCTTTCTCCCCCTTCAGTGAAACAACTTCTTATTGAAATATAAAATAAAAAACTAATTCTAACCAAATAAAAAAATAACTCCTCTATATAGATATACATATATATATATATATATATATATATATATATATATGCATGTGTGTGCGTATCCAATTCTTTTTTTTTGTAATATTTAAATAATATATACAAATAAAAAGATAATTGATTTTTTAAAGAATTTTTTTGTTAAAATTTTTTTTCCTCAAAGTGATATTTTCCTTTTTTTTGGTAACCAATTTTTCTTAAAATAACAGTCATTCGCTTGAAATTAGAAATTTATTCTTAGACAATTTACTCTTTTTAATTTATGTAATTACCATTTCAAAATTTCAAAAAAATAAAAAAGGTCCAACCTCATTCTTCTACCACAGTCAATCTCACTCCCCTTCTCACCGTCGTGCTATCGCCATCTTCACTTGCCAAGCCGCCGACGAACGAACGACCAAGGTGGCCACTGGCCATTAAGGCCCAGGTGGCCTTGAGAATGGCCGGCCCCAGAAGCTAGACAACAGCTCGACGATATTGTTGTCCCCTCATCTGTCTCTCGACAAATCCTAACAACTATCTTCACCATTCTCACTGCCTTCGCTTATCGATTAACCTTCCACTGGTGCTAATCTCACTGCCCCCCTCGATTTACGGCTGGTGAGATACATGCATCAAGCGTAAATTTCGATTTTTGCTTTCTTCACCTCACCACGGAGTCCACCCGCTGGCCATCTTCACCATTATCCTCATGGAGAGTGGAGGTGACCAGCGTGGTTATGGGACAGAGGCCAATTCAACATTGCGTCATCGGTAGCAGAAGACCTTGATGGTGGTTGGCGGCGGAGCTAACGCATGAGGATGTGGTGGCGTTGGTGTGGGCTAGGGGTGGTGAGCACATTTTTGTTTATTTTTCTTTTTTAATATTAATGAGTAATAAATTTAAACAAATACTTGTACTTAATAAACAAAAAGATTTGGAAAAAGTGAATAGGTTAAAAAAGATTAAATATAATTTTATTTAAAATAATCATCAATGGAAAAAAATTTATTTTACAAAAAGTAAATATTGCAAAAAATTGAAAGCAATATTTCAAAATAAAGATAAATAATAATTTAGTAATATCGGAATGCGAATTTGATTTTGATAAAAATTGAATACTAAAATTTAGAATAATGACTATCTATATCCATATGGCATAAATTGAATATATATATATAGAAATATTGTTAAACGTAAATATTTTTAAAATTTTCATCTCGAAGCAATGCTAACATGTTAAAAAATATTAATTTACTGTTTGCATGGCCAGGTAGGATTAATTACACCATTGCTGTGTCACTCCAACACCGAGTCGAAATGGGTGGAACATAGTGGTGGTATACTATAATTAAATAGGTGCAAAGTAGAGTCTACTCCCTTTTATTTCGAAATTAGACATTATTTGCAACAGATAAGGCAAAATATGGATTATTTAAATCCAAAAACACTTAATTATATGATGAATCACATTTTAAATTTTGTCGCAGTTAATTAAAAGGCTAAAAATTTTAAAAATTCAACCACTCATAACATGACAAATGCCCCAAAAACAACTAACGTACTCAAATTTTATATATTATATTAGATGTTGTAAGTAAATTGGAAATATAGAATTTGAGACGCCTATCACTTTCTAGTTCTATAATACACTTTGTGATTCAGAATTGTATGGTTATATAAATCAATAAAGCACTATAATAAGATTGGAACGGAATTGAAAAGGTATTAAATCTATTGTTTCCGCTCTTGCTGAAACTCTAAAGAGAGATTTTTCCAAACTGTAGTCTAGCTGAGCCTTCCAAAGCAATGAACACTAAAGGGCCTTTTTTGTTGGTAATTAAGGGTTTGTAAATGGAAAAAGTTGGTAGAAGGTAATATATATTTTTTTAATGATTGATAAGAGTTGGAAAATATTGGAAGAAGCTGGCAGAAGTTGGTAGAAGTTGGAAGATGTTGGCAAGAAACATAAATGGGTAAGGATTTTTTTCAAAGAAATTTTGAAAAAGAAGGGTAAAAGTTGATAAAAGTTGGTCAATGTTGGTTAAGATTAGATGAAGTTAGGATTTTATTGGGTCATATCTCACTTCTAGATCAGTCCAGAATTTCGATTCGTAGCTTTCAGCATTGGTGCTTCAGATTTGTTAGTACTGTTCTTTGTCAACGCCCCTTGACCGGACTCTAGATATGTCTCTTCTACCTAGACCTGCCAATTCGGATAGACGGGTTAAATACGGATCGGATGTGTTTGGGTAAAATACGGGCGGGTGTAATTTGGTCTTTCGGGTTTGGGTCGACCCAATGGGTTTAGAACGTCAAGCATGAGCGGGCAAAGACTTGGGTCATGTTTAGGTTGGGCGGGTAAGCCCATACATTAAAATAAGATCAATAATGAGTTGGGTCATTAATGGATCAACCCGTCTAGAGCAACTTGACGAATCAGAGCAGTTGAGCCTACTAATTACCCATTTAATAATTCGATATCTTTATTAACCAACCTACAATTACCTCATTAGATATACTTTATTAAGATATTGATCATGATACAAGACCTGCCCATTTACTATCGATAGCATTGTAGTTAAACGCGAATTAGAATTGAAATCAAACAAAAGGGAATTAGAAAAGTACAAGATATTATGTTTTAATTGTAACATCAAAAATTTAGATTTTTGTAGGGTAATTATCTAAAGTAATATAGACACATTCATTTCAATAAAAATATAGGATTTCAATTATTTGGCATATTTTGTTTGATTTTCTTAGAAGTAGATCATTGCTTCATATTTTTTCAGTTGTCTAATTTATAAGTTCCGTATGATGTTATTTTATGATAATGGAGTTGAAAAAGTAAGCGTACTATTACTTAATTTGCGAGAAGAAACGATATTTACATAATGTATGTCCAAATGATTTCATATAATGAATAACCATTATTGCTAAGAGGAAAATAAAAGATAATTAAAGAAAAATGATATAATGTTTTGGTCAAGCGAACAGATTCGGGGTCGGATTTGACTATCTAATTTGTGGGTTTTTCGGATTTGGGTAGAGAAAATCGTGTTCAAAATCCAAATATTTCAGATGGGTTTGGGTCGGGTCAGTTTTTGCCAGGTCTACTTCTACCCATCCTTGTTTTTAATTTCTTTGTCCTGAAACTTCTGAAGTATGTAAAATTCAGTGCATGGATGATCACAATCTTTGCTTTGATGCCGATTTCCTGCTGCTTTTGGAGTATGTCATCACCCTTGCTTTGACGTTGATTGCTCTGCTCTCCAATGTGTGTTTTTATGCTGATTTTAATGTTTTTGGCATGCTTGCTGTGTGGATTTCTATGTATGTCTGCTCTATGGTCGCTTCTCATTGGGTTCTAGTAGCTTATCATATGCACCATCTCGTGCACCTCTTGTGTCTCCCGTTTTTAGAGAGTACTTTATTCCTTGGACACACTCTCAACAGCTGTGTTCAAACTTCAAATGTTTCTATGCATTCTTTTGGTCTTATTTTTTTGGAATTCGATTCCCACTTTTAATGTCATTCAATGTTTATTCATCTAAAAGACCTCTTACAGAGTTCGCTATTTGGATCAATTGGTCTTGGTATTTTGTTAGCACTCCAACTTGTATAGATTAGTCCAATCCCTTTCTTGGCAATGGCTTTATTGGTCTGCATCCAATCTGCTGAAGCACTAGTTTAGCTATTTCTCATTTTCTTCCTCTATTTGCAGGTGTGTAGGACTTCTAGTTTCATGATCTGCTATTGTTTTTTGTCCTCCTTTTTTGGAACAAAACCTTGGCGTGCTTGGACCGCATTTACAAACGTTGATTTTCCCTTACATGTTTATTGGCCATTTATTATTGTGATTGACAATCTTTCGCTGAGAACTTTGTCTCTGTTGTGTTGAATTAGTTTGCCTTGTGAATTGCACATCATTATGCTTGAATTGATATTATTTGTTTGGACCCCCTCTTAACATGCTTGGCATTTTTTTGGACTAATATTATGACATTTTATTTTGTACATGTCTCACCCTTCATGTATAATGGGTGCCCACGCAGTTGTTTATATTCCCGCTATGTTCTTACCTCATTATAAATCTCAGTCTGCCTGGTTACTATGGCACCATGGATTTACCTGTTGTTGTCAAGGGTGTATTCATGTAGAGTTCATTCCAATATGCATGTCTGGCCAGCAAGATGACATGCTTGAACTAATTGGTGTAGATCAATTTTGGCAACTTTTTGTTTCTTTTGCTGGGTTTGGTAGGGTCGAAAACCATTTTCCTATAAACCATTTTTCATATAAAATTATTTTCAACTCATATTTACAATTATTTGGTAAAAAGAGAAATGAAATTTCTGAAAAATGAGTCTGATTAGCAAAAAATGAACAGAAAAGCTAAAAAGAGGCACATTAGTGAAAAAACAAAAATAAGTAAGATACTTAGAAAAGTGGGAATTTATATTTTGTTCTTTAGGAAATTATATTACAATAATAGTGTTACATATCAAAATTGTGACAATATGTACATTTTTCAATTTTTTTTGATCTGACCTACTACTAACAATTTGATGCTAGCAACGCTTTATCGATTTCCACCTTCAAGAAGGAACTCAAACCAAGAAGAGGAAAGACCTAGTGAGTTTCTCTATCTTCTTAACCTTGACGATAAATTGCAGAGCTTTTTGGATTTCGATGAAATCATGGTTGTCAGATTCACCGACATTAGGATGATACAGTTTCGCTAATCTTTCATATGTTGCCTCAATCTTTGAACTATATGTCACTGCCTTAATCTTCGAACCATATGTAGAGGAAATAGATACGGAAGAGAAAAAAAATGTAAAACCGTATGAGTGTAAAAGAAACGTAAAATCAACTTACGCTACATTCAAAGTGAAAAGATTTTCCTCTATTCTAGCGAAAATGATTTTCCCTTGAAAATAAATTTACCTTCCTTATTTTACCAAACACCGGAAAATGAGAAAATTATTTTCCCGAAAAATAATTTTCACCCCTACCAAACACACCCTTTGATTGTGGAAATTTTTATATGAAAGTGATTTCTTGAAATGTCCAAGTTACCAAAAAGCACCAATTTAGAGAAGAAATTAAGATTTTGACTCGCAAAATTTGCCCAAATATTCGTACCCTATTGGAAACAATGACTAAAAAAAGTTCACGTAGAGCAAATCCACATCCAGATCCAATACCCCAAAAATCCCACCACTAGGCAGAATGTGGGGATATGACGTGGCAACCTTCTCCATAAATTACAAAATTACAGAGAGACTAGTTTTGGTTGACCCTAGATTTAAAAGTCGTATATTACCTACTATTCCATAGAAGTAGATCGAAGGAAATTTAGAGAGACATTTTGCTTTAGTCCTTACAATCCAATCTGGAAAATTTTTTTTGTCCAAACTTGCTTTTTTCATCTATATAGATTTCAGACAAAACAAAGCAGACCGTCTCCAAATTGGGTTATGACCATTTTGATTATGTTCTCCCTACAAATCATTGTCGGGGGATATGGGTCTTATAGAATAATGACAATATCTTTGCTTAAGTTCTTTTGAAAGAGCAATAGGCCATTCATCTCTTGGTATATGACAAATGATTCAGAACAAAGTATAGTTTCGATATTTATGGGCTGGCATAAGAAATAGACAAAGATGTATTTTGGAATCATCTTATGGATATTGACTCTATCTTTAATCTCCCTTGGTTCATAATTGGGGATTTTAATGAAATGAAGTGTTTGTCTTATGAAATAGGAGTTACTCAATTAACGCCTGATAAAGTTGTGTGTATGCGTACTCTTTTGAATTATATCCATAAGGAAAGCGTCCCTTCCTTAGGGCAGCTATTTACTTCAGAAAAGGTAATTTGTGGTGACTTTCTATGAAAGATTGGATAGGGTTAATGGGAAAAAGGATTCGTTAGCTTTATATCCTAATTGTTCACTAGTTTCATGGACCTTTCTCTTCTTCTAAACAAAGTTATGTTGTTCTTAACACGGAAAATTTTAGCTGATTTTGTAAAGGCGTGAAATTTCGATATTATTAAAACTCAATGGTAAAAAAAATAAAAAAATCAAGGCTCTCCAATGTTTAGAGTGATGTAGAAACTTAAAGAAGTTAAATATCACCTTAAAAGTTGGAATAGCAAGTCTTGGGGTAAGTAATTTTTTTTGATAGAGCAAATAAAAATGTTGTTCAGTTAAAGAAGGTGGAAAAGGAACTTATCTCTGACCGTTTGAATTTCCGCCTTATGAAATGTCATGCTCATTTAATTAAATAGCGTAAGCGCTTACTATTTAATAAAAAATGCTAGGGAAAGTTTTCTAGAAAGGAATGGTTGATGCAAGATGATATAACCTCTAAGTTGTTTTATTGGTGTATTAAGATATGAAATAGAAGAGCTCAGTTCTTCAAATTAAAACTGAATCAGGGGTTTCGTTGGATGAAAAATCCCTTATTGAACAAAAGTTTATTTTAGACTTTTCTACTCGTTTCAAATCACAAAGAGGTAATTTGTGGCAACCGATAAGCACCAATATGCCTAAAAGAGTTTCTGTAGAGGAAAGTAGATTGCTTACTTTTTCCATCGCCCTCAAGAAATTAAAATTGAGGTTTTTCAAATGGATCCATACAAAGCACCAAGGCCTTATGGATTTGGTGTAGGTTTTTCCCAAAAGCATTGACACATTGTTGGTAATGATATTACATATTGCATTTTGAATTTTTTTTCCAAGAAGGGAAACTGTTGAAAGAAGTTAACCATACTCTATGTTGATTCTGAAAGTTGGTAGTCCATCAATGACAAGTCAATTTCGACCTATTACCCACTTGAGAATGTATTGTTGGCCATGTCCAAAGTGCATTTCTACTAAAAAGGGTGATCCATGACAACATACTTGTGGCACATGAGATAATGAACAAATTCAATTAAATGAAAGGTAAGCAAGCTCATATGCCTCTCAAACTAGCTAAGGAAAAGACCTCTAATAGATTGGAATGAGATTTTATTTTCTTTTACCTAAAAGATCTGGGCTTCCATGGTGCTTGGATTAGTTGGACACATGAATATATTATAACTGTATCCTATTCTATTACTATCAACGATGAGGTATGAGGTTAGATTCGACCCTCGAGAACGATTTGGTAAGGAGACCCACTTTCGCCTTATCTGTTTATTTCATGCATGGATGTCTTCGCTTAAAGGTTACATATTACAGCATCTGAAAATAAATCATGAATTGGGGTTAAAGTATGTCATGTGGTGAAAAAAAATCCTTTGTCTCCTTTTTGCTGATGATAGCTTATTGTTCTATAAATCTAATGTAGAAAGCTGTAGCAAGCTTAATCCTCTACTTTCTAAGTTCTATAGTTGATCTTGACAACTCATTAACTTTCGGAAATCAATACTTGTCTTTTCTAAGACTGCTACTTCGGCTACCAAATATTTGGTAGGTGCAGTGTTCAATGTTCCTCATCAATAGTCTCTGGGTAGGTACCGTGGTTGCCCTGTTTCCAAGTGAGGGCTTCATCCAATTTGTTTTTAGATCTTATTTGTAAAGAAGATAGTAAGTTACAAAATTGGAAAGCAAGTTCTATTCTAAAGTAGGTAGAGTAGGTCTTGTTTAGTTTAATTTTGAGTCCTTTTCTAGTCATATGATGTAATGCTTTCGGCTACCAAATTGTACTTCTAGCAATCTCGATAGAATTAACCAACATTTCTTCTGGAAAAAATCGAACGCAGAAAAAGGCCTTCATATGATCTCCTAAGATAAAGTTTGTTGCCAAAAAAAAAAAACCCGATGGGACTTGGCCTTTGTAAAACAGAGACAGTTAATAAAGCTTTCCTATGTAAGCTCTCTTGAAACTACCTTACTAAGCAAGATAATTTTTGGGTTAATATTGCAAGCTAAGTATCCTATGGCTTCCTATTTTGTTTCGTGTTGATATAAATATAATGATTGTTGGGTTTGGAAGAGCTTACTTCAAAATAGAGAGCTCTTTCGCAAAGGGATCATTGGAAAGTTGGTAATGACCATTCTATTCAGTTTTCATATGATAATTGGTGTGGTCAAGAGAACATTCTAGAAATGCTCCATATAGATAAGCAAGATGTGCCAAACATAGCTACAGTAGTAACTGATTTCAATACTCCAAATTAGGAGTGGAATTTGTCTTTACTTAGTTCTCTTTTACCCAATTATGTCTACAATTCAACTACGAGTATTCGTATTCCTGATCACGATATTTAAGACTCTTTTTGTTGGGGCCTGTTAGGCAGTGGATCTTTTACCAGTAAAATCTGCTCCATGGAGAGCACATTATATTTCCTTGAATATTCAAAAGCCTTAGGAATTTGCTTGGATTTGGAAATTGGATAACATGCCTAAGCTTAAAATTTTTCTTTGGCAAATTTGTCACAATGTTTTACCTACCCATGCTAACTTGCTTAAAAGTAGGTTGAATTTTAGACCCAATATGCCCTCTTTGTTGTTCAGAATTAGAGTCTATAAGTCATTTCTTTATTCAATGTTTCATAATTAAGAGTACTTGGGGTTTGACATGTCAACATAATTCGATTGAGTCAAATATCTCTCAAGCTAGAATTTTGTTAATCTTTGATGTCTTAAATTGGGCTAGAAGTCGAACTAATCCAGATCAAATTAATTGTATTATTTCTCTTCTATGAAAAATATGGAAGAGTGGTGACACCGTGATATTCAAAAATGAAATTTAATTCTATAGGAACAATTGTTCGTGATAAAAAATGTTGGGCTGAATGGAAGACCAGGAAAAGACTCGATTCAGATGAAGCATTTTCACGTCATCAACATTCTCTTCTATATCATAAGCCCACATCTCTCATAAGTTGGACTAAACCACTAAGGAGATTCATCAAAATCAATTCTGATGGATCCAAATCTCCTTCTTCAGCTACAGGAGGCTTTGTCATCGAAACTTGAGATGGAAGATTTCTTCAAGTCAGAACTACCGATCTTCAGTTCTTGTGGTAGAAGCAACAACAATGCGAATTGGTGTACGTGCATCAGTTTAAGGAGGAAATCGTTCAATTATTGTCGAAGTGATAATGAGGCAATTATCTAAGCCTTAAAGGAACAAGCTCAAACTCTTTAGGAGATCCAAACTTTAGTTGAAGATACAAATTTCTACCTTAGTTCTTGCATTAGCCCAATCATCCAACATATTTCAGATAAGGAAATAGAGCAGCAAATGGGTTAGTGTTAGGGAAAAACACAATTTTACTATTTATAAACCCCAAGTGCAAGGTGTATCGTTGAGTACTTGGGGTGTCGTCCGCAAGGAATTGTGTTTCCAAATATCAGAGTTCACTATAGCGTATCAATCTATGCGAGATCAAAGGGCGAAGGAGGGAAAACTAAACTACGCTAACAAATATAGAAGAAGTGACTTGGAGTTGTGGTTTCACCAATGGACGAACCAACTAATCGAGACAAGTCCTAACCTACCCAAACTACATCACGAACTAGAGATGGTCGGTTGCACTATCGAAGACCACCCAAGCCCTCTCTCAAGGGTCATGAGCTAGTCTAATTAGCCTAACCACCTATTTTCATGGGGTTAGCCCAATTAGACCACAAAACTAGCAACCCCGGACCTAACTCGTTTCGGATACTATTTTCATGTCCCGAAATCGGTTATTCCCTCTCCTACACTAGCTAATTGACCTCACCTCTCAGCATAAGTTAATTGCCCAAAAATATGGATGAAAGCTCTCTCAAGCATTTCATCGAACACTTGGCGAGCGTGAGGAAAAACTCTAGGTTCTAAGCATAGATTTGGTATGGTTAGGCCTAGTACAAGATCAATTAGCCATCAAGAGGCTAATTACAACTCCAAGTCCAGAAATTCTAACAACTGAACATCACAAACACATTAAAACCTAAACTAACAAACAAGAACATAAACATGAACAAGAAAACAAAGCGAATGAAATAAAATGAATCTAAACGAATAAATAACATAAATCAACAATGAAAACTAAACATATAAACTAAACTAAACAAATACAAGAATTAAACCAACAAAACATAAACAAGAACAACAATGAAATAAATAGAGAAAGGGGAAGAAAACTTAGTCTTGAATTGATAGAAGAAACCTGAAATCCAAAGGTTGAATTCAAGATTACAATCTACAATCCTAAACTAATCCTCCTCTTGAGATTTTATTTGCTAAAACCTAACCTGAACTATCCTCCGGAAGTAGAGAAAAAAGGACCTCGAAGCGAACCCCGAAGAAGACCTTAAATAGAATGCGAGACGGGAACGAACAGTGCGCGGCAGAGTGGGAGGAGGCACGACCGTGCCTATGTGGCACGGGGTGGGCGTGCCACATTGCTGGAGCCGGCTGGCTCCCGTTTTTCCGTCTTTTCGCTTGTTTCGATCCTTTTTCGCCTGTTTTCGCAGTAATTGCTTGGTTCAACTTATTACCTGCAAGAATAGACTAAACAAGTAAAAATCTCAAAGAATACTTAATAAAAACAAGAAAAACTCTAAAGATTACGTTATTATACGAGCTAAAATTAGGTGAAAAAGGCATGTAAAATGCGAGAAATTATCGCCTAATAGTTAGCTATGTTTGGTCTTTCTATTTCTTCATTTGTTTTGTGGGTCTCTATACCTTGTACCTTATTTGTATCTCTTCTCATTGAGAATAATATTGGTAGAACCCTTGAGAGAAAGCTTGCCTTATCGTTGCTCTATTTACCTTTTGAAAAAGTAAAAAATCAACAAAAAATTGAAGTTTCAAAAGTCATTCTCAAAATGTAGGTGACTAGGAGCGTTGAGCCCCAACTCCAATGTTGTATGAGTTTTAGACATCTGAACTTTTACCTCTGTTTTTTTTTTAATGATAGTATTTGGTCCTTTGTTTACAAGAGTATAACTACTATTGACTTGATATGAGGTATAGCTTCTAATCACATGCCTTTTCCATTGATAAGATTCGAACCAAAACTTTACTTGAACAATATTTGTCAAGCTACTTGAATCAATTTGTGTTGATAATTTTTGCGTCTTTATAATATGGAGTTTTTCCTTAATATTTTTTGTTGAATCAATCTCATATAAGGTTTTGATGATGACAACCCAAATGTGCTAATTATTCTTGGCTTAAGTTGAGAGCTAGAATCATGTGATAAGACAGATTGCAAACATCTTGGAGATCAGTTTGAAATATCATGCTTGAAGCTATGTGATAAAATCGTATGTTGAAAGCGACAGAAGTTGCAAACACCCTGAAGAACATGTCGAAGAAACTGAAATCATCAAAGTGGATATATGTGCACATCATCAACAGAGTACAAGAGTCTTTAGAGTCTTAGGGCTAAGTACCGGTTATAGATTGTTGTTAATATGCCAAAGAAGAACTTGACTTAACACTCACCTTGAAGGAATTATTTAAACTGACTCAGAACACTGCTCAGAACAATTGAGCAAACAGGTCTGCGGTGCTCTAAGGGCAGTGAGTGCAAAAATCGATTTTTAAAGATTTTCAAGAGTTTTCCTACTACCAAAATTCCTAATATATTTAGGATCGATTTTCTGATAATATTGTATTTTAGAAAGAATAATTTCCTAAATAATATTGGTTTCCTAAAAAGATTTTTCAAAAGATTGTATTTTATCTTTTAAGATATGATTTCCTAAAAAGATATTGTTGAGAAATTTAATTCCTATTATCAGCTGAGTATTTTCACAGTTATTATGGAAATCAAATCCTTGCATTTTGTGGGTATATAAGCACTCGCTTCTCATCTCTTCGAAACGAGTTTTTTCAAGGCTAAAATCGAGTTTTGGTAAGCTTATTCTTTGAGTGAAAAACCTTTAAGGAGTGTGCTAAATTGAGTCATTCTTTCTAGCATAATAGGGCTGTAAGTGTACCTTGCATTCAGCTTGGTTAGAAGCATAAAAGTAAGGTGTTCTTCTATTCTTTTCTATCATCAGTTAAGTCTAGAGTGTGTCCAAGTCTTAGGAGAGTTTGGACGTGTTGTGTGACTCATTCTCAAGTGGAGAATAGTTACGTGTGTATAGCGAGAGTCTCGGGGGAGACTAAGTTACGTGAGTGATGTTGTCACGTGTGTTACATAATGTAACGAGCTTGGCCCGTGTTAGTGAAGGTGTTTGTTGAAATCTTACTGAGGTAGGTTGTGGTTTTTTACACATCTATTGGGTCAGAGGTGGTTTTCCACGTAAAATTTTGTGTCTCCTTTATTTCCGCATTCAAAGTTTTGTTTCTGCCTTACTGCAAACACCTCTCCCAAAAGGTCTAACGAGTGTTCTAAAACAAAACAAAAATAAATAAAAATTGAAAGACACAATTCACCACTCCTCTTGTGTTCTTGTGAGACTTGAATTCTAACATTTTTCCTATTGAATTTTCAAATTTAGTTTTGTCCAATTTATGGATTCTAAATTAGTGTTACACATATTGTACTATATTGTGCAATATAAATCGAAATACACCCTAGCCAAAAATTGTTACAAACCATAGCAGTATATCCCACTATTCGATTTTACGCAAATCAATATAGATTTGTACCACCGAGTATCAACTCATACTAGACAATACTAGTATAATCGTCAATATTTAATTAGTACCAACAAAAAAAAAAACAATCTTCAAATTTTAAACTTTCATTTTTTGTTTCATAAAATGAAATAAATCCAATGCAACAATAAATAAATCAGTTACATCTCATTTAATGAAAGTCGGTACAATGCAAATGTAACAGTCATCACAGCGTATTTAATTGTTCAAAAGTATTTAAAAAAGGAAAAAAAAGGGCAGGCATTATTCCATTCGCGCTGCATCATTGTCAAAATTGTCGGATTAGTTAGATGTTGAAAACTAAAAGCAATCTAAATTCAAAAAAAGGAGTCAGGTTCTCATTTGGATTGAGTTTTCTAAAGACTTTGCATCACTCGTTGTTTACTTTGACTTCACTTAGATTAAGTTGACCGCACATTTCTCTCGTCTCTCTCTAAATCAACTGCATTAGGCAAATCAGAAACTCAACAAACCCCACAAAACAAAAAGCTCCATATTTAATTTGCCATGATCACTTGATAGTTGATTCTACTTTATTTTGATGAGCGTGTGCAGTTCTGTTCAATGACAAAACCAATGTTTCTATGGCTCCTCTGCGTACCGTTCATCCTGATTCTCACCTCCATGAATACCCATTTCTCTTGGAGCAAATGTCTTGAAGATCAACAATCATTGCTGCTCCAGCTGAGAAGCAGTCTTGATGTGAACCTGTCGAAATCGCGCAAGTTGTCAACTTGGAATCAGACCTCAGATTGCTGTGAATGGAGAGGTATTCAATGCAATGATTCCACGGGGCAAGTGATTGGTCTAGATTTATGCGGTGAATCAATCAAAGGCGGCATTGATAATTCCAGCAGCTTGTTCAGTCTCCACTTCCTGCAGAGGCTGAATTTGGCAAATAACAGCTTCAACAATGCCCAGATTCCATCTGAATTTGGTAAGCTTTCTGGATTGATTTACCTGAACTTGTCCAATGCGGGCTTCAGTGGGCAAGTGCCCATGGAGATTTCACAGTTGATCAAGTTGGAAACTCTTGATCTTTCCAGCAATTCTGAATACTCAGGTTTTTCCACCACTAAACTGGAAAACCCCACCTTAGGGATGCTAATTCAAAACCTTTCAAATATTAGGGAACTTCGCCTAGATGGTGTGATTATTACTGCAAATGGGTCAGAATTGTGGAAGGCCTTAGCATTTTCAGTGCCTCGGCTACAAGTTCTGAGCTTGTCCAACTGCAACCTCTCTGGTAACATTGACTTATCCCTTGAAAAGTTGCAATCACTTTCGGAGATTATTCTTGCTCAGAATAATTTTGCCACAGCAGTTCCTGATTTTCTAGCCAACTTCAGCTGCCTAACTGTGCTCAAGCTAAGCAGTTGCAAGCTTACGGGTACTGTTCCTCAGGGAATTCTCCAGGCTCCCACATTAAGGACTCTGGACTTGTCATACAACGGGTTGCTTAAAGGTACTCTGCCTGAATTTCCAGTGAATGGTTCTCTTCAGAATTTGATTCTGAGTTACACAAACATCTCAGGGCAGTTGCCAAATTCGATTGGCAATTTGAAGCAGCTGAATAGAATTGAGTTACAGAACGCAAGTTTCAGTGGGTTGATACCATTGTCAATGGCAGGGCTTGAGCAGCTTGTCCATTTAGACTTCTCCAACAACAACTTTTCTGGTCCAATCCCTTCATTCTCAGAAGCCAAGAATCTAACATATCTGGATCTTAGCAAAAACATGCTTAGGGGTGGAGTACAGTCCAAAAATTGGGGAAGCCTCACAAACTTGGTGAGTCTTGACTTGAGCAACAATTTTTTGGATGGCAGCATTCCTTGGGATCTCTTGACTTTGCCATCGTTGCAGAAACTGCAATTAAATCAAAATGAGTTCAGTGGGAAACTTGAAGCAGACTCATTCAGACCATATTTGGTTCTTGGTACTCTGGATCTGAGCAACAATCATCTAGAAGGGCCAGTTCCAAAATCTCTGTTTGGGATGATAGGTCTTAAGATTCTCAAACTTCCCTCAAACAACTTTACTGGTTCTTTGAAGCTTAATCTAATACAGCAGCTTAAGAACCTTTCCACTCTTGATCTTTCATACAATAAGCTGGCAATTGATGCAAATGACAGCATTGGAAAATTTTCCTCCTTTCCCCAGTTGAGCACTCTAAAACTTGCAGCATGTGAGTTGCATTTCTTGCCTGATTTTCTGAGGAATCAATCCAGGTTAGAGGTTCTTGACCTCTCCGACAATCACATTCAAGGAACAGTACCCAAATGGATTTGGGCAATTGGCGACGGAGGTCTTTCGTATTTGAACCTGTCCTGTAACAACTTTGTGGATCTCGAGCTACCTTTGCCAGACACTCCAGCTCTAAGTGTCCTTGACATTCATTTGAACAAGTTTCAAGGAGAAGTTCCAAGTCTGTCCTCAAAAACTGCCACTTACTTGGATTACTCGAGTAATGCATTCACTTCCATTCACTCTGATATTGGTAGTTTCCTTTCATATGCTCTTTACTTCTCCCTGTCAAGGAATAATATATCTGGAGTCATCCCTATGGCATTATGTAGTGCCACTGTTCTTCAAGTGCTTGACCTGTCACGCAATAATCTGATTGGAGCAATTCCTGATTGTGTACTCAAAATGACCCGTACTCTGGGGGTGTTAAATCTAGGAGAGAACTCGCTAAATGGTACCATCCCCGATGCATTTCCGGAAGATTGTAGTTTAAGTACTATTGACTTTGGTAAGAACATGTTGCGGGGACAGCTTCCAAGGTCACTGGCCAACTGCAAAAAGTTAGAGGTGTTGAACCTCAGAAGAAACCAACTGCGTGACACATTTCCATTGTGGTCGATGGATTTGTCTAATTTACGTGTTCTTGTACTACGAGACAATGAACTTTATGGGTCTATTGCATGCCCCTCAAGTAACACGAGCCAGTCAACACTACAAATTGTTGATCTTGCTTCAAATCACTTCAATGGTGAGCTTAAGGCACAATGTTTCCTGAAATTCACAGCACTGATGACCACAGCAAATAATGAGCAATTCCCAATCAGTGAATTGCAATTCCCTGTGCTACGATTTGACAAAATCTACTACCAAGATATGTTAGTAGTTACCACCAAAGGCACACAGATCACGCTACAAAAGATCCTAAATGTCTTCACATGCATTGACCTCTCAAACAATGAGTTTAATGGGACAATACCAGAAGTGATAGGAGATCTTAGCGGGCTCATAGTCCTCAATTTATCACACAATGCCTTGTCAGGTTCCATCCCACCATCCGTTGGGAATCTCTCCATGCTTGAATCATTAGACTTGTCATATAACTATCTGCATGGGAACATTCCCATAGAGCTTGTGAGTTTAGGTTTTCTTGAGGTTTTAAACTTGTCCTTCAACAGATTAACAGGTTTGATCCCACAGGGCAGGCAGTTTCAAACCTTTGACAGCTCCTCCTACATAGGTAATATGGGCTTATGTGATTATCCTTTACCAAAATGTTCAACAACAGATGCTCAAGCACCGGCCATGGTACCACCATCAAGAAAGAGAGCATTTGATTGCCAATTCATACTATTAGGATCTGGGTTTGGCACAGGGGCAGGAGCAGTAATTGCACCTTTTCTGTTTTGGAAGAAAGGGAGAAAATGGCATAAGAAACAAGTAGAGAATCTAGCCATAGCAATTCTATTGCCATTTGGGATTGTTGGTTACACTAGTTTGGATGAAGAAAGCCTTGCTCCAGAGGAACGGATTGGGCATCAACTGTTTGACATTGATTCCTATGATGAAGACGATAATGATGAGACAGAAGATGAACAAGACTATGGTCGGTTTTGTGTATTCTGCACCAAGCTTGACGTAGAGAGGAAGAGGGTCATACATAATCCTAGGTGCACTTGTCATGACTTACCGTCTATTTCATCATCTCCGTCAACATCTTCATCAAAGTAAGCAGCTTTCATTTTCTTTTCAACGGTTTCATTGATATTTTGTGGTGCCTCTATCTACGTAACTACACATGTCAGCAACCCTAAAGTTAGGTGGGTTTGATCAGAATTAGAAGAACTTGTATAGACTTCCGTTTAGTTGTTGATGATGGCATAGATTTTTGTATTCAGGAATGTCCATTTAGCTCGTTTAGACATTTTATCAAACATGGTAGGAATTGAGCAGTTTACAGTGCAGAAGGTTGATACTTAAAACAGTAATCCTATCCTGATCAGGTATTGCGCCTCTCCCTAATGAAGGGAAACATTTTCAATCAATTCGTGAAGCATATCTTCCTTGCACCGCCCCAAAATAAAAGAAAAATTGCAAAATAGTGCCTTTCTTTTGTTCCCTTTTTTTTTGGGGGGGGGGGGGGTTGTTTTGGGGAAGAGGGTATTCTTATCTGAAAAAGGTTGAATATCTCGTCAGGTTCGGCAATCTTCATTGTCCAAGGAGATGAAAAGTGGGAGAACAAGTTTGACCTTTAGGTAGTGTTTGATTTTGCGGAAAATGGTTTTCTGAAAAATAATTTTTTTATTTTGCCGTTTGGTGAAGAAAAGGACGCAAAATTTTTTTCGAAAGAAAATTCTCCAATGGTGGAAAATAATCTCTTTGATAAACGAAGAAAGTTGATTTTATTCTTTTACTTCGTTGGAGACGTCGTCGATAGAAA
>JACYFF010031956.1:22206816-22308771 GCA_017589665.1 Selenicereus undatus
TTGCAAAAAGTATTATTATTATTAGATAGACTTAAAATTTTTTTTTTTAATATCAATTGAGCTATAATCAGACGAGTCATGCATATAAGTTCAAGTGAAATTCCAACTTAAAATCAATTGGTAGTGGGTTGAGTAGCTTACAAGCTGATATACATGCTCAAGTCCTTCAATTTTATCAATGTGAGACAACATTCACTTTTATACTCTAATACGCTCCCTCACGTGTGGGCTACTAATGAGGCCTAACACGTGCACATAATTTTCATCAAATGGGTACGGTGATAAATCAAGATCGAACAACCCGCTCTGATATCATGTTAAATGTTATATTAATTGGATCATAATCAAATGAGTAATGCATGTAAGTTCAAATGAGGTTCTAACCCAAAATTAATGGGCAATGAGTGGAGTAACTCACAAACTTATATACATGCTCAAATCCTTTAATTTTATCAATGTAGGACAATACCCACTTTCATACTCCAAAAAAAAAATGTAAATTACATATATTATTACAAAGAAACAATATGGAGACAAACCAATTAAAATCATGGAAGAACCTTAACAACAAAATCATGGGAACAAATTTTAAAGACCTATGGTCCTGTACTCAAACCGATCTGCTATTCTGCAGTACCTATTGTTTTATGGAAATAATTTTTACGGGTAAATTTTTTTAGAATGTATTTTTAAGTACCTACTATTCTAGGTAAAATATTTGCACGGGTCGATACTGTACATTGATTCTTAGGAGCTTTTTCTTTCAAATATGACCCATAACTTTCTAAATTTTCTATTTTTGACAAAAAACGGTGTTCTAAGTGCAAATACTCAAATTTTTGTACTTTTTTAAAAAACTATGGTTGCAATAATGTTTGAACTTTTATAATGAATTTACTAACACTAATTATCACAATCTACTGCTTGTATTATAAATATTATATTTTCTATGATTATGGACCCATCATGCGTGGCAAAATAATAAAACTTAATTAGAGAGTTTTGACCATTACTTGAACTTATTCAACATTGGACTCTTGCGCTCCTCTAACTTCTAGTTTATAGAGATTGTTAATCTCAACCACATGTTCCTTAGATTAGGCATAATATAGATCCGTTTTGTTTCCTACCTCAGACCACAATCACTAATCAAAATTTTATTTTTTAAGGATAGTGGAACTTTAATCAAGAAATTATAATATTTAAAACGTAAGATTTGATTGAATAACATTCCCTAGTGACAAAATTTTTTTGTTAAAAGCTTGAAAGTGGAAATATTACAATCGAAAGATTTAAAAGGTGATTTAAACAACTAAGATCATCAGATATGCTTATGCATATAGAAATGAAGGTACTCGACTCCTGTTTTGATCAAGTAAGATCAAATGACCATATCCCTTTACAATGCTTAACTTCTTTTATAGAGGAGATGGAATACATAGGATGCCCTAATGGCTATGGTACACACACTGTTACAAGATGTTTTCACATTAGTATAGTAGACTACATTATTTTACTAATTTACCACTTGACAAGATAATAGATAATGGTGCAACAACTTTTCAGAGCACTTAATGCTAACCAGACTAGTCATTCATAATGAGATTTTGCATGCATTTATCTCTAATAATGTCTTTCGGTCCATCAATCCAAATAATCATGAAATTCTTCACCAAACTTAAGATGCTCTAGATCCCATTTTTCAAATAATTCATGTAGATATTTCTTTCCTTTTTTGGATAGAAATTTTCCAACTCCAATATCAATGAGATAATCAACATCTCCTAAAATAGCTCATTCTACATTCATACATTTGCTGAACTAATTATGATAAATGAGAGTAGTATTTCCACAATGTATTACTATTTTTCCTCATTCAATCATTTGCCCACATTTGATGATAAATGTTTTAAAATCCAATGACTCTTGCTAAGGTGAGATCACTAACTACTTCTTGTCTTTTTAGAAACCGTTTTTATCATTGATCATCGAGATATTCTGAATCACTTAATTGAATAAGATAATGGGTTGGCTTGTCCTTTTCATTTTCATACTCAATCACTGCTCAATGTACCTTAATATGTAGACTTCTATTATATGAGAATTTTGTTTGACCATGATGAGATGTTAAAATCCACTGGATCTTTTTAAATATACACTTTTGAAGTTTAGTTAGACTTGAGAAGATAGTTAGGATTAGGGATTTCCAAGAGGTTAGCTACCATCTTATATTCCCAAACTGTCACTATGAGGTCATCTAGAGAGATTGAATTTGTTAAATCTAACACTATGCACTATAGATTTATCAGGAAAGAATATCGTAGTACTTTATGATGCCTAAATATCATAGGAATAATTAAAAGAGTAGTCGATAAAGGTTGCATACTAGGTGTTGAACTATTTTTCTTGAACACAATAACTTATTTTTGCTTGAACATCATAAGGACACTTTAGATAATTCATTTGCAACTTAAAAGGTTGAATCTATGCCCTACTAGATATGCAGAAGATAACAAACCAAAGTGTGATTTAAAATATCCATGAGGATTCTACTAGAAGGATAAACCTGTTCTAGCAATAATGATGTTTCATTTTAGATTTCCTCCTTTTTTAGCAAGAGTTCTGCTCTAATAATTACTATTAGCGAATTCACGAGTTAAACTATCTGCTAGATAATTATTTGATCCCTGTGTATGTTTAATAGAGAAAGAAAGTTGGTTAGGCAATAATTGCCAACACAAGATTTGCTGTTGCGCTTGTATATGTGATAAATTATTTTTTGTAGAAGCAAGTATGCCTTTGGTTGAAGGGGAGTCTTGGAGCAACGGTAAGGTTGTCTCCGTGTGACCAAAAGGTCACGGGTTCAAGTCGTGGAATCAGCCACTAACAAAGTTAGGTTAGGCTGCCTACAATTCATCCTTTAGGAGCGCCCCTTCTCCAGACCTTGCATGAATGTAGGATGCTTGTGCACCAGGCTGCCCCCCCCCCTTTTTTTTTTCAAGTATGCCTTTGGAATTAGTTCGAATAAGAAGCTAAAAAGATTAAGAACTTTCAATTCCCTTATGATTGCAAGGATTTCATTTTTCATCTTAGGATATTTGCATTTTACTTAAAATTTTCCACTATAGTATTTGCAGAGTTTTTTCCTTTCTTTAATTTTGAGTACTGCACAAAAGTGCTCATTTCTGACATCTATTTCAAGAATTAAATCATCTCCTTCATTAGGCAAATTAAAACTAGGAATATTGTTGCACATCTTTATGAAGTTTTGAACAATGTTTGAATTATTAGGGGTCCATGTCCAAATTCTTTCTTGAATTTCTGCTGCAATGGTTTTCTTAATTTGGCTAAATCTGTAATAAAATCTAAAGCATAGGTAAAACATCCAAGAAGCTTTTCTAATTGCTTCATATCTTCAATCTTCCTAGGCAAATTTTCTATTTTGTTTTTTAGAATATGTTTTTGTAGAATGATTTGTCCAAATTTTATTTCTAGATCCAAAAACTCGATTTCTTATTTAGCATAAGGGCACTTTTTCTTAACAAGAATAATGCTATGATAAATGCATCTTTGGGTGACTGCTAGAACGTTGTCTTTGTGCTGTTCTGTAGTCTTAGAAAAGACAAGAATATCATTAATGTAAACTAGACAATAATGATTGAGATCTTCGAAGACATTATCCATTCTTTTTTGGAATATTTGAGGTGCAAAGAGTAAATGATATTACTATACACCCATAATGCCCTTGAGGGGCAGTAAAAGCAAGCAAATAAATGCTTTCTTCATTCATTTTTATCTATCAATATCTACTTTTATAATACATTTTTGAAGACCAAGAGACACCTTGAATCCTACTGAAAATAACTATTTTGTTAGGAATATAATAACCAGTACTATCATTAAGCTTTTGTAATTAATTACCATTTCAAATTTCCCCCCCTTTTTTCTTTGGCATTAGGGGTGTTCATTATTCGGTCCAAACCCGGACTGGACAGAAGATTGGCCTAGACCGGACCGGATCAAACCGAACCGAATGAATTCGGTCCGGTCCACGGTCCACAATTTTTTTTTATTCGGTCTTTGGTCTAGTTCGGTGCGGTCCACTTGTCCACCGATCCGAACCGAGGGCCGAATAAAAAAGATTTGAAAACCAATTTTTTACTTATTCAATTTTAATTTTCTTTTGCAACTTATAATTTCTTAAACGTTTAAGAATATTGATTTGTTTTTCATGGTGAAAATATGTTGAAATTGTTCATATTGAAATAAATATAAGATGTTCATATTGTAAAAATTTGTTAGGTTGACAACTCAGTCCGGTCCGGTCCGACCCGGTTCGCTTTTTTTCGGTTCGGTCTCGGTTCGGTCATTGACTTATTCGGTCCGGTCCACAGTCCATAACTTCCCTCTTATTCGGTCATCGGTCTAACCTAGGCTAGCCTGGTCCGGTCCAGGTTTGGACCAATGAACACCCCTATTTGGCATTTCTCCCCATGAAATGGGATTGGTATGAGGTCTCTTACTATTTCTGACTAATGCTTTATCCAATTTTTTTTTGATTTGCTTGCCAAATTCTTGGATGTCCTAATGTGTATATACCATTTGTTTAAATCAGATAATAGTGTTGAGATTTAACAAAGTAATCATTGCAATGTCTTGTCTTTGTACTAAAATTTAAGAGGATTATCATAATATAGTCCTTTGCATAATTGCTCTTGTTGTTCAGCAACCTTGGTTTTAATAGATTACTCTATTAATGACATTATTAAGGCTACTTTACGTTGTACAGGGATTACCTTTTTATCACGCTGGCTATGTATAAACTCAGTCTTCTGGTGAATGTATGCTTTATTTAATTCATCAATAGGAACTGAGTCAGCATTTATTGTGAATACGATTTGGCTTATAGTATGTATACATAGAGAATATAGCCTTTGAAAATTATTTCTGACAATGATATCATGGGAGGGTTGATCAGTAGCTAGGGATGGCAATGAATCGGGTCTACGTCAGGTCCAGATGGACCTAGACTCATTTATTTTTTTTTGGACTTAGACCCAAATCTGCCTTAGAACCATTGGGTCTGTAAAGAGGACCAGATCCAGATCCTTGGGTCTGGCAGGTCCACGGGTCCTAAACGGATCCTAACTGTTGTTCACATTGAAGATTTTTTCTGCATCCCAATATGAATTATCACATTCTAAATACAAATAATTGAATTTAGAAGATATAATATTTAATAAAAAAAATTCTAACGGCAGATACCATAAGTAAGTGTTCTTACTTAGGGATGACAGTAGGTCCTGGACCCGATCTAGACCCGTCAGATCCGATTCAAATTGGAGGGTTTGGGTCCAATCAAATGAGACCCAATGGGTCTTAAGCGGGTATGGGTTCAAAGGATGTGATTCGGGTCTAGGTCTGAAAAATTCAGACCTAGACCCGACCTAAGACCCATTTAACACCCATTAATTTTTTTTATAAAAAGAAGTACCAAATACAATTGGCTAAAGTAACTCTAAAATATTAAATCCTAAAGTTACTTTGCTTAGTATCGATCGTAGAAGAAAAACTATAAGTCTATGTTTGTGGACTTTATCTTTGTGGTTTGTACTAAAATATTATTGTTCATGTGTAACAAATAAGTAAAAACACTTTGTTATACTATATGTTGCTAGAATATCTTTTTATTAAATATTATGTCTCCTAAATTCAATTATTTATATTAATGCTATAATTCATGTTGGGATGTGGAAAAATTAATTTTTAGTGTGAAAAACAATCAGGGCCCGTTTAGGACCCGTGGATCCTCCAGACCCACGGATCTGGGTTTGGGTCTCATCTTTATAGACCTAACGGGTCTGAGGCAGGTCTGGGTTTAGGTCCAAGTCCAAAAAAATAAATGGATCTGGGTCCATCTATTGCCATCTCTATTCTTACTTATGTGTTACACACCAACAATAATATTTTAGTACGAACCATGAAGACAAAGTCTGCTAACATAGCATAATAGTTTTTCTTCTATAAGCGACACTAAGCAAAATTACTTTAGGGTTTACTAATTTAGAGTTACTTTAGCCAATTGTATTTCATATTTTTTTTATAAAAAAATTAATGAGTCTTAAATGTGTCTTAGGTCAGGCCTGGTCTGAATTTTTTAGGTCCAGACCTAGACTCGACCTACATCCCTTGAGCCCAGACCCACTTAAGACTCGTTGGGTGTCATTTGATTGGACCCAGACCCTCTTATTTGAATCGGGTCTGATGGGTCTGGATTGGGTCTAGGACCCACTGCCGTCCCTAATAGCCTATAGAAATGGTATAATGCATTGAAGTCCTCCTATTTCTATGGATAATCCCTCTATCATTTCATTGTGGCTTATTATGCTATTATCGGTTGTTCCTACTTATAAAGGATCCTTTGCTTTTTTCCACATGAATTATGAAAATAGAGATCTTTTTCCAAAACAGACTGAACATCCACTATTGATGTAAACACACAATTCATATCTATCATATCCCTCCAAACATATATTTATGGGGATATAAAATGCTATTAGGATTAGTATTGGTGACTAGCATAGCATATTTTCATAGTCATATTGTTAACTAATTCATCCTCATATATTAGTTCGCAAGCAGTCCTCATTTTGGACCCAATTACTTTTCTATCTAAACTTATACTTCGATCTACACTATATCTTGTGGGATCAAAACTCATTCTATCCATTTCACTAGTTGTACTAATTGTATCATCTTTCTTAAAATCTTATTTAGCTGTTGAAGAACCTTCTCCCCATTCTGATCTTATACTCATACTTCTTAATAATTGGGGTTTAATGGTTATTTTTCCATTCTGATTGATTTTCATTACAATTTTCTTATTCATTTTTATGGAATTACTAAAGCTAGATACCCATGACCTATCAGTCTTTATCCTCGATGGATTGGATAACCTCCTCTTTCCATATCCATCCAAACATTTTTTATCTTAAGGGACAATTAGTTTTTGACGAATTCACCTTTTGGGCGCACATAATATCCAAGTTGGTAATCATGTATTTCTGAATTATGGGAAGGACCCAGTCACCTCTGACAACTTCATTCTCATTGCCTACTGTAAATTCTTCTGCTTGAAGGTCTTCAAGGCTAGTTGAGCTACTTTTCGCTATATGACTGGTTTCTTCATAATCGATTTCTTCATATTTATCTTCCATTTCTATTTCAACAATTCCCTTATTGTTTTTTAGGGTTAGATCTAGTGCTTCTTCTTCACTAAGCTCAAAATAGTCTAAACTTTCCAATGTTTTTATGAGGCTATTGTTCTTATATTTGCATTTGTTCGCATAATGACCTACTGCTCTGCATGCCCAACACTTACAACTATTTTTCCCTACAAGACAATAAGTAGGTTTTCTAAAAAATCTACGTTTTTTGGGGCTTGACTTGCTATAATACTTTCATTTGTATTTTTCTCCTTCTTTTTCATTTTTTACGTCTTGCAAAGAAAATAAATTTTTATTTTTAGGTTTTGAAAAATACATTTATGCTAAAATGAAATACTAATATTTAAATAAGATTTTTCATTGTGTCTAACTTCATTGATTAAGGAAAGATGGATTACAGACAATTGCTTCTTTATCTCCTTCACTTTAGCCTTAATTGTTGCTAATTTAACTTTTAATTCTAAAATTATATAAGTGATATAGTTTAATTGTGGTGCCACCAAAGTGGATCCCTTTGGAGTGTGCACAATATGTAAATAATTTGGGGAAAGACAAGTAGATAATGATTCAAGCATCAAATATAATTAATTAGCATAGTTAACTATTAATTAAATTAATTATCTTAATTGTTTTTGGCCACGTTGTTATGATAGAAGATAAAGCTTCGAGTAGTACTTATGAGAAGAGTATCACATGCACAAAATTAAAATTTTCAAATATAAGATTTTGAGGATTGAGGATAAGATACTCAAATATAAAAAGTTTAGGATGATAATGAAAATAAGAATAATAAAGTGTCCCCTTAAAATAGGTTCCACAAAACATGAGACTTTTTAAATATATTCTAACAATATGGTCCAGTAATTATGATTTCCATATGGAGGGCACTTGGAAGTAACTTTTTGCAATCAAACTATAAATTAATTTGTAACTGTCCCGTGAGAGCCTCTTCTTTGAAATCTCTAGAATAACATGACTTGTCTTTTGACTTTGTCAGTATATCAACCGGTTGCATTTGGATACTATAATATTTTTGGATTATTTCCTCTTTGGCAACCACAACCAAATGAAATGATAGGAAATATTGATATGCTTTGTTTTGTCATGCAATTTTGGTTATTTGTCATGGACATAGTTGCCTTGTCACAGTATGTCTATGTTGCTCTTGTTGAAGATCTGCTAGTACTCGATAATGACCAGCTGCTGAAGGTTTAGGAAGTTGGCAAAGCTACTATAGCTTACCTTTTGAACTCCTAGTAACTACTCCAAAACCTTGAGTGTCTATCGTTAACAAGCTTGCTAGTTAGTATCTATAAACATACAAAATTTGAAAATACAAGTTTTTTAGTACCCAATACCATTATTGGAGACCCTCTTTGTTGCTCCATAATGAACTTGAAGGCCCTCAAGCTAAGGGTATATCACCCTTAAGGGAGGTGAATAGGGTGATTCACAAAAATTAAAACTAAACAAAACTTAAAAGTATTATGAAAGCAAATATGCCAAAGTCACTATAAAATAGGTTAGTAATCCAAGATATTGAATAGAATTATAAATATATAAATTAAAAGGGAGAAACCTGACAATGTTTTACGATGTTTGCCCTTCCAAGTGGAGTTAGTCACAACCTAAGGCTCTTCTTTCCTTAGGATTTAAACCGCTCCACTTCTTATTCACTTAGGGAGTCACGATGTTGAGTCCTCAACTCCACAACAGCTTCCTTGAGTACTTCCAAGGCTATCTCTCAATTTAAAGACACCCTCCAAGATCTACTACTCAACTAAGTATCTTAAGTTGAGTTACTCACTAAATATTGTTTTACTCAACGCTTAGCCAACTGAGTAAGTTCCATAATCTACTTGTTATGAGTTTCCTTAAAAAGATTTAGTTTCCACAAGAGAGTACAATTAAGAGCACGAGTACATACCAAATAATTATCACACAATGATCAAGCCTTGTGTTTTGCTTCTCACGTCACCTCCTCTTTATATAGTTCAATCCTCGTATGACTATTGAAATAAACTTGGCAACTGTTGCACCGATATTTGACCTCATTTTACCCCTTATTTGACCCACTTTTCTCATGGTTTTCATGTCGAATCTTAAGGAGAAAGCGTCAAATTTGTCTCTTTCAGTTCATAATGTACTTATTTGGTTGGTTTGTTTGTTTTCTAGGAGTTTTGCCAAAGAGATGAGAAACTCACCAACTTTAATAAGGAATGAGGCATTTGGGATGCATTTCGAGGTGGAATAGAGGTCCAAGAAGCCCTGGGAACCAAGAGAGAAGCTGTGGGGAGAGTTTCTGCCGAACCACAAAATTGGCATGGGCGCACCATGCCAGGTGGCACGACCGTGCCATTGTGGGATGGGCACCCCATGCCAAGTGGCACGACCGTGCCATACCCTAGTTTTCATGATAAAAGCTGATTTTCGGATACTTTTGCAGAGGAGTGGCCGTGCTTCGGGCCCAGCTTCCGCGATAAAAACGCCTCTTCGGCCAGCTTTGCAGGGGGTTGCTCGGTCGTCGCTTGAGGTTCTCCCTGGCGATTTTTAGGCTAGGTTTTAGGTTAGTTTATAAAATAAAACCTCAATAGTAGGATTAGTTTAGGATTGAAGATTGTAATCTTGGATTCAAGCTGTGGATTTCAAATTCCTTCTATCAATTCAAGACTAAGTTTTCTTCCCCTTTCTCTATTTATTTCATTGTTGTTCTTGTTTATGTTTTGTTGGTTTAATTCTTGTATTTGTTTTGTTTAGTTTATATGTTTAGTTTTCATTGTTGATTTATGTTATTTAGTCATTTAGATTTGTTTTATTTCATCCGCTTTGTTTTCTTGTTTGTTAGTTTAGGTTTTAATGTGTTTGTGGTGTTTAGTTGGTAGATTGTGTTGGCTTGGATTATGATTAGCCTCTTGATGGATAATTAGTCTTGTATTTGGCCTAACCATACCCAATCTATGCCTAGAACTTAGAGCTTTCTCTCACGCCCGCCAAGTGTTCGATGAAATGCTTGAAAGAGTTTTCATTCATATTTTTAGGCGATTGACTTATGCTGAGAGGTGAGGTCAATTAGCTAGTGTGGGAGAGGGAATAGCCGAGTTCAGGGCATGAAAAATAGTATCCGAAACGAGTTAGGTCCGGGGGTTGCTAATTGTGTTGTCTAATTAGGCTAACCCCATGAAAATAGGTGGTTAGGCTAACTAGACTAGCTCATGACCCTTGAGAGAGGACTTGGGTGGTCTTTGATGGTGCAATCAACCATCTCTAGTTCGTGATGTAGTTTGGGTAGGTTAGGACTCGTCTCAGTTAGTTGGTTCATCCATTGGTGAAACCACAACTCCAAGTCACTTCTTCTATGTTTGTTAGCGTAGTTTAGTTTACCCTCTTTTCCTTTGATTTTGCCTAGGTCGAGACGCTTTAGTTAGCCCTTGTAGTTGGAAACACAACTCTCTGTGGACGACACCCTAAGTACTCAACGATACACCTTACACTTGGGGTTTATAAATATTAAAACTCTGTTTTTTCCCTAACAAGTTTTTGGCACCGTTGCCGAGGAGTTAGCGTTTTTCGATATCGGCGTTTATTTGAGCATTCGAGACTAGGCCTTTTAGAAAATCCAAAAAAATTTAAAAATCAAAAATTTTAAAAAAATTCAAGATGGCTATTTCCCATTTACCTTAATTTGAGCATGAACCTTTTTGGCACTACTTGTCTAGGTTGAATGATTATCGTGCTCAATATGTGCATTTCACGTATGAAAAATGGGAAATATGTGATGTTGTGCTTGACGGGATAACACATGAGACCCGAACAACCCTTGAGTCCATGTGTCATGGTGGTATGTGTTACTTAGATGTTGATGATTTGTGGGATTTGTTTGAGTCCTTGGCTTGGTATCAGTGACACCACGAGCAGGCTAGTGAGTCTTTTGAGTGCCCTTTCCCCACTTCCTATGATTTTCATGCCTACGCTCCTCCTGTGTGCTCTTGTTGTTCATCTTTTGACCACAATGCGAATTCTCATCCCTATTATGATATTTCCAATGAATGTTATGCTAAGTTTTATGCCATGATAGGGACAATGAATGACCGACTTGAGAGTTTTGTTAGTAAGATGAGGAAGAGTGGTCTATTACCTAAGACCGACCCTAGTCAATCTTCTTTTAGACTTGAGGTCAGTCTCTATGATGATTATGAGTTTTCCCTTCCCTTAGAGTCGAGTTTTATTGATGTTACACTATCCATTGACCTTGGGAAAGCGTTTAATCCTCCCTTGACTCCTTCATCACTTGTCGCTCAATCCATACCTAGCACACCTAGAGACACTACTGGCTGTGTCTTGTGCTTACTTTCTACTCCCCTCCCTTTAGCTCAGTGTACGGGGTTTGTTAAGCGAAAAATCATGCATTAGTTTTATAATTATTTCGATTATATTATGTATATTAATTCGTCTAATTTGTTTTATTTTATATATTTTTCAGGGTTAGTATTAATTTAATAAAGAGGAGAAGAGAGGACGTCGAAGCTCGGGTTTTACACGCTTGGATATAAACACGGTCCAAAAATAATAATTATGGAAAATATTATTTCCATAATTATTTAATTGGGCTAGGGTTTCAAGAGTTGGTGAAAAGTTAGAAGTCTTAAGGAAGAAGTCTAAGGAAGAAAGGAAGAAGGAAACCCTAACTCACTAACCCTAGGCTCACCCTCATCATTATATATTCATCCTAACCCTCACTATAAACGATCCTCAAGCTCGCAACCTCACGGCTCCCCCTCCACCTCCAGTCGATCATTCTTCACCCATGCACTCCACGCCTGCCTTCTTCAATCTCCTCACACCCACGCATCATCTCCATCCCATCATCATCATCATCCCATCACCATCATGTTCTTAAACCTATCATCCCACGGCTGAAGCCTTTTCTCCATCACCATAATCATCACCATGATTATCTTATCTCCCCATCACCACCACATCACACCCCATGGCACCAAGTAGCCCCTTTCTTTCTTTTTCTTTTTTTTCTTTTTCCTTTGTGCTATTACTATTTTAGATGTTTAGTTTATTGTTACACATGAACCCTTTGGTTAATTGTAATTTTATTTCTAATATGTGTGAATAATTTTTTTATGCTTAGTATAATCTTCTTGAAGCCATACTAAATTTAATATTTTGAAACAAGTCTTATGCTTTATCGCCTAGTTGATTTATGTTCATAATTCTATAGCGATTAGCGTTCATCGTTTATGATATTCGTGTTAAATTAATTAGAATGCATGCTAGTTAGTTTAGTACGATTTCGATTGATAGTTTAGAAGACTATAATACGTAAAAGTTATAGTCTTTTAGACTTAGGTATCACCCTAATTAATCATGGATGGCGTAAACCCATCTCTTTTAATTAGATAATCGCTTTAGATTTTTGTTAAATCAATTTGCTGTTAAATTGGTTACAGGGTGTTAAATATTGTTTTTCTAATTCTTAATGCTCTAGTTTGGTTAAATTTTTACGCTGGTGTAAAGATTATCAAATTAGTAAGGTTTATATTAGGGTTGGATCAAAGTAAACTAGAATGTAAGGATAAACGGGGAAGAACCGCTGGTGGATGTCTTCTACAGTTTAACTTATGAATGAAATTAACTTGTGTGTTGATGATAAATATTAATTTGCATGGTGGATTAAGATTATATTAAGTATCCTTGATAAATTTGACAATTTTGATAATTATTTGTTGCTTACAGTTAATTTGGTTTGTTTGGTAGTTTTTGTTTCATTTTATTGGTTGCCATATAATTTCAATTGCCCCCGAAGAAATATGAGTCTTTTAGGAGTGTCTAGGTAATTTTAGATAGCCTAGATTTTGATTTTTAGAGTGGTTATAATTTTAGATTGATTTATATTCAGTTTTAGTATTTAATTACGGGTTTGTTAGAAATTAGACAAAAAATAGTTATTTTTGTTATTTTTTTATTTTTATCAGGTCCTAGGGTTTATGTAGTATCCTAGTCTGCCCATATTTAATTTCGTAATTTTTGAGATTTATTTGCTAATTTTTCAGCATTATTTTAAGAAATTAATATGTGCAGGTTTTTAGGTTATTAATTCTGAAAATTTCGATTTTAATTATTAATTCACGATTATGAGGTATTTTTAAGTCCAGAAAATTGTGTCCTAGAATTATGCTCATTTGCTTAATTATTTTTGTATTTATATTTATGCAGATTATTTTATTTCTAATTTCATATCTAATATTCTGCATTGATATTCTATGATACTGTTCTAATCTAATTTCTCTGAAATAAATTAGATACAATTTAGAATTTATAAGCTCGTAGACCTGATGTATAATATTTTAGGTTACCGTTTGACATTTTGAATATTTATTTTCTGACTATTATTTGCTGTTATTGATTTCTAATTAGAATTTCAGTTACTATTCTGTTTTTATTTTTCTAAATTTTTTCGGAAATATTTTTACTGTTTTATTTCCATAATATGATGTAGAATATTTAGGAGCATCATTGGGTATTTTTCTAGATTTTTATTCATTATATTTTAATTATTTTAGAATTATTAAGATTAGACTTAATAAATTGGATTAGTAAAATCATTTAGGATTAAGCTAGCCTTTTACAACAATCTTTGTTCATGGATTGATCCCTACTTTCCTATGCTATAAAAAGTGTTTAATAACCGAAGTAGTGGTTAAATTTGTAGCTCTCGGCAAGCTTAACAAATTTTGGCGCCGTTGCCGGGGAAAGAAAATTAAATTGCTAGTTTACTTCTATTTAATTTTACTACTTTTATTGTTTTGTTTTTATTTTAATTTTTTCAGATTGGTAGTAAGTCTTAAGCGTAAAGAGGTTAGAATGTTTACTCTTCGGGAACTTGCTACCCCTAAGCTAGAAGCCCAATCCATATCCATTACTTATGCTGTTTTAGATAAACCCTTGAAACTGAATTCTGGATTCATCAATTTATTACCTTAGTTTCATGGATTGGCTGGAGATGACCCCTATAGACACATTAGTGAATTCCTTATTACTTGTTCTGCTATAGTGCCTGAAGGAGCTCCTGATGACCAAATTAGACTAAGGGTCTTTCCCTTTTCTTTACTTGGTAATGCTAAGAACTAGTTATATTATATGCCTGGTTGATCTTTTTCTACATGTACTGCATTGTATAAATTGTTTCTAGAAAAGTTTTTTCCTGCATCCCCTATTAGATCTATTAGGAAAGATATAAGTGGAATCAAACAAATGAATGGAGAAACTTTTTGTGAGTATTGGGAAAGATTTAATAAATTGTGTGCTGGTTGTCCCCAACATCAAATAACTGAACAACTATTGATTCGATATTTTTATGATGGTTTGCTTCCTATGGATCGTAATATGGTAGATGCTGCTAGCAGAGAGGCTCTAGTCAATAAAACGCTAGCAGAGTCTACAAATTTATTTAATCTAATGGCCCAAAATACTCAGCAGTTTGGTGCTAGAGAGTCACAAGTCAAAAGGGTCAATGAGATTGGTTCTAGTTCATCTGTAGAGAATCAGTTATCACATATTACTACTATATTAAATAAGATTGTTACTAGGGGAATTCAAAAAGCAGTAATATGTGGTATTTGTTGTCTAGAGGGGCATCCTACTGATGCATGTCCTACTGTATAAGAAGGTAATGTTAATGCTCTTTACTCTAACCAAAATCAAAGGAGGTATGACCCCTATTCAAATACTTATAATGAACGATAGAGAGACCAACCTAACCTCAGGTATGGCCCTAAGCCTAATCCACCTGGTTTTGACCAACCCTCTCGTCAACCTTCTAGTCAAGATAGGACCAATTTTCTCCTAGAACAAGTCCTCAAGAAAATGGATGATAGGTTCCAAAATTTGGAGATAACTCTTAAGCAAGTTCAAGAGAAATAGACTGCAACTAATATCATAGTTAGCAACTTGCAGGCTTAAATGCAAAATAGATTACCATTTCAGCCATACCCTAACCCTAAGGAGAATGTTAGTGCCATAACACTTGGGAGTGGGAAAGAGTTACAAGAACCTAGGAAGAGTAGAGAGGTTAAGCCTGAGTGAGAGGGCAAGGGGGCTGAACCAGAATTAGATACAAAGTCTAATCAAACTACTAAGGAATTAGGAGAAAAGAAAAGAGAATCTTACAAGCCAATCCCACCTTTCCCTAGTAGATTTAGAAGCCCTGCGTCTAAGGCCAATGAGGCTAACCAAGAGATTTTAGAGACTTTTAGGAAGGTAGAAATTAATATACCTTTCCTTGATGCCGTTAAACAGGTGCCTCGTTATGCTAAGTTCTTAAAAGAATTCTGCACTACCAAGAGGAAGCTCACTGGTAATGAGAAGATAAGTGTGGGAAAAAATGTGTCTGCTGCTTTTCAAAGAAAACTTCTCCTTAAGTGTCAAGACCCTGGTGTGTTTTCTGTTCCTTCCAAAATAGGAAACCTTTGCTTTGATAAAGCTATGCTTGATTTAGGTGCCTCTATTAATGTTATGCCTAGATCTGTTTATGGCAAACTGAACCTAGGCGAATTAAAGAAAACTGGCATAGTGATTCAATTAGCTGATAGGAGTAACACTTATCCTGATGGAGTGTTAGAGGATGTTTTGGTTAAAGTGAATGAACTAGTATTTCTTGCTGACTTTTATGTAATAAACATGGGAGAAGCATGTCATGATATTCCCATCTTGCTTAGCAGGCCATTTTTGAAAACAGCTAGGACTAAAATTGATGTGCATGAAGGAAAATTAACCATGGAATTTGATGGTGAAGTGATTAAATTTAATATTTTTGATGCCATGAGATTCCCTACTGATGTGAGTTACGTGTATGCACTTGATGTTATTGCTGAATTGCCCCAAGATATGTATGACTTATCCAATGAAGATGAATTTTTGACTGTGCTTACTAAGAGTCTTGGTCATGCTGAGTTTCAAAAAGTTCCTTACCAGATTAATGATGAGTTACTGGAAGAGATCCAACTAGAGGATCTAGGAGCTTCATGAAGTTAAGCCAACTACTATAAACAAAGGCGCTGGTTGGGAGGCAACCCAACGTTTTTAGAGAAGTACCCACTTAATTTTACTTTTATTTTCATTATTTCTTTCTTTTTGCATGCATTAGGGATAATGCATGAATTTAGTGTGGGAGGGTGCATCCTGCATTTAATTTTCGCAGTATTTATTCTTGAAAAATACAAGTAGAAAATCGAAAAGACAAAAAAAATCTTTTCTTATAAATAATGCATGATATGAGTTTATGCTAGGCTTGCTTGCTTAGAATTTTTTTTTGTTTTATTAGCTATTTTGTAGTTTATTCTTTTATAAGTGAAGATTTCTAAGCATGATAGTTATCCTTTAGAGAAGTTTGAGTTGATCCTCATACATCTTTTTAATGAGTAACTCTCTTGATTATCCATCTTATTTAGTCATGTAATATATCCGATTCAGAGGCAATAAAACGACCTGACCCATCTCCTAGACTATTGAATTAGTTGAATAATTCATTAAAATTGTAATTTTACTTGTCTATTTTTCATAGAGTCAAAGTTGGAAATGACAAGTACCCCTTTGAGGCATGTGCTACTGGGTGCTACCCTTTGAGGCAATACTACCACTGGAAAGCTTGCTTCCCATACTAGTGAGCCAAAAAAATAAATAAAAGTGATGATGAAAATAAAACGCTTGCTCCAGCACCTCTATTCGGGTGAGTGTGAGACAGGAAGTGTCTAATTTCTAAGACCCTATATGGGCATCGAATATGTGCGCAAGTGGAGTTTGATGAGAGAAGAAGAGAAAAATAAATACAAGGCAAGTGTATGATCAATTTAATGAAATTATTCTACCTAGTTCAATTGTCTCTATAACCAGACCATGCCTAAATTTTTCTATCTTAAATTCTTTTTCGACCTCTTGATTGGTGTATGTATAATAAAAAAGAGATGGATAATTATTGATCTTGTTACTTTATTATGAAAATATTGTGAGGTTGATGAATAAACTTTCTAAGGATAGTTAGATGTTTAGCAGGTAATCACTTATTGAAGGAAAAACTAATTAATTCAAGAACACTGTTTTTCTTAAGCAAGCCCAGACCTAATATAAATATCATAAGTATGCATGATTTTATAAGAAAAGAAAGGCTGTCAACTTTAGGTCGAGTCCAAGATTTCTTTGCACGAGGACGTCCAAAGTCTAAGTGTGGGGGAATTTGTTAAGCCAAAAATCATACATTATTTTTATAATTATTTCGATTATATTATATATATTATTTTGTCTAATTTGTTTTATTTTATATATTTTTCAGGGTTAGTATTAATTTAATAAAGAGAAGAAGAGAGGACGTCGAAGCTCGAGTTTTACATGCTTGGCTATAAAGACGGTCCAAAAATAATAATTATGGAAAATATTATTTCCATAATTATTTAATTGGGCTAGGATTTCAAGAGTTGGTAAAAAGCTAGAAGTCTTGAGGAAGAAGTCTAAGGAAGAAAGGAAGAAGGAAACCCTAAGTCACTAACCCAAGCTCACCCTCATCATTATATATTCATCCTAACCCTCACCATAAACGATCCTCACGCTCGCAACCTCACGGCTCCTCCTCCACCTCCAGCCGATCATTCCTCACCCATACACTCCACTCCTGCCTTCTTCAATCTCCTCACACCCACGCATCATCTCGATCCCATCATCATCATCATCCCATCACCATCATCTTCTTCAACCCATCATCCCACGGCTGAAGCCTTTTCTCCATCACCATAATCATCACCGTGATTATCTTATCTCCCCATCACCACCACATCACACCCCACGGCACCAAGTAGCCCCTTTCTTTCTTTTTATTTTTTTTCTTTTTCCTTTGTGTTATTACTATTTTAGATGTTTAGTTTATTGTTACACATGAACCCTTTGGTTAACTGTAATTTTATTTTTAATATGTGTGAATAATTTTTTTATGCTTAGTATAATCTTCTTGAAGCCATGCTAAATTTACTATTTTGAAACAAGTCTTATGCTTTATTGCCTAGTTGATTTATATTCATAATTCTATAGCGATTAGCGTTTATCAGTTATGATATTCGTGTTAAATTAATTAGAATGCATGTTAGTTAGTTTAATACGATTTCGATTGATAGTTTAGAAGACTATAATACATAAAAGTTATAGTCTTTTAGACTTAGGTATCACCCTAATTAATAATGGATGACTCAAACCCATCTCTTTTAATTAGGTAATCGCTTTAGATCTTTGTTAAATCGATTTGCTGGCAAATTGGTTACAAAGTGTTAAATGATGTTTTTCTAATTCTTAATGCTCTAGTTTGGTTAAATTTTTACGCTGGTGTAAAGATTATCAAATTAGTAGGGTTTATATTAGGGCTGGACCTAAGTAAACTAGAATGTAAGGATGAATGGGGAAGAATCGTTGGTGGATGTCTTCCACAGTTTAACTCATGAATGAAATTAACTTGTGTGTTGATGATAAATATTAATTTGCATGGTGGATTAAAATTATATTAAGTATCCTTGATAAATTTGACAACTTTGATAATTATTTGTTGCTTATAGTTAATTTGGTTTGTTTAATAATTTTTGTTTCATTTTATTGGTTACCATCTAATTTCAATTGCCCCCCCAGAAATATAAGTCTTTTAGGAGTGTCTAGGTAATTTCAGATAGCTTAGATTTTGATTTTTAGAGTGGTTATAATTTTAGATTGATTTATATTCAGTTTGAGTATTTAATTACCGGTTTGTTAGAAATTAGACGAAAAATAGTTATTTTTGTTATTTTTCGATTTTTATCAGGTCCTAGGGTTTATATAGTATCCTAGTCTGCCCATATTTAATTTAGTAATTTTTGGAAGTTATTTGCTAATTTTTCAGCATTATTTTAAGAAATTAATATGTGCAGGTTTTTAGGGTAGTAATTCTGAAAATTTTGATTTTAATTATTAATTCACGATTATTAGGTATTGTTAAGTCCACAAAATTGTGTCCTAGAAATAGGGTCATTTTCTTAATTATTTTCATGCTTATATTTATGCAGATTATTTTATTTCTAATTTCAGATCTAATATTTTGCATTGATATTCTGTGCTAATTTTCTGATCTGATTTTTCTGAAATAAATTAGATACAATTTAGAATTTATAAGCCGATAGACCTGAAGTATAATATTTTAGGTTACTGCTTGACATTTTTAACATTTATTTTCTCACTATTATTTGCTATTATTTATTTCTAATTAGAATTTCATTTACTATTATGTTTTTATTTTTCTAAATTATTTAGGGAATCTTTTTACTGTTTTATTTCCAGAATATGATCTAGAATATTTAGGAGCATCATTGTTATTTTTCTAGATTTTTATTCATTAGGTTTTAATTATTTTAGAATTATTAAGATTAGACTTAATAAATTGGATTAGTAAAATCATTTAGGATTAAGCTAGCCTTTTACAACAATCTTTCCTCATGGATCGATCCCTACTTTCCTATGCTATAAAAAGTGTTTAATAATCGAAGTAGTGGTTAAATTTGTAGCTCTCGACAAGTTTAATAGGGTTAGAGATGGGTGAGTCTCCTAGGGGTGGCACTAGTTTTGTTGAGGATGATTTGATTGATTGGTCGAGCGATATTGCACTATTAGAGCCTTCTTCTGAGGAGTTGTATAGTGATGATGTGAGGGTTAGTGCTTCCCACCGAGCATATTGATCCCATTTGCACCGAGCCACTTGACTTGATCCCCATTTCATCCCCTTTACTTCCCACCAACCCTTCTCTTTGCCATACATTTCATGAGTCCCTAGGTCATATTAGCGGGTTTCACCCCTCATTGGATTCGTATTACGCATACCTAGAGGACGTGCCTACGAAAATCAAGTGGAGTACTTTCTTTGATCATGATTTTGATTTTTCTATGGCATTTGATGAGTTTAAAAGGGCACTAACTTTGTTTGCTCCATCTTTACTAGTGTTCTCTTATTCACACCATTCTGAGATGCATGCAGCAATGCATGATAAGCTTTTGAGAGCGTTGACCGCATCCGAGTTGATGACTTGCATCTTGAGAGACAAGGAGTGGCTCATGCTCCTTGCGCCCTTATAGCATAGTTCGGGTACATTCAGTACCTGACCTGGTATAATCGTTCTCACTCTCCCCCCCTTCTTTATATTTTTTATTTTCTCTCTTTTTGTTTTTGTTTAGTTGTGGATATTAGGATTGTTTTTTTGTTGGTGATCATCTTGAATTAAAATTTGGGATGCTGTTGAGCCATTGATGGCTATGATCATCGTTTTTATGTTTTTGTGGATATTTGTGTGTTGTGATTGGTGGTGGTATTGGATTTGTATATATTTGTGTTTGATGGTGCGAGTATTGTATATATTTGTGGTCTTGCTGTCGATTTGATGAGATTGTGTTTTTGGGAGAGTATCTTAGCGTGTGTATATGTGTGTCGCTTTAGTGTTTTTGTGTGTGTTTGTTTTGGTTTTTGTGTGTCTTGTGGTTGGTGATGACTCTCAACTCCTAATAAGGACATTGTGAGATTTAAGTGTGGGGGTGGGGTCATCTACCCTTTTATTCTTATTTTTTTGAAAATTTTTCATGTCTGTGTAAATTTTTCAATTTTTCTCTTTTTTGTATAATTTTTCCTTTTTTTAGATTTAGGGGAGTTTTGTACTATTTTGATCAACCTTAATCTCCGGTACCTTGGTTATTAGGTCGTATATAAATATAATGTGCATGATAGATATTCGTCCCAAATCTGTCATTTTAGGTATCAGTTCTAACCCCAACAGTCCATTGTAATTTTGCAATCCAGTCCTGATTTATGTATTATCATTATCTTATATTCTTAGTCGTCCATGATCGACTCACCCACTTGTCTACTGCTCAGTTACCCTTGTATGTGCTTGCACCCCTTTTACAAAAACAAAAACAAACAAACTCGTGGACTACTGGGAGTATCTCTTTGAGGTGTGACAAGAGTTTGGAATGTCAAAGAAGAAGAAAAATAAAAAAAAAGGGGGGAAGAAAAGAGTTTGGAATGACAAATACCCCTTTGAGGCATCCGCTACTGGGTGCTACCTTTTAAGGCAATACTGCTACTGGGGAGGCTTGTTTTTCATGTTAGCAAATAAATAAGATAGCTTGTGTCAGTTAAGTGGGATTGCGTCTGATTTTTGGTAAGCCAAAGTCTTAGGGTGATGATACACTTACACACCAGGCACCAGGATGGATTCAATGTTGTCATGCGCCGTGGGGTGAAAAGCTAATGTCTGGATGCCATTCTTTGGGATGATGTGTCCTGAAATGCATATATTGCTTGTGTACAGACTAATACTTGAGTTACTAGAGGGTTTTGGTTGATCCGATTGTGTACTGTTTACCCCGATGTATATTTATTATGTTTTTTTTTTCGATTTTTGTTTCTCTTTTCTTTGTTTTTCCTTTTTGAGATTTTGTGGGTATATCTTCTACAAACCCTCATGAAACATTACTCGTCCACTTGGGGGAACCAAGGGGTTCAAAGGGCTTGTTACATACACTAAATGCAATCGTGATTCCTACGAAAGTGAGTTAGCTGTTTAGTTTAGTTTAGTTTTTATTTTCATTTTGCTCGAGGACGAGCAAAAGGTAGGTGTGGGGGTATTTGTTGCACCGATATTTGACCTCATTTTACCCCCTATTTGACCCACTTTTCTCATGGTTTTCATGTCGAATCTTAAAGAGAAAGGGTCAAATTTGCCTCTTTCGGTTCATAATGTACGTATTTGGTTAGTTTGCTTGTTTTCTAGGAGTTTTTCCAAAGAGACGAGAAACTCACCAACTTTAATAAGGAATGAGGCATTTGGGATGCATTTCGAGGTGGAATAGAGGTCCAAGAAGCCCTGGGAACCAAGAGAGAAGCTGTGGGGAGAGTTTTTGCCGAACCACAAAATTGGCATGGGGGCCCCATGCCAAGTGGCACGACCTTGCCATCTCTCAGTTTTCGTGATAAAAGCCGATTTTCGGAAGTTTTGTAGAGGAGTGGCATGCCCGTGCTTCGGGCCCAGCTTCCGCAATTAAACGCCTCTTTAGCCAGTTTTGCGGGGGGTCGCTCGGTTGTCACTCGAGGTTCTCTCTGGCGATTTTTAGGTTAGGTTTTAGGTTAGTTTATGAAATAAAACCTCAATAGGAGGATTAGTTTAGGGTTGAAGATTGTAATCTTGGATTCAACCTTTGGATTTCAAGTTCCTTCTATCAATTCAAGACTAAGTTTTCTTCCCCTTTCTCTATTTATTTTATTATTGTTCTTGTTTATGTTTTGTTGGTTTAATTCTTGTATTTGTTTTGTTTAGTTTATATGTTTAGTTTTCATTGTTAATTTATGTTATTTAGTCATTTAGATTCATTTTATTTCATGCTCTTTGTTTTCTTGTTCAAGTTTATGTTCTTGTTTGTTAGTTTAGGTTTTGATGTGTTTGTGATGTTTAGTTGGTAGATTGTGTTGCCTTGGATTGTGATTAGCCTCTTGATGGCTAATTAGTCTTGTATTTGGCCTAACCATGCCCAATCTATGCATAGAACTTAGAGTTTTCTCTCACGCCCGCAAAGTGTTCGATGAAATGCTTGAAAGAGCTTTCATTCATATTTTTGAGTGATTGACTTATGCTGAGAGATGAGGTCAATTAGCTAGTGTGGGAGAGGGAATAGCCGAGTTCGGGGCATGAAAAATAGTATCTGAATCTAGTTAGGTCCGGGGGTTGCTAATTTTGTGGTCTAATTAGGCTAACCCCATGAAAATAGGTGGTTAGGCTAACTAGACTAGCTAATGACCCTTGAGAGAGGACTTGGGTGGTCTTCGATGGTGCAACCGACCATCTTTAGTTCGTGATGTAGTTTGGGTAGGTTAGGACTCGTCTCAGTTAGTTGGTTCGTCCATTGGTGAAACCACAACTCCGAGTCGCTTCTTCTATGTTTGTTAGCGTAGTTTAGTCTACCCTCTTTTCCTTTGATTTTGCCTAGCTCGAGATGCTTTAGTTAGCCATGGTAGTTGGAAACATAACTCTCTGCGGACGACACCCCAAGCACTCAATGATACACCTTGCACTTGGAGTTTATAAATATTAAAACTCTGTTTTTTCCCTAGCAGCAACTCTTCAAACTCATCCGATTTGGTAGTGTCCATCTTTCAAAGACATTGGCTCTAGCTTTGAAACTTCCAAACATAGGTCATGTAGAAAATCTCAATTTTACTATTAGAAATCTTCATTTGGAAATTGATCTTCATTACAATATTGTACTAAATCTTTTATCCATTTAAACACATTAGACAAGATCTAGAATATTCTGATTCTAATACAAAATTTTATTTCAAAGATGGATTTGAGACAAGCCACCCTTATAAATAAATGTGTACGAGATCTTTACTTGCTTGTTGTTCTTCTAACTTAGGTAAGTATCATCAAATAATATCAATTTTAATCTCATAACATTCATTAATATTAATCAACATTGAAACGTTGGACAACTTTAACAATATACATAATCTTTAGAAAAATATGATAGAAATAACTACCAAACCACCTCATGAGATCTCTAAAGATATTGACCTAGAATAATCAAAAGCTTTTAATAAAATCTTTTCCTAATAAGGCTCATCATTCTTTGGGAAGGAATTTGAGAATCATGTTAAAATCAATAATTACAGGCAAGCATTTTAAGGATTATGAAATATGACAAACAAGAATTCCTGAGTTAGCTTAAATGAATATGTATTTCAAAGTCATCTCAACTGACTTTGATAGGAATAGACAAAAACTCATATAATATGTTTAACTTTGCAAAACATATACAATAACATAACAAGACATTTAAATTGCAATTTAGCTTTCACTAAGAAAACCAAAGAATCAGTGAAAGGACTTTGAATGTATGATTCTAAACATAGGACTTTGACAGAATTAGGTCAAAGTTCATATAAACTTATAAACATGACATTTTTAAGTCCATATATGCAATGAAATAACAAGACTTACATAGTATGCCTAATCCTATATATCAAATACACTTTGAACATATCAATTCATTCAAGTATATACATAATCACCTTTTTGGCTTTCATCAAAATATAACAAGTACAACCAAATTAAGAATCTCCCCCTTTTTGATGAAAGTCAAAACCATAAACATAGAGTAAGCTTACCATAATATTTCTTCCCCTTTTTTGATTTCATAAAAAAGGTTATTTAGGCAAGAAAAACCATAAATATAGCATAAACACGATGTTGCCTATATTGGTCCCCCTTAGTATAACATTTATAAACATAAAAAACATGAGTGCATGCAATCGTTCACATAGAAGCATAAAGATGATAGAAACATATTATAGCATTCGAAAAATATCACTATTTAAGAGCAAAAGAGGAATCATGTCATCAAAGGATATAGAAATAAAGATAGATTCCAAGTAAGCATGAGGAGATTGTCAAATAGCTACCACTTTTGGGCTAAATTTGCAATGTATTATTCTGACCCAAGATTTCAAAGCCTTTCAAAGTATCTTAGTTTATGCTTCAAAAAAATCAATTCCAAATTAGGCTTCGATGTATTAACTTTGTATCATATTTAGGCATTGGATCTCTTACTTTTACTTATTGCACTTGCTAACATTAAGTGAGAGGCTCCCATAAATTCAAGCCAAAAATAGTTTATTGTAATGTCATATTGACAAAATAAGCATTCAGAACTCATAACATACGAAAAATAGCGAATTACATATGCTCATCCATACGAATTTGAAGAACAACTTATTTTCATACGATTTGAACATTCTGGTTCAAGACCTCAAAGCTTTGAGCTTTCAAACTTATCAATTTATGCATGTCAACCACAAAGTTTGACCTTGTTTCAAAGTTTTTGAAATAGTGTAACTTTGAAATCAGAATTGTACTCAAGATCATTCAGATATGTTTGAGTCAATTGATTTTCTAAAAGCACTCAAGAGCTTTTTAGTACTAAAAGAGGGGTATCCCTCAATTTTTACATGAAGATTAAATATCAAATAATGACAAAGATGAGCTACTAACATTCAAACACAGAGCTATATAAATATCCATAGTATGTTATCAAGGCAATATAAAATTCATACCCCATCTCAATATATATGATCATTGTTACCTTTTAAGAAAACAAAATAAGCAAATGTATATTTGTCCTTGCTTTAGGCTCCTTGCAAAGTCTTTGAAATCAAGCTTCACACTTTCGAGACTTGATCACATCAAGTTTCATACTGACCATGAGCTTTGGCTTTGAAATGCAATTAACATGCATGTTCATGCATTGTTTTTCATATGCGCTTCACATTTTGTCAATCATCCAATCTTTTTAATACCTTTTATCTCTTTTGTTAGAAGCCAAATGTACCTATAATGGAAACTCAAACAACCTTTTTCAAATCATGGTTGACATCAAATTTGAGTCCTAGATTGTTATTAACAACCATGTTGGCTGGTCTTGTTCATTAGGTACTCACACTTGAATAATTCTAGGATGGGAACAACTTTGATATCTAGGACACCCAAAGTTGCTTTGTCTTCTTGATAAGCAAAGTTACGTTGATATCCAAAGTTATTTAATCTCCTTTGAGGAATAAATTTACTTTGATATCTATATCCAAAGTTACTTTGTTTATTTCGAGGGATAGAGCAACATTGAGATTATCTATTATCACTTTATCAAAGAAGTTCTCATAAGAATTTTTCTTGTTGTTTGGGTTAAAACCAAGTCCTTCCTTATCAAAAGACATTCATTGAGAACCAAGTAATTTATATAGATTTTTCTTGTCCCTTAGTAAGTTTTGAAAGACACTTGTGAAAGTCATCACACTTATTTTGTAGATAAGGTTTTTCAAGTCCAAGATCTTTGGCCTTTATGTTTAGACTTTCACAAGTTTTTTTTTGTAAACTTTCATTTTCTTCTTTTAAGACTTTGATAGTCTTTCCAAAGGATTTAATATTAGATAAATACTCTTGTTCATAACTAACACAATTTAATAAACCTTGTACTAGATATTCTTTTGAAGGAGAGCCTTGGAGCAATGGCAAGTTTGTCTCCGTGTGTCCAAAAGGTCACGGGTTCGAGCCGTGGCATCAACCACTAACAAAGTCAGGTTAGGCTACCTGCAATTCACCCCTTGGGATGTGGCCCTTCCTTAGACCCTTCGTACACGGAATGCTTGTGCATAGGGCTGCCCTTTTTTGTACTAGATATTCTTTTGTGAAAGTAAGATGTTCAAGTGTTACCTCTTCAGAATATTCATCTTCTTCTTCCTCAAGGTTTTCCCTTTATTCATTCTCACTTTGGCTTTCACTCTTTTGCTGTCATTCCATGGGATAATCATTGCCTTTTTATTCCTCTTCTTGATGTTGAACTTCTTCTTTTCATTTCTCTTCTTTGTATTAAGGTAATCTTTGATCATATACCCGAGAAGTGCAAGACCATAACAAGTAATCAAATTAGTCCTTGGAATTCTAGATGCTTCTGAAACATCTTCTTGAACCCTCTAGGTATCATTGTTATGCTCTCATCCTCCTCCTCATCTAATTCCTCACTTTGTGTTTCAAAGTCATCACCTGTGGACTTTTGAGTAATTCCTTACTTTGGTACTTACTCATCACTTTCTTCCTGCAAGTGCATTTCATGGGTTACAAGTTTTCCGATAAGATCATCTAACTTGAGGGTCTTTAGATCTTGAGCTTCTTCAATTACTGTGACTTTACGTCCCCACTTTCTTCTTGGAAGGCATCACAACACATTTCTCGCAATCTCCTCGTTGGTGTTTGTTTTTCCCAAAGACTATATATTCTTGATGATTTTTTTGTGAATCACATGTACATGTCTTCGATGGATTATCCATGATGCATCTTGAGGAGTTTGTAACAATGGACAGAAGGACTGATCTTTGATGTACGAACTTGACTTGTCTCTTTATAAGTTGTTTCTAAAGTGTTCTAAACTTCTTTAGCTGTATCACATATAGGAACATAGTTAAACTAGTTTGTATCCAAACCAAAAAAAAGAAAATATTCAACGTTTTATAAATTTTTGCAACTTTTTCTGCCCCGTCGACTCAACGTATTCTGATCTTAAATTTGGTTCAACTGTATCTCCTTTCATTAAAGTAGGAATGAGGTCTCCATTAGAGATGATTTCCTAAAGATCATAGTCATGTTCTTTGATGAAAATCTGCATAAGATTTTTCCAAAGGGAAAAGTTAGATCCATGAAATAAAAGAGGTCTAGTAAAACAGCGCCCTTAATCAATGCCGACAATTCCAAAGGAAGCGATGATCTTTCTCGCAAGACGGTCACATCAAAGCAAGTGGAATTGCTTTGATATGAATTGAAGGTCCCAAAGTTAAAGGTATAAAAGGGGTTTGAATAGGGTGATTCAACAAAATTAAAACTAAACGAAACTTCAAAGTATATTGAAAGCAGATCTGCCAAAGCCACTATAAAATGGGTTAGTAATCAAAGACTTTGAATGGAATTATAAATGAAGAAATTAAAACAGAGAAAACAGGCAATATTTTAATGATGTTTCAACCCTTTTAAATAGGGTTAGCTAGTGCCTAAGGCTCTTCTTTCCTTAGGATTTAGACTGCTCAACTTCTTATTCACTTAAGAAGTTATAATGTTGAGTCCTCAACTTCACAACAACTTTTGTGAGTATTTCCAAGGCTAACCACTCGATTAAGAGACACTCCCCAAGATGAACCACTAAACTAGGTGCCTCAAGTTGAGTTGCTCAGGAAGTATTGTGTCACTCAACACTTAGCTACCTGAGTGAGTTTCCTAACTTACTTGGTACATGTTCCCTTACAAAGATTTAGTTCTCACAAGAGAGTAAAATTAAGAGCACGAGTATATATCAAATGATTATCACAATATGATCAAGTCTTATGGCTTGATTCTTACTTCACCATTGTTTTATATAGCCTTCTAATCCTCATATGACCCTTGGAATAAAGTTGGCAACTGTTCAAACTAGGTGGATTTGGTGCTATATAGATTTCTAAGACATTTGCTCCAGCTCTAAAACTTCCAAATATAGCTCTTGATGAAATCTCAATTTTACCATTGGAAATCTTCATTTGATAATTGATATTCATTATATTGTTGTGCCAAATCTTGTTTCCATTTAAACGCATCAAACAAGATCCAAAATATTCTATTTATGATAGCAAAGTTTATTTCAAAAACTTTGACTGGATTTGACAACCCCCATAAATAAATATGGATGAGATCTTTGCAAGGTTGTTGCTCTTCTAGCTCAGACAAGTATCATCAAACAATATCAATGCCAATCTTGGAATGTTCATCAACATCAATAAGAAACATTAGCTTTCGGATCCACTGTGGTATGGATAAATATTTAATTGATGTAGGGAAATTGGATAAAGATTTTTCGAACTATCCAGGTTTGGGTGCTAATTTTTTGGAATACAACTTTTTGGGTTAATAATATTTTGGAGGACAAATATTTTTATTTGCTATGTCCAAAATACTACTGCATATAAATTCATGTCATTGAACTACTTCTCTATTTGTGAATTTAGGGTTATAGAATTCTTTGAGCATATTTTTCCTTTGAAAAGAAATGTCTCTAGTGTTATGCATGAAATTGTACTCGTGCATGATGATGTGAAAATGCTTGCTTATAATTTCATTGCTGGAGATTCAACTGATGAACCTAGAAGGAGTAAGAGACGTAGAGTTGAGACTAGTTTCAGTCATGCATTTCTTACTACCTTTTTTTATTGAAGACTGTGATGTAAATTTCTCGACCGATGAACTAGTTTGTGCCTTCTTTATAGAAGAAGATCCAAAATCTTTTGTAGAGGCCCTGAGATCAATATATGCTAGTTTGTAGAAAGAGGCCATTAAAAGTGAATTAGACTCTATAATATCAAATCAAACATAGGAGTTGGTTGACTTGCCTAAGGTTAGTAGGCCTATTAGTGGTAAATAGATCTTCAAGAAGAAATTAAGACCTGATAGTTCAATTGATAAATACAAAGCTAGACTGGTGATTAGAGGATTTGACCAGAACAAGGGGATTGACTACTTTCACACTTATTCTCCTATTTCCAAAATTGTGACCATTAGGACTCAAGTTGTCTTAGCTGCTATAAATAATCTTGTTATGCATCAAATGGATATAAAAATAGTGTTCTTTGATGGTGACCTAGAGGAAGAGATTTATATGCCTCAACCTAAGGGATGTGTGGTTTCTAGATAGGAGAATAAAGTTTGTAAGCTTAGAAAAATTCTCTACAACATAAAGCAGGCCCATAAATAGTGGTGTGAAAAGTTCGATAGTACAATGATACAACATCGTTGTGCAATGATACAACATGGTTTTGCTACAAACACTTCTGATTCTTGTGTGTATTTGAAATTGATTTGTTAAGATTGTGTGATGATATGTCTTTATGTCAATACATGTTGATCTTTGGTTCCTTTTTTGGGATCCATATTTTTGAAATACACACACACACACACACACACATACATACATACATACATATATATACATACATACATACACACACACACACACACACACACACATACACACACACACACACACATACATACATACATATGTACACACAGACACACACACACAGATATATATACATATACATACATACATACATATATATATATATATGTGTGTGTGTGTGTGTGTGTGTGTGTGTGTGTGTGTGTGTGTGTGTGCGTAATATAGGCTTTTAGTCACAAAGGTCTTGAGGATTGGACTGGTAGAAAAGAAGCAAAAGATAGGATATAACTAGGAATTCAGGTCCTTCTGATTAGTTTGATGGAATTTTTAATATGCATTTTATTAATAAGAGTAAAAAGTTGTCTTCTCATTTTCAAATGAAGGACATGAGGGAGGCATATACGATCTTGAGGATCAAAATTAGAAAGACAAATGATGATTTTTCTTCGTGTCAATCTCATTACATTGAGAATACGTTAAAGAAATTTAATAGTTTTTATGTAACTCCTGTGAGAACTCCTTATGATCCTAGCATACACCTTAAAAAGAATAAGGAGTTTAGTATTTCCCAAACTGATTATGCTAAAATCATAGGAAGTGTAATGTTTCTTATGAACTATACTAGACTATATGAAGTGTAATGTTTCGTATGAACTATACTCGGTTGGACATTGCTTATGCTGTTGGTAGGTTAAGTCGTTATACTCATAACCCCAATAAAGAGTATTGGGAAGCATTGTTTCGATTACTCAAGTATCTGAGACATACTATGGATTGGTGTTTGTATTTTAATAAGTTTCCTACTATGTTAGAAGGATTTTGTGATGTAAACTGGGTTTTTGATAATGATGAAGTCAGTTCTACTAGTGGTTATGTGTTCACCTTAGGTGGAGGAGCTATTTTGTGAAAGTCTTGTATAGCTCACTCTACCATAGAAGCTGAATTCATTGCTCTAGAGTTGGTAGGTCAAGAAGAAGAATGACAGAAAAATCTACTATCAGATATGCCATAGTGGGGGAGGCAGCCTATAGCTATTTCCCTTCAATTTGACTCGCACGTAGCAATTGGAGTTGCACACAACAACGTGTATAACTGAAAGAAGAGACACATTCGCACTAGACATAGTGCTGTCAAACAGATGCTAAAACATGGTGTTATCTCCTTGGAATATGTGAGATCTAAGAGAAATTTAGTGGATCCACTGAGCAAGGACTTGACCAAGTGAATAATTCTCGAGACATTGAGGGAGATGGGACTAAAGCCCATGGATTGAGGTAACAACCAAGCCATATTGACCTCAATACATATTCATCCCTATGGCGTACAGTTGTGCTTTTGAGAGGTTGAGCTCATATGCTCTTAATGGATCCATAGCCCATGTGGTGCTACTGAGATGCACCTGATGAATTCAGTGCTTGATATGTGTGAGGTTGAGCAAAATATTGCTCTTGATAATTCTATATCCATGGTTATGGTAGTCCATGTTGAGATGGACTTAATGAAATTACCTACATGAGTGTGAAGGTGTGGTCACCTTCTATAAGAGACTTTGGTTGTCTCTCCAGAGTAGTTATTAGACTAGAGGTGTATGCATGGCCTTAAAAAGTGCAAGTTAGTTATCACAGAATACATAGTGACCATGAGGGTTGATATGCGTTGTGGAGGTCTAAACTAGAATCTATCAAGTTCAAGATTCGTTCACTCAACAGATTCAGTTGTTGCCCTAGTTTACTATGTATCAATTCGATCGAAACACATTGATAATTAATATCTAACCCCTCCTTTACCCAAATCTATTCTTCACTAGTTTGTATGCCATTAGTAGGGGATTGTCGGAAGTGATCATAAAAGCTAGCTCTTTTTCATACCTATTCATCGTCCCACATAGGAGGATTAGAAGCCCCTTGTGGGGTTTTTATTACTCCCTTTTCCTTAGACTTGCTGAATTTCTTTGGGCTTGTTTTTAGTAGTATTCTGGGGTGAAGGTTAACCACCACCACCACACACACACACACGTGCACAACGCCCATCCACCCGTTCCGGTCTGGGTTGGGCGCGTTGTGGCCGTGGTCCATGGGCTGTGGGCCTTGTTTGCTAATTTTTGGATGAAAATTCTTTTAATTTTTTATACGTCGGCCGTATAATAGTAAATATTCAGTTGCTGATTTCTGTCCTCTTTTTCCTCCAGTAACGGCTAGTCACCCTAATTTCTAGCCACAAAGTCCCATCAGTTACTAGAATTTTCTTACATCCAACAACTCTTTTTTGCAATATAAATACCTAGCCACCCTATGCTGCTACGCACACCATGCAACTCTCTTCCTCTCCTATATCTTCTTCTCTGCCACCTATTTTGTCTACTGTTCTAGGCAATTGCAGTATTGTGTATTCCAAACTTCTTGTTGCGAGTGCACACGTTTAGAGACTAGCTGTACATGTAAACCTCGGGATACGAGCGACTGCTTTGATTTACACCCATGTTGAGCTGAAATCACTTTTAAGGCAGTGGTACTCCACGTCACAGCTCTCCTTCTCATTTCCTTGCCATTGATTTGCACACATATTTCCAACATGTACATCTTTGTCTACTTGGTTACTATGGCACTGTAGATGTACCTCTTATTCTCAAGGGTATATTCGTGTAGAGTTCATAGCGGCAGGTATGTCTGGCCAGCATGGTGACGTGCTTGAACTAATTGGTGTAGACAATTAAGGCAACTTTTTGTTTCTTTGGTTGTGGAAATTTTTATATGAAAGTAATTTGTTGGAACATCCAAGGTGCCAAAAAGCAGCAACTTAAAGAGGAAATTAAGATTTTGACTCACAGCATTTGCCCGAGTATTCTTATCCTTTGGAAATGATGACTGAAAAACGTTGACACATAGCAAATCCAAATCCAATATCCCAAAATTCCACCACTGGGCGAGATATGGGGGGTGTGATGTAGCAGTCTTCTCCCCAAATTACAAAATGATAGAGAGACTGATTTTGATTGACCCTATATTTAAAAGCCATAGATTGCCTACTATTCTACAGAAACAGAGCAAAGGAAGTTTAGAGAGACATTTTGCTTTAGTCCATACAATCTAAGCTAAAAAAAATAGTCAAAGCTTACCTTTTTTGGCTATATAGATTTTAGACAAAATAGAGCAAATCATCTTTAAATTGGTTATGACCATTCTGATTATGTTCTCCCTGCAAATCATTGTCGGGGGATATGGGTTTCATAGAATAATGATAATATTTCTGCTTAAATTTTTTTAAAAGAACAACAGTCCATTCATCTCTTGGTGCATGACAAAATGATTTAGAACAAAGTACAGTTTCGATATTTATGGGTTGGCACAAGAAATATATATTGTGGAATCATCTTATGGATATTGACTCTATCTTTGATGTGTCTTGGTGCATAATTGGGGATTTTAATTATGTACTGTTTGTCTTCTAAAACAGGAGGTAGTCAATTAGCCCCTAATATAGGGGTGTGTATTTGAGCTCTTCTGAATTATATCCATGGGGAAAGCATCCCTTCTTTAAGGCAGCTATTTACTTGTAAAAAAGTAATTTGTGGTCATTTAGTTTATGAAAGATTGGATAGTGTTATTGGGTGAAAAGATTAGCTAACTTTATGTCCTCATTGTTCATTATTTTCATGGACTTTGCTCATGTTCTGAACAAAGTTACATTGTTCTTAACATGGACAATTTTAGCCAATTTTGTAAAGGGCTGAAATTTTGATATCAAAACTATTGGTCTGCATATGATGAAGTGCACAAGTTTATTAAAACTCAATGGTAAAAAAGTTTTTGAGGCTATCCAATGTTTAGAGTGCTGTGTAAACCTAAAGAAGTTAAACCTCACCTTAAAAGTTGGAATAACAAGTCTTGTGGTAAGTAATTTTTTTGATAAAGCAAATAAAAATGCCGCTCAGTTAAAGAAGGTGGAAAATAAACTTATCTCTGACCCTTGGAATTTCCGCCTTATGAAATGTCATGCTCATTTAATTAAATAGCGTAAGCGCTTGCTAGTTAATAAAAAATACTAGGGAAAGCATTCTAGAGAGGAATAGTTGATGAAAGGTGGTGGAAACTCTAAGTTCTTTTATCGTTGTATTAAGACACGAAACAAAAGAGCTCAGTTCTTCAAATTAAAGATGGATCAAGTGCTTGGTTGGATGAAAATTGCTTATTGAACAAAAGTTCATTCAAACTTTTCTACTCGTTTCAAATTGCAAGAGGTAATTCGTGGCAACCACTAAGCACCAATATGGCTAAAAGGGTTTCTGCAGAGGAAAGTAGCTTGCTTATTTCTGCTATCGCCCCTCAAGAAATTAAAGATACGGTTCTTTAACTAGATCCATCAAAAGAACCAAGGCCTTATTGATTTGGTGTTGGTTAAAGCATTGGCACATTGTTGGCAATGATATTGCAAATTGCATTTTGAATTTTTTTCTAAGAACGGAGATTGTTGAAAGATGTTAATCATACTCTTAAAATGCCGATTCCAAAAGTTGACAGTCCTTCAACGACAAGTCAGTTTCGGCTTATTACCTTTGTAATAATTTGTATAGAATTATTTCTAAAATACTTGTGAATAGAATGAGACCTATTTGAGAATGTATTACTAGCCATGTCTAATGTGTGTTTGTACTAAAAGGGTGTTCCATGATAACATACTTGTGGCACATGAGATAACGAACAACTTCAATAAAATGAAAGCTAAGCAAGCTCATATACCTCTGAAACTAGATATGGGAAAGAAATATGATAGATTGGATCAGTATTTTATTTTCTCTTTCCTAAAAGGTCTAGGCTTTCATGATGTTGTCCTATTCTATTACTATCAACGATGAGGTATGTGGTTATATTGGACCCTCGAGAATGATTCAACAAGGAGACCTACTTTCTCCTTATCTTTTTTTTGTGTGTGTGTGTGGATGGATGTATTGACTCAAACATTACGTATTACAACAGCTGAAAATAAATCAGGAATTGGGGTTAACGTATGTCATGCGGTGGGAATAAAAATCCCTCATCTCCTTTTTACGGATGATAGTTTATTGTTCTATAAATTTAATTGGGAAAGTTGTCGCAAACTTAATGCTCTGCTTTCTAAGTTCTATAGTCGATCTTGATAACTCATTAACTTTTAGAAATCAATACTTGTCTATTCTAAGAATGCTACTTCAGCTGCTAAATCTTTGGTAGGTGCAGTGTTTAATATACCCCATCGATAGTCTTTGCGTAAGTATCTTGGTTGCCTTGTTTCCAAGGGAGGGCTTCATCCAATTCATTTTTAGATCTTATTCGTAAGGCAGATAATAAGTAACAAAATTGGAAAGCAAGTTCTATTCTAAAGTAGGTAGAATAGGTCTTATCCAGTGTAATATTTAGTCCCTTCCTAGTCATATGATGTAATGCCTTCATATATGGTCTCATGAGGTAAAGTTTGTCACCCAAAAAAAAAAAGAAAAAATTGGTGGGACTTGGCCTTTGTAAAACAGAGGCAGTTAATAAAGCTTCCCTGTGTAAGATCTCTTGAAAATATTGCAGGCCAAGTATCCTATGGCTTTCTATTTCTTTTCCTATTGATAAAAATCTAATGATTGTTGGGTTTCAAAGAGCTTAATTCAAAATAGAGAACTCTTTCGCAAAGGGATCATTGAAAAGTTGGAAATGACCTTCTATTAAGTTTTGGTATGATAATTGGTGTGGGCAAGAGAACATTCTAGAAATGCACCATATAGATAAGCAAGATGTGCAAACATCGGTACATTAGTAAGTGATTTCATTACTCCAAATTAGGAGTGGAATTTGTCTTTACTTAGTTCTATTTTGCCGAATGATATCTGCAATTTAATTAGGATTTATTCATATTCCTGATCATGATATTGAAGGTTCTTTTTGTTGGGGTATGTTAGGCAGTGGATCGTTTACCAGTAAAATCTGCAGCATGGAAAGTGCGTGATATTTCCTTAAATATTCAAAAGCCTTAGCAATTTGATTGGATATGGAAACTGGATATCTTGCCTAAGCTTAAAATTTTTCTTCGGGAAATTTGTCACAATGCTTTATCTACCCATGCTAACTTGTTTAAAACTAAGTTGAATTTAAACCCAATTTGCCATCTTTGTTGTTCTGAATTAGAGTCTACAAGTCATTTCTTTACTCAATGTTTAATAACTAAGAGTACTTGGGATTTGACATATCAACGCAAGTGGATTGAGTCAAATAGCTCTCAAGCAAGAATTTTGTTAATCTTTGATGTCTTAAATTGTGTTAGAAATCGAGCTAATCAAATCAAATTAACTGGATTATTTATCTTCTATGACACAAATGGAAGAGACGTAATACCCTGATATTCAAAAATGAAATTTAATTCTATAGGATCAATTGTTCGTGCTAAAAAAATTTGGACTGAATGGAAAACCAGTAAAGGACATGATTCAGATGCAGCATGTTCACTTCATCAACATTTCTCTTTTGTGTCCCAAGCCATGTCTCTCGTCAATTGGACTAAGCCATCAGGGTGATTCATCAAAATCAATTCTGATGGATCCAAATCTCCCTCTTTAACGGCAGGAGACTTTGTCGTCTGAGATGGAAGATTTCTTAAATTCAGAACTACCAATCTTCGGGTAGCTTTGGTTCTTGTGGTAGAAGCAACAATAATGCGAATTGGTGTGCATGCAATAGTTTAAGGGGGAAATTGTTCAATTGTTGTTGAAGGCGATAATTAGGCACTACTGGGATAAGCACAAACTCCTTGGGAGATTCAAACCCTAGTCGAAGATACAAATTTCGACATTAGTTCTTGCATTGGCGCAGTCATCCAACATATTTTCAGAGAAGCAAATTGAGTAACAAATGAGTTAGCTATGTTTGGTCTTTCTATTTCTTCCTTTGTTTTGTGGGTCTCTGTACCTTGTACCTTATTTGTATCTCTCCTCATTGAGGATATCATAGGTAAAATCCTTGGGAGAAGGGTTACGTAAGCATTGCTTTACTTAGCATTTCAAAAAATAAAATAAATAAAAATTGAAGTTTCAAAAGTCATTCTCAAAGTGTAGGTGACTAGGAGCATTAGAGCCTCAACTCCAATGTTGTATGAGTTGTAGACGTATGAACTTTTGTCTCTTTTTTTAATGATAGTATTTGCTCCTCTATTTACGAAGTTAAGCTACTATTGACTCGATATGAGGTAGAGCTTCTCATCACAAACTTTTTCTATTTACAAGATTCGAACCAAAACTTTACTTAAACAGTATTTGTCAAATCACTTGAACTTTTGCCTGTTTATAATATAGAGTTTCCCCTTAACATTTTTCCTATTGAATTTTCAAATTTGGTGTTGTCCAATTTATGGGTTCTAAATTAGTGTTACACATATTGTACTATATTGAGCAATATAAATCGAAACACACTTTGGCCAAAAATTGTTACATACCATACCAGTATATACCACTATTCGATTTTACACAAACCAATAGAGGTTTGTACCACCGAGTATCAACTCATAGTAGACAATCCTAGTACAATCGTCAATATTTAGTTAGTACCAACGAAACAAAAATAATCTTCAAATTTTGAACTTTTAGTTTTAGTTTCGTAAAAATGAAATAAATACGATACAACAATAAATAAATCGGTTACATCTCATTTAATGAAAAATCGGTACAATGGAAATGTAACATTAATCACAACGTATTTAATTGTTCAAAAGAAGATTCTATCATAGTTGAAAAAATACTTCAACTATAGTAATTACTTTTCATATTATCCATTGATTTCAAAAGCTAAAATCTCAGCCGTTAATCTACACCTAGGTAACCGACTATAGTTGGTAATGGTTAACTGGTTCAATATCTCCCCCTCCCTCAAGAAAAGTGGATCTAACTCTTCATCCATTCCCTCCCGACTACTATTTGCAGTGAATTCGGCGTTCCGGCCATGAGAGTGCACTGATGCCATATACAAGGGTATTTTGATCTACAGCAACTGAGATTGCACATCGGTATGGCATATCTAATCAAGGTTGAAATAGATCACCTGACCAATGTTTCTTTTCCTAGAATTTCTGCTTTTTTTTTTCTTTAGTTCATGGGTAAAGAGAAATTTATTAGCAGAATAGAATCTTTGCTTTAGCAATCTCTCTCTCTCTTTCTCTCTCTTCCTGAGAAACAAAGCAATCTCTCTCTCTTTAAGAAACAGAGCAATAAAAAAATTGACAGTACACTGAAGAGAGGATGTTGGAGAGAGCAAAGCGAAAAGTTAGAAATGATGATGGTGTATGCTAAGAGTTTGGAGGATCAACTATGGAGTTAGATATGTTCACCATCTTCTTGTTTTCCTTTTTTTGAAAAAGAAAAATTTTGGGATTGTTGTTGAGCAGAGCAGAGGAGCAGGAGAGAGAAAATGGCAGCAGGGAGAGAGTGGGGCTGGGGGGGTTTGAGCTGTAAGAGATGGAGGGAGAATTATCGGCTGAACCGGTGGAAGGTAATAACCATCAATGGTTGTGATTTGTGTAAATTTAATCCATGGTTCAGATTTTCAATTATCATAGTTGAAAAAAAAATTCAATTATGGTAGAGTTTTCATTGCTCAAAACTCAAAAGTATTTAAAAAAAGGGAAAAAAGGGTAGGCATTATTGCATTCGCTCTGCATCATTGTCAAAATTGTCGGATTAGTTAGATGTTGAAAACTAAAAGCAACCTAAATTCAGAAATGCCGTGTTCAGCATTAGCGTTTTGGGTACCATTTAGTGTTTTGGTCAAATCATTACAATAATTAATTAATTTTTAGTGTTCAGTAAACTAGTATTTTGACTAGCATTTCAAGTAGGGTTTAACATTTTAAGTAGCGTTTTTCAAAAGTTAATAGTATTAACGTTCGATATATGAACGTACCGTTTTATATGTTTTAGTCAAAAAATCTTCTTTAAAAATTTCTATATCGTTTTATGTCAATTTATGTTAATTAGCTAGCATAACAACTAAATTTACCGAACACATTAGTTTTAACCATTCATCTAAACAGTTATCCGCTCACTGTTAAATTAAAAATACCATCCGCTATCTAAATAGTTATCTACTATCTAAACTGATATCGACCATCTAAAGAGTTAATTTTGTAGAACATGGCCAAAATGGAGTCAGGTTCACATTTGGATTGAGTTTTGTAAAGACTCTGCATCACTCGTTGTTTACTTTGACTTCACTTAGATTAAGTTGACCGCAGATTAAGCTGACCGCACATTTCTCTCGTCTCTCTCTAAATCAACTGCATTAAGCAAATCAGAAACCCAACAAACCCCACAAAACAAAAAGCTCCATATTTAATTTGCCATGATCACTTGATAGTTGATTCTACTTTATTTTGATGAGCGTGTGCAGTTCTGTTCAATGACAAAACCAGTGTTTCTATGGCTCCTCTGGGTGCCGTTCATCCTGATTCTCACCTCCATGAATACCCATTTCTCTTGGAGTAGAGGTATTGAAGATCAACAATCATTGCTGCTCCAGCTGAGAAGCAGTCTTGATGTGAACCTGTCAAAATCGCGCAAGTTGTCAACTTGGAATCGGACCTCAGATTTGCTGTGAATGGAGAGGTGTTCAATGCAATGATTCCACGGGGCAAGTGATTGGTCTAGATTTATACGGTGAATCAATCAAAGGCGGCATGGATAATTCCAGCAGCTTGTTCAGTCTCCACTTCCTGCAGAGGCTGAATTTGGCAAATAATAGCTTCAACAATACCCTGATTCCATCTGAGTTTGGTAAGCTTTCTGGATTGATTTACCTGAACTTGTCCAATGCGGGCTTCAGTGGGCAAGTGCCCATGGAGATTTCACAGTTGATCAAGTTGGAAACCCTTATTCTTTTCATCAATTCTGAATACTCAGGTTTTTCCACTACTAAACTGGAATACCCCACCTTAGGGATGCTAATTCAAAACCTTTCAAATATTAGGGAACTTCGCCTAGATGGTGTGATTATTACTGCAAATGGGTCAGAATTGTGGAAGGCCTTAGCATTTTTAGTGCCTCGGCTACAAGTTCTGAGCTTGTCCAACTGTAACCTCTCTGGTAACATTGACTCATCCCTTGAAAACTTGCAATCACTTTCGGAGATTATTCTTGCTCAGAATAATTTTGCCACAGCAGTTCCTGATTTTCTAGCCAACTTCAGTAGCCTAATTGTGCTGAAGGTAAGCAGTTGCAATCTAACGGGCACCGTTCCTCAGGGAATTTTCCAGGCTCCCACATTAAGAACCCTGGACTTGTCATACAACGGCTTGCTTAAAGGTACTCTGCCTGAATTTCCAGTGAATGGTTCTCTTCAGAATTTGATTCTCACTTACACAAACATCTCAGGGCAGTTGCCAAATTCGATTGGCAATTTGAAGCAGCTGAATAGAATTGAGTTACTTTTCGCAAGTTTCAGGGGATTGATACCATTGTCAATGGCAAGGCTGGAGCAACTTGTCCATTTAGACTTCTCCAACAACAACTTTTCTGGTCCAATCCCTTCATTCTCAAAAGCCAAGAATCTAACTGTTAGGAATTAAATCAGGATAATAGGATGTAACAACGAAAACATAATTCAACCAAGAACACAACACAACAATGAAAAGAATAAAGGACACAGAGAATTTTTTTTACGTGGAAACCCAATGTGGGAAAAAACCACGGACGACGACAGCACACCGACAAATTTCACTATGAGAAGAGTATTACACCACAATCACTTCAGTGATCAAGAGCAGAATTACAATACTCTCAATTGTATTCTCTCTCAAATAATCTTACTCTCTCAATGTGTTTTTCTATTCCTTTTGTTTTGATTCATTGAAACAAGGTCCTTGACCCCCTTTATATAGGGTCTGTGGGGTAGGGTTTCCCCCTTGACAACCCTAGCCGCCACCTTCCAAAAAACCGACATTAACGCGAACCCTAGCCGCCATCTCAAGGCGGCGCCCTGACACGGCCGTGCCAGGTGGCACGGGCGTGTCGTGCCATGTGGCACGACCGTGCCTCATGGCACGGGCACCCCGTGCCGATTTGCTGTCCGCTCCGTTCTTCGGTCTTCTTCGACGCGACACGCCCGTACCCATGCAGCATGGTCACCCCGTGCCACGACTCGAGATTTTGGGCCATAAAGCCCAACAATCTCCACCTTGGACCAAAATCTTCAGTCTCCAATTACTGTCGTCGTCGTCACACCCCAAAGGGTGATGCCCCCTATGGGGCTATGCCCCGCAGGGCTTTCAATGATTGTGAACTCCCACTAAGTCCAAGCAATGCTCGAACTTAGCTATAGGTAGTGGCTTGGTAAGCATGTCAGCAGGATTCTCTGAGGTGTGAACTTTCTTCACCATTATTTCTCCTGCAGCAACTGTGTCTCGCACATAATGATATTTGACGCTGATATGTTTGGTCTTCGAGTGGTAGGCATCGTTCTTTGTCAGATGTATGGCACTCTGACTATCGGAGTGTACCACAGTAACAGATTGTGGTATTCCAAGCTCTATTGCCAGTCCTCTTAGCCAGGTAGCCTCCTTCACTCCTTCAGTGGCAGCAATATACTCAGCTTCTGTTGTAGACAGAGCTGCGATAGATTGTAAAGACACTTTCCAAGAGATAGCGCCCCCACACATGGTGAAGATGTACCCAGATATGGACCTCCTCTTATCCAAATCACCTGCATAATCAGAGTCAACATACCCTACTACATCAGAAGTAGCAGCCTTGTTTTTATCAAATACCAGCCCTTTTCCCACAGTTCCCTTCACATACCGTAGGATCCATTTCACAGCCTCCCAATGATCATTCCCAGGGTTATGCATATATCTACTTACCACACTCACAGCATGTGATAAGTCTGGTCTAGTGCAAACCATGGCATACATTAAACTCCCTACAGCACTAGAGTATGGTATATTGGACATTCTATTAATGTCCTCTTCTGTTTGCGGGCAACATTCCGCAGATAATCTAAAATGTGCAGCAAGAGGGGTTGACACTGTCTTGCAGTCCCTCATATTGAATTTACTCAATACCTTCTCAAGGTATCTTTCCTGAGACAAGTATAATTTTTCCCCCTTTCGATCCCTGTGGATCTCCATGCCCAGTATCCTTTTTGCTGCACCCAAGTCTTTCATCTCGAACTCCTTACTGAGTTGAGATTTTAGCATGCTAATCAGGTTTTTATCTTTAGATGCAATTAGCATGTCATCAACATACAGTAGTAGATATATAAAGGACCCATCACCATATTGTTTAAAATATACACAATTATCATATCTGCTACGTATGTAGCCTTTATCAATCATAAACGTGTCAAAACGTTTATACCACTGCCTAGGAGCCTGCTTGAGTCCATACAAGGACTTCTTCAACTTACATACCATGTGTTCCTTATCAGGAACTGCAAACCCTTCAGGTTGCCTCATATAAATCTCCTCTTCCAGCTCACCATGCAGGAAGGCTGTTTTTACGTCAAGCTGCTCCAACTCCAAGTTAAACAATGTCACAATGGATAACAGTAATCGAATAGAGGTGTGTCTAACTACAGGAGAAAAAAACCTCATTGTAGTCTATACCTTCCCGTTGATTGCAACCTCGAACAACCAACCTTGCTTTCCACCTTGCATCCTCTACCCCAGGAATGCCCTCCTTCTTCTTGTATATCCATTTAGCAGTTAAAGCTCGTCGACCTTTAGGCAGGTTACATAACTCCCAAGTCCCGTTTCTTTGCAGACTTTCCATTTCTTCTTGCATAGCCAGAAGCCAGTTGGTTGAGCTTGGGCAGGTGATGGCTTCAGTATAGTTTGAAGGTTCAGTACCTTCTGGCACTTCCTCTGCAACTGAAAGTGCATATGCTATCAGCCCTTCATCATCGTTGTACCGGGCCGGTCTCCTGACCTCCCTGCGAGGACGATCACGTGCTATAGAGTGATCAACCTCCTCCTGAGGTTGATTAGTGCTGATAGCCCCAGGCTCAATGACCTGGGCTTCCCTTATTGTCTCCTCAATAGCTCCACCTTGAACTGTAGTAGTCTCCACCTCCACCTCTATGCTGGTGTCTTGCTGAGTACCTGCACCAGTAGAAGGGACAGCAGCATTCTTTCCAGAAGATAATATCTCAGACTCATTGAAAGTAACATCCCTACTTTGTATTACTTTCTTAGAATCAGGACACCACATGCGGTACCCCTTAGATTCACTAGCATACCCCAAAAACATACATTTAACAGCTCTAGGTGCTAGTTTCCCCTCATTTACATGAGCATATACAGGACACCCGAATACCCTGAGATTAGAGTAGTCAACAGGATTACCTGACCATACTTCTTCTGGAATCTGAAACTCGATGGAGGAGTGTGGTGATCGGTTCACCAGATAGCAGGCTGTAGACATAGCCTCAGCCCACAGAGTTTTGCGATCCCAAAGCCCGGCAGTTGAAAGCAAACACCGTACTTTCTCTAACAACGTCCTGTTGATTCGTTCTGCGACCCCGTTCTGTTGTGGTTTTCCGACCAAGGTTTTGTGCCTGGCTATGCCGTTTGCTGCGCAGAACTCTTCAAACTCAGATTCAACAAACTCCAAGCCATTATCAGTCCTGAGTTTCTTGATCTTTCTGCCAGTCTGGTTCTCAACCAGAGCCTTGAATTTCCTGAACATAGAGAATGTCTCGTTCTTCTGTCTCAAGAAATACACCCAAACTTTTCGTGAGAAATCATTAACAAAAGTTAACATGTAACGCTTACCTCCCATCGAAGGTACCTTAGAGGGACCCCACAAATCAGAATGAATATAGTCCAGGACCCCCTGAGTACGGTGACTAGCCTTTGAGAAACTTACCCTTTTCTGTTTCCCAAATACACAGTGATCACAAAAGTCCAACTTACCCGTACTAGTTTTACCAAGACAACCTTTCTTACCTAGAATGATCATCCCTTTCTCACTCATATGGCCCAGCCTCATGTGCCATAGCTTTGTTTCATCTGCTGTAGCTACAGCAGCTACTCCTTTAACTGTGGCTCCCTGCAAGATGTAGAGACTGCCCTGCCTCAGTCCCTTCATCATCACCATGGCTCCTTTAGCCACCTTTAGGACACCATTTTCCATGACGATCCTGCATCCATTAGACTCAAGAGTACCCAGGGAAATCAAGCAACGAGTCATGTCAGGAATATGACGCACTTTAGACAACGTTCTAATAGTGCCATCATGAGTTTTGATCTGTACTGTACCTATCCCTGCAACTTTGCATTCAGCATCGTTGCCCATAAGTACCACCCCAGAATCCACAGACTCATAAGTAACAAACCAGTCCTTATGAGGACACATATGGAATGTGCAACCAGAATCCAAAACCCAATTGTCATCCACCCCTTTCCCAGAAGTGGTAGCTAAAGAAGTGGCAAGAAGAACATCCCCATCTGACTCAGACTCTACCACACAGTCAGCAGTAGCAGTATTCCCCTTTTCATCATTCTTGTTCTTTAACTTCCAACAATTAGCCTTTATGTGACCCAATTTTTTGCAGAAGTGGCAGGTTTTATTAGCATGAGGATTCCTTGATTTAGAACAACTCTTCTTTCTATTACTGTTCCCCTTCTTCTCAGTTGACCTACCCCTAACAACCAGTCCTTCACCCTGGTCAGCATGAATGTCATGGTCAAATTTTTCTTTTGAAAGAAGATTAGCCTTGACATCCTCAAATGATATAGTATCCGTGTTACTATACAGCATGATTTCTTTAAAGTGTTTATATGAAGGGGGTAGTGAAACAACTAGCAAGATGGCTTTATCCTCATCGTCAATTTTTATATCCAGACTTTCCAAATCAACTAAAATTGAATTGAAATCATTCAGATGTTTCTGGACAGGCGTACCTTCAGCCATACGACAGGTGTACAACCTTTCTTTTAGCCTGATCTTATTGGCTAGACTCTTTGTCATATACAGTTCTTCTAGCCTAGCCCAGAGGTCAACAGCAGTTACCTTATCAAGAACCTCGCGGAGCACGTGAGGTGCCAGGCATAGTTGTATAGCTGAAACTGCCTTCAGTTCCAGTTCCTCCCATTCCTCTTCTGTCAACTTTCCACGCCTCTTCTGCTGCTCCTCAGCCCACTTTTCATCTGTTGTGCCTACGGGTTTGACGTGAGGCCCCTGCAGGACCTTCCACAGCCCGTGCTGAATGAGGACCGCCCTCATCTGCACCTTCCAGAGATTAAAGCTAATCTCCCCGTCGAATTTCTGTATGTCCACCTTCATGATTGAAGACATCCTATAACCTTGCTCTGATACCACTTGTTAGGAATTAAATCAGGATAATAGGATGTAACAACGAAAACAGAATTCAACCAAGAACACAACACAACAATGAAAAGAATAAAGGACACAGAGAATTTTTTTTACGTGGAAACCCAATGTGGGAAAAAACCACGGACGGCGACAGCACACCGACAAATTTCACTATGAGAAGAGTATTACACCACAATCACTTCAGTGATCAAGAGCAGAATTACAATACTCTCAATTGTATTCTCTCTCAAATAATCTTACTCTCTCAATGTGTTTTTCTATTCCTTTTGTTTTGATTCATTGAAACAAGGTCCTTGACCCCCTTTATATAGGTTCTGTGGGGTAGGGTTTCCCCCTTGACAACCCTAGCCGCCACCTTCCAAAAAACCGACATTAACGCGAACCCTAGCCGCCATCTCAAGGCGGCGCCCTGACACGGCCGTGCCAGGTGGCACGGGCGTGCCGTGCCATGTGGCACGACCGTGCCTCATGGCACGGGCACCCCGTGCCGATTTGCTGTCCGCTCCGTTCTTCGGTCTTCTTCGACGCGGCACGCCCGTACCCATGCAGCATGGTCACCCCGTGCCACGACTCGAGATTTTGGGCCATAAAGCCCAACACTAACATATCTGGATCTTAGCAAAAACATGCTTAGTGGTACAGTACAGTCCACAAATTGGGGAAGCCTCACAAACCTGGTGAGTCTTGACTTGAGCAACAATTTATTGGATGGCAGCATTCCTTCGCATCTGTTGACTTTGCCATCGTTGCAGAAACTGCGATTAAATCAAAATGAGTTCAGCGGGAAACTTGGAGCAGCCTTATTCAGAACATATTTGGTTCTTGGTACTCTGGATCTGAGCAATAATAATCTAGAAGGGCCAGTTCCAAAATCTCTGTTTGGGATGGCAGGTCTTAAGATTCTCAAGCTTTCCTCAAACAACTTTAGTGGTTCATTGAAGCTTAATCTAATACAGCAGCTTAAGAACCTTTCCACTCTTGATCTTTCATACAATAAGCTGGAAATTGATGCAAATGACAGCATTGGAAAATTTTCCTCCTTTCCCCAGTTGAGCACTCTAAAACTTGCAGCATGTGAGTTTTATTTCTTGCCTGATTTTCTGAGGAATCAATCCAGGTTAGAGGTTCTTGACCTCTCCGACAATCACATTCAAGGAACATTACCCAAATGGATTTGGGCAATTGGCGACGGAGGTCTTTCATATTTGAACCTGTCCTGTAACAACTTTGTGGATCTCGAGCTACCTTTGCCAGACACTCCAGCTCTAAGTGTCCTTGACATTCATTTGAACAACTTTCAAGGAGAAGTTCCAAGTCTGTCATCACAAACTGCCACTTACTTGGATTACTCGAGTAATGCATTTACTTCCATTCACTCTGATATTGGTAGTTTCTTTTCATATGCTCTTTACTTCTCCCTGTCAAGGAACAATATATCTGGAGTCATCCCTATGGCATTATGTAATGCCACTGTTCTTCAAGTGCTTGACCTGTCACGCAATAATCTGATTGGAGCAATTCCTGATTGTGTACTCAAAATGACCCGTACTCTGGGGGTGTTAAATCTAGGAGAGAACTCGCTAAATGGTACCATCCCCTATGCATTTTCAGAAGATTGTAGTTTAAGTACTATTCACTTTGGTAAGAACATGTTGCGGGGATAGCTTCCAAGGTCACTGGCCAACTGCAAAAAGTTAGAGGTGTTGAACCTCGGAAGAAACCAACTGCGTGACACATTTCCATTGTGTTGGATGGATTTGTCTAATTTACGTGTTCTTGTACTACGAGGCAATGAACTTTATGGGTCTATTGCATGTCCATCAAGTAACAAGAGTTGGTTAAAGCTACAACTTATTGATCTCACTTCAAATCACTTCAATGGCGAGCTTAAGGCACAATGTTTCCTGAAATTGACAGCACAGATGACCAGAGCAAATAATGAGCATTTCCCAATCAGTATATTGCAATTCCCAGTGCTACGACTTGATAAAATCTACTACCAAGATATGTTAGTAGTTACCACCAAAGGCACACAGGTCACGCTACAAAAGATCCTAAATGTCTTCACATGCATTGACCTCTCACACAATGAGTTTACTGGGACAATACCAGAAGTTATAGGAGATCTTAACGGGCTCATAGTCCTCAATTTATCACATAATGCCTTGTCAGGTTCCATCCCACCATCTGTTGGGAATCTCTCCATGCTTGAATCATTAGACTTGTCATATAACTATCTGCATGGAAACATTCTCGAAGAGCTTGTGAGTTTAGGTTTTCTTGAGGTTTTAAACTTGTCCTTCAACAGATTAACAGGTTTGATCCCAAAGGGGGCAGTTTCAAACCTTTGAGAGCTCCTCCTACATAGGTAATATGGGCTTATGTGGTTGTCCTTTACCAGATGCTCAAACACCATATGCTCAAACACAAACCACGGTACCACCATCAAGAAAGAGAGCATTTGATTAGCAATTCATACTATTGGGATCTGGGTTTCGCACAGGGGCAGGACTAGTAATTGCACTTTATCTGTTATGGAAGAAATGGAGAAAATGGCATGAGAAACAAGGCGAGAAGCTAGCCATAGCAATTCTACTGCCATTTGGGATTATTGGCTCCAGAGGAACGTATTGTGCATCAACTGTTTGATGTTGATTCCCATAATGACGACGATAATTAGGGCTGTCAAATAGGTCAGGTCGGGTTGACTTCGTGTTTGGGTTGATTTTAAACAGGTTGAAGACCCCTTGACCTGAACCGACCTGTTTATTAAACAGGTCAAAAAACTCAACCTGAAACCGTTTACAAATTAAATGGGTTGACCTGATTCTGACCCATTTACCTGTTTAACTTAAACGGGTCAGAATCAGATACCCAATAACCTATTTAACTCGATAACCTATTTAACATTTTTAACCTGTTTAGGCATAAAACATAGTTCAACACTTGCAGATTGCAAGCCTTGCTTCTGCTACAAATCTAGCACATGCCACACTACCTTTCATGATTTGATAAAACACATCTCTAAAAGTCTAAAACCTTGGCCAAAACCCAGAAATACCAAGTTAAACAAACCATAACCACCAAGCAACTACGTGCAAATGCACAAGTTCAAGCTTAATAGCGATTAGCCTATTACACAATCAAATACAAGCTCAAAGTAACAATGCATAAGAACTAGTTAGCCAAAGCTGAAGTTTGCCCATATCCACTTCCAACTGCACTCTTCGATTGGACTTCACCTTCTTCATCACCATTCAAGTTCATGTTCATCACATCTCCACAAAGATCATCCATGTTAACTTGAGGCAGTACGAGTGCTATATAAATAACATACAAAATCATATTAGATAAAATTAAACCAAAAAGCATATGAAACTAAGAGCAATAAGAAAACTCATCACCTTGGCCAAATAACCAATATCTAAGGCAAATAACGGCTTCCACTATATCCGACTTAAGAGAGCTACGGAATACATTGAGGACTCTACCACCAACACTAAAGACGGACTCAGATGCAACAGTAGACAATGGGATAGTCAACATATCACGAGCCATTTTTTAGAGTAAAGGGTATTGACCTTGATTCGTTCTCCAATGAGCAAGAACATGAAACATTTCAACTCGAGGCAGCTTATTCTCCTCCAAATACATCTCCAACTCAGATTTAGAAATAGACTCAAACTCATTACTTGAATATTGATCAAAGTCCTAAAGATTAAAATAAGTCAGTTAGGCAAAATATAACAAAACAAATATAATAAACAACTACAAAAAGGATAGAACATTAACCTTGGGAAAAATATCATGTAAAAGAAGTAAAAAAGCAGGAGCAGCAGCAAATGATAGTGGAATATAAGCATAGAACAAAACAAAATATAACAAAACAGCAAGTAAAAGAAGTCCAGATTGAATAGCAGCAGCTAACAACAGCATATTCATGCCAAATTTGTACAAAAAAGAAGTTAGTGGAGAAGAAGTTAGAACCTGCATAAATGCATTGGACTGGGCTTCCGTAGTTGAGTTGGCTTGAGCAGTTGTAGAGGGTGGATTAAGAGACGAAGAAGATCCCTTAGAACTCTTAGCATACTCAGCATACAATCCAAACAACTTGTCTTTCAACAACCTCAACTCAATAACATAGTTATCACCATAAACCTTTTTGTATTCCCACTCCACAGATAGATACTTATAGCGAGGATCTAAAGTTGTGGCAATAGCCATGATTGTGCTAAAGTCGGACCAATACTTTTCAAATTTACCAAACATCGTTGTAGCCATGTTTCTCATAAAAGCATCACCACTTTCTATCTCTTCTTTCAACACTAATCTTACCTTCACCACATTAGGAAAATAGAGATTGGAAGTAGGATACTTGGACCTCGAAAAAGCACAAGTAACTTCATAGAACACTTTCAAAAAGTTACAAATTTTCTTAATTTTGACCCACTCATCCATTCTTGGACAGTGGGTGAAATTGCCATCAACAACCTCCAAATGACTCAAGACCTTTTTGTAATAAAGGGCACTTTCAAGCATAAGATAAGTAGAATGCCATCTTGTAGGAACATCTTAACACAATCCTTTACTATAAACAACGTCACAAAGCTTACAAGACTCAAGGAACCTTTGCTTTCGCATTTGGGAGCCTTTGCAGTACTTGACACATTCCCTAATCTTAGACACAACCTCATCCACATCCTTTAACCCCTCTTTCACAATCAAATTAAGAATGTGGGCACAACAACGAACATGAAAGTCATCACCATCAGCCAAAACCTTCAATTGAACCTTCATCATATCAACACACAAATCGTTCGAAGAAGCATTATCAACAGTCAAGGACATCACTTTCCTGTCAAGACCCCAATCTTTTAACAACAACAACAATTTTACAGCAAGCGCAACACCATTATGGGGTGGAGGAATGAAAGAAAAGTTCAAAATTCTCTTATGTAGAACCCACTTAGCATCAATGTAATGGGCAGTTAAAGAAATAAAATTGTCAGTGTTTAAAGATGTCCAACAATCAAAAGTGAAGGCAATTCTCCCAAGAAAAGACTCTAAAAAGAGTTTAAGGTTTTCCTTTTCCTTAGCATATAACTTAACCACATCATTCCTAGTTGTGTTCCTCGAAACACATTTAACATTTGGATTCAAGTACAACATCATCTCTCTCACAGAATCATATTCAACAAACTGGAAAGGCAACTCATGCTTGACAACACATAAAGCCAGTAACTGACGAAATTCATTAGGATCAAACACAACCCGTCTACTTCCCAAAGAACCAGAACGACTCTCTAAAAGAAGCTGACCTATGTCTCTAAAATTTCTCCTTTTACAATTGCCCAGGTGCCTCTTTAAATTTCCAGTTCCATACTTGCTGTCACCAGGATACGTTTGACCACACTTTTTGCATTGACAAAACAGATTACCCTCTTCATCAAGGGGGAAAAACTCATAATGTTCCCAAACTGTAGATGTTAACTTTCTTTGACGTTTTGGAGGCTTACCAACAGCAGCATGAGGCTTGTATGATCCTGTTTGAGCAGTAGTAGGCCCTTGTGCTTGCCTGCTATCAACTTCAGCAATCTCCTCGCCATTTGAATCAACATCAATTGGCACTAAATCATCATAATTTGATCCCATTTCTGTGCATAAATAAGAATGATGAGCATATTGAAGTAATAAAAGTGATATCTTCAAGAAAAAAGATTCAACAATTCGAAGAAACAGAGTGTAGTTTTTGTAATTTCAAGTGTAATTTGAAGATTCATTCTGCTTAATTATGACTAAAAGTTGGCTGATCTGTGGCCACGTCAGGCCAAATGACAAGCATGGCAAAGTCTGGGAGGTTGTCGGGCCATTATGATTCCCTTAACACAAATTCAAGCTTCTCTTGCAATAACATCAGCTTATGCCTCAAATCAAAGTCAAGCTAGATCGAACGAGTGAAATAACAAATGAAAAGGTTAGATCGAACGAGTATGACAGGGAGTGAGTATGCCAGATCAAAGTCAAGCTTTTCTTGCAACGGAAAAAATAGTTCGCTTTGCAAGAGAAGCACCAAAACAGGACAAAACAGTTTATGCCTAGATCGAACGAGCATGATAGAGAACGAGTATGGTTTCGAAAAGCGACAAACAGCAACAAAGAGAAAGAGTAAGAGAGAGACAAAGCAACAAATAGCACCAAAGCGAACGAGTAATCGGGTTAGAGCAACAAACAACAACAAATCAACGAATCGAGCAAAGATTAAGAGAGAGTAGGATAGAGAGAGAGAGAGAGAGAGAGAGAGAGAGAGAGAGAGAGAGTAAGAAAGAAAGAGAAAGACATACGATCCGTGGCCGTGATTGGTGGCTGAATCCGCAGTTGCCGTGGCAATTCTACAGGTTGATGAGTGAGAAGAGAATTTCTAGGGTTTGTCTTCGTGAGGCTGATGAGTGATGAGCGAGAGAGGGATAATTCTAGAGCCTGGATGATGAGTGATGACTAAAGAATGTGTTCTATGAGGCAGTGAGGGAGCCGAAGGGTACATAGGAGGCTTTTTGTGGGTTAGGTTTAAAAAAAAGGAGAGCCCAACACTTGTTTTGGGCCTCTTATTGCACCCAAAATAAAATCTGAAATTTTGAAACCTTAATAAATTCCCGCCCCCCCCCAAAAAAATATATAATACATATATATATTAAACGGTTATATGGTAATCGGGTAATCGAATTGACCTACTAACCCAATTAATTAAACAGGTTAGATAGGTATTTTTTCGTGTCGAAAATCTCGACCTGAACCTAACCCCGTTTAATTAAATGGGTTAACCATGCCAAGCCATTTAATTAAACGAGTTGAAAATCTTTACCCAAACTCGCCTAATTTCGTGTTGGGTTCGGGTCGATAATCGTGTTGAGTCAGCTTTTGACAACCCTAACGATAATGATGAGACCGAAGACGAACAAGACTATGGTCAGTTTTGTGTATTCTGCACCACGCTTGACGTAGAGAGGACGAGGGTCATACATAATCTTGTTGGAGTAATTTCCATAAAAAAATGGAAATTTAATAAAATAATTATTTTCATAAAAATGGTTATGGAAATATATTTTTGATTATGCCTAAATAATAATTAATTATCTTGATAATTAATTATTGTAATGCACTTTTTGGTAAATAATTGATTTGATTAATTATTAATGAAGGGGTACAAGTTAGTTTGGATGGTTAAATAACTCATGCCTTTTAATGAAAGAGTGTATTTGTGAAGAGATATATCCCTTTTGAAGTAGTATTTATGAAATGATGTCATCCTTATATGAAGAGGCATGATGAACTCTATAAATATGAAGAATATTAGCATGCATTGGTATGCCTTTGTTGGGCGTGATCAAGAGAGTTATGCTATCACCATAATTGCTAGAATTTCTATCATACCTTGGATATTTAGGATCCTGTCTTCGTGAGGGTAGCACGCAAATAGGGGAGGTTTCTTTGTATCCTAAAGATGTATTCAGGCGGCACTGTTGCACGTGGGGGGCATTAGGAAAAGCGTACTTACACTTGCCTATAAGGCTTGGTTAATTTAACACTGAGTTTGTCTGTGACAAACTGATATTTATATCCATCAAACCGAATTTTTAAACCAACAAATCCTAGGTGCAGTTGTCATGGCTTACCATTTGTTTCATCATCTACGTCAACATCTTCATCAAAGTAAGCAACTTCCATTCTCTTTTTGATGGTTTCATTGATATTTTGGGTGGCCTCTGTGTGCATAAATACACATACCATCAACCCTAAAGTTAGGTGGGTTTGATCAGAACTAGAGGAATTTGTGTAGACTTCCGTTTAGTTGTTGATGATGGCATAGATTTTTGTTTTCAGTAATGTCCATTTACCTCATTTAGACATTTTATCAAACATATGGTAGGAATTGAGCAGTTTACAGAGTAGAAGGTTGATACTTAAACAGTATTACCCTATCCTGATCAGGTATTACCTCTGTCGCTAATGAATGGAACATGTTCAGTCAATTCGTGAAGCATATCTTCCTTGCATCGCTGTAGAATAAAAGAAAATTTGCAAAATAGTGCCTTTCTTTTGATTTTTTTTTATTTCGTTTTAGGGGAGTTGGTGTTCTCACCTGGACAAGGTCGAATATCTCGTCATTGTCCAAAAAGATGAAAAATGGGAGAACAAGTTTGACCTGCAGATAGTGTTTGATTTTGGGGAAAATGGTTTTCTTAAAATATAATTTTCTAATTTTTCATCGTTCAGTGAAAAATGGATGCAAAATTATTTTTGAAAGAAAATTCTCCAATGGTGGAAAATAATCTCCTTTTGATAAAGGAAGAACGTTGATTTTATTCCTTTACTTTCTTAAAGATGTGGTCGGTAGAAATTTAGGAGCACACTTCAACTTCAACTTCAACGGTTTCGATCACAGCTTGGCTATCCGATTAGAATTATTAAAATGTGTTCAAATTCAAATTTTGAGCTCAATATTCATTCATTTGGTGATCATTTATGTCGAACATGATAATTCAGTTGACATTCATACCTTAACAATTTCATTTGACATTTTTCTTTTTTTCATGGAAAATTGAAAACAACAGAAAATATAATATGAAAATTCATTTTTCCTAAAAGAAATATTTTCAATGAAAAATTATTTTCTACTCAGCCAAACTCTACCTTAATCGTCTTCCTCAGTGGTGCTATTGTGAACATAATGTATCCATTGCTTCTGTCAGTTACAATTTAAATCATCTTTTGTCCATATTTTCTACTGTCTGCAACGTCCTCCACTTTAATGCCTTTCAGGTCTTCAATTTGTCTCTCTCTTTCCTTTTTCATTTTTAAGGGCCTGTTTTTCCCATTGGCAATTCTCAATATACCAACTTCAACCGATCTTCTCTAAAATGTTTACAATTTATAAGTTATCATATAAAAAATAATTATTTAAAAACTATATGTATAAAAATTCCTTCAATAAAAACATTAAAAAAATGTCATAAATATTTTTTAAGCAAATAAATCTCATCCAAAATATTATTTTTTTTATTGAATTAAGGTTTTTTAATGGACAATTAATTTAAGTTGTGAGACTTTGGAAAGAGTACATCTGAACCCAGATGTTCAGAAAGTTTGTCATGCGCAAAGAGGAGCATACCTCAGTGCGTGGTGGTTGCAGAAGACATAACTGTTCGGTGGTTCGGCCCTAAGCAACCTAATAGCGGCGTCAGGGGCATCTGGCCTGATAGAAATAAGGGTATTTGGGTAGGGTGAAGCGGGGAGGGGATCGTTTGGGCAGGGACAAGGGGTAGCTAGGAGAAATGTTTGGAAAATCAAAACTTGTGTGAAAGTAGATTTCTTTCGGATTGCATATAGAAAAGATAAGGTACGCTTTATTTTTTTTTCCCAAATTGCCTTTCTACCTTTTTTTTAAGATCCTGCTAAAATTGAACTACATATTTGTATTTTACAATCAGACTAATTCATATAAGAAATCAATAATATGTATATACATATATATGTGTGCGTGTGCGTGCGCATGTGTGCGCGCGCGCACGCACGTGTGAAAATTTTAAATGTATAAAAATATCAAAAATATTATGCCAAAAAAAGGAAAAAAATTATTTCTATTATTTTACATTAACCAACTTGTACACATCATAAATATATATATTGCTCTAGAAAATATGATTTCTCGGATGGGCGCCCACATACTCGACTATGGGCCTGGCTCAGGTAGACACAAGCAGGCCTTGACGGAACCCTTGGGGTCCTAACCGGGAGCCCCACGAGGCCAGCTGTTGGGTAAGCCCATTAAGAGAACCTCCACAGTGACGTTACCATTCTACCCTTCGCCACAGGAGCTATAAATACTCATCTACCTGCATCGGAAAAAGATTCGCTCTCTGGAACAACTTCCCATACTTCTTACGTTCTTTATCTTACTGCTTTTATCTTTCACTAGGACCATCCTTTGACTTGACCGTCAGTGAGGCATTCTCCGGATCACAACTCGGGGTGCCTTTTTTGCAGGTTCGGCACTCAAGAAAAGGACCGTCAACTGATCTACACGTGCCATTACGTAAGCCCGCTCTCTCATTCTACGTCATCTTTAGCAACACTCGGAAAGTTCTGGAAACAGATTTAGCGTCGCCTGTGGGGAGAGATCGGTGAATGATGGTAGTCAGCAAAGCCACGCGAGCATAGGCCCGGAGAGACAAAGTGCCCGTAACAGAAGCCCCGATACGCCCCAGGCACAGGATGTCCCGGAGACGTCCCGGGCGGATCCCTATTCGGTCGGCCAGTGCCCGGCCAAGCGGGAGGCTTACGTCACGGTGGACACATTGAAGAACTTCATGTCCACCATGACCAACACCCTTATAGAGGAAGTATCGGAACAAGTGAAGAAAGTGGTGGAGGTTGCAAGCTCCGCGAGGCCCCTTCCCCACTTCGACTACATGCCCACCCCAGGCTGCGAGCCCTCCTACAGGCACGCACCCGTGGCATCGCATCGCCATAGCGATGGAGTGAGGATGGCCGCTCGCCTGGATCGAAAGAACCGATTTCGAGGGGAAAATTACGACCGTTTTGCTGGAGCGGATGTCCTTTAGAGTCATCGGCCAAGCCAAGGCCGGCAAGCAAAGTCGACTACGGCCTCAAAGCCATACGCAATGCACTCCCAACGAATCGCTTGGTTCAAAGAGCAGGAACAGACTTCCAGACCTCGAGGGAGACCTCAGGATGGAGGCGCACCCCAAAGCACTGTCCAGGCTGCGATTGCACTCCTAGTCCTCCATCCAGAGATGTTCATGGTCAGGGAACTCCAATTAAGATATCTGGAACGGTCACCTGGCCGGGGCTTGTCCCCTTTTCTACTCCGTTTAGTGCGAAGATCATCCACACTTCGCGCTACGGGAAAGTGAAGATGCCCACTGTGGACCTATATGGTGAAACCACCGACCCAGAGGAACATCTAAGGATTTACAAAGCGCAGATGTACATACAAGATGTCGACAACGCTGCGTACTGCCGATAACTTCCCGCTACCATGAAAGGAGTAGCACAATCCTGGTTTAATGGCCTCGTGCCGAAAGTATCTCTTGCTTCTAGGACTTGGCTGATAGATTGGTTTGTTAGCCAATCTATCACCAGCCACAAGGAGAGGCAAACCAGCATCCACCTCTCGAAGATCAAACAGGGGCCGCAGGAGTCCTTGGAAGACTTCGTCAAGCGCTTCCACTAGGAGGCGGTCTTGATCCCCGACCTGGACGACGGGGTGGCGTACACCTCATTCCTGAACAGCTTGAAGAGTGGAAGGTTCAAGTTCTCTTTGGCCGAGCAGAAGGAAACCACTTTACCGGACGCACTGAGAGAAGTTGCCAAGATAGCTAAGGTTCCCGTCGACAGGAGGGCGCGGCTTGAGGGCATCGACCCTCGATTCACCACTGACCCTTGGAGCATCCTTATGGAGGTAAGGGAGCACCCTATACTGAAAAGACCACCCCCGATAACCCCAACACCAAAACCCCATAATGCACGGAAATACTGTGAGTTCCATGAGCAGAATGGACACACAACCGTTGAGTGTTGGGAGCTGAGGAAAGCTCTTCACTAGTTGGCGGATAAGGGTTAGATTGACCAGTTTTTAAAGAAGGGCTCGCCCTTCTTTCGAAATGAGCACAAGCCAGCGCGACCAAAGCCCCAAGACGAGGAATGCTTTATGGAAATAGTGGCCACCATCATTGGTGGATACGCAGAAGGCATCACTCGGTCTACCTAGAAGGCTCAGCTTCGAGGGGCCCAGCAAGTTCTCACGACTAAGCAAGGAAGTCGAGTTACAGTGCCCACGATGGCGTTTGGTGGAGGGGAAGGCCCACGCTTCACCTCCCCGCATAACTATCCACTGGTGGTAGAAATGAAGGTGGCCAACGCCATTGTGCGGAGAATTCTTATCAACACGGGGGGCTCCCTGGACATCATCACTTAGGACCGCGTGAAGAAGTTGAAATATCCGAGGATGGAGATCGTTCCCTTGGTACACCCAATCTTGGGATTCGGGGGACAAGAGGTGAACCCCATGGGGATGATCCGTCTCCCCTTGTGCTTTGGAGACAAGGCTAAAGCGAGAACTCTGGAGGTAGACTTCTTGGTCGTCGATGTGCCTGTAGCCTACAACATTATCCTAAGCGGCCTACTCTAGACAAAGTAAAGGCTGTCATTGCCCCATACTTGCTCCAATTTCAGTTTGAGGATGACGATGGAAGTGTTGGCACGATGCCAGGAGACCACTGAACGGCCCGAGAGTGCTATCTCGTTAGCATTCACCCGTTGGTAGAATGGACAGCTGAACAAGGGCCCGCTCCTCCCGTGGCTGAAGCCTTATTCATACATGTGATGACTTTAGCTGAAGCAGAGCGACGTCGCCCTGAGGGCGCGGATGGCGTTGAACAAATCTCACTCGATAATGAGCGTCCCGACCGCATATTCCAATTGGTTAAAGAGATAGAGGCTCTTACTCGACACTCCTTGTTCACAGTCTTACAAGAGTACCGTGATGTCTTCGCCTTCGGCCTCGAAGAGATGCCCCGTATTGACCCTGCTGTCATGGAGCACAAGATGAGCACATATCCCCCTCACAAACCAGTTATCCAGAAGGAGTGACACATGGGCCCTTAAAGGGTTGTAGCAGTAACCGCGGAGGTGCAGAAGCTACTTGAGGCAGGTTTCGTCAGGGAATGTCAATATCTTGAATGGACATCGAACATTGTCCTGGTGAAGAAGTCCAATGGGACTTGGACAATGTGCATGGATTTCACAGACTTGAACAAGGCATGCGCAAATAACAGCTACCCCCTCCCAAATATAGAAAAGCTAGTGGATGCCACGGCTGGCCATGCCCTACTGAGCTTTGTGGATGCTTTCTCTGGGCACCATCAGATACCCCTATGTCCCGCTGACCAAGAGAAGACCGCGTACATAACCGACCAAGGCCTGCATTGCTACAAGGTAATGCCCTTCAGGTTGAAAAACACGGCAGCCACGTATTAACGATTGACGAACAAGCTATTCGAGCCCCTTATCGGTTAAAGCATGGAGGTTTACGCGGATGACATGATAGTGAAAAGTACGCTCGACATCGAGCATGGCCAAGATCTGTGGAGAACCTTCGACATCCGTAGAACGCTCGACATGAAGCTTTACCCAAAGAAGTGTGTGTTTGGGGTCCGTTCGGGAAAGTTCCTTGGGTTCATGATCAACAGCAGGGGGATAGAAGCTAATCCGAATAAAGTCCAAGCCATATTGGACATGAAGCCGCCATGCAATATTGAGTGGGTCCAACGACTTACATGGTGTATCGCGACCCTAGGACAGTTCATGTCCAGATCTGCCGACAAGTATCAGCCCTTTTTCCGGATCCTACAATGGCGTGCCCATTTTGTATGGGATAAAGAAGCTGATAAGGCCTTCCAGGCACTCAAAGTTTACTTCGCTCACTTGCCCAAGATAGCGAGCCCCCTTCTGAGGGAAATGCTCCTACTATATCTGGCCATCATAGAATAGGCCATAAGTGCAGTACTGGTGGTCGAGAGCACTAAGGAACAGATCTCAATGTACTACATTAGCCACGCCTTAGCCGGGGCGAAGGTAAAGTACCCACTTATTGAGAAGTTCGCTTATACGCTGGTAATGGCCAGCCGAAAACTACGACTTTACTTTGGGGCGCACAAGGTGACCATTCTCACATACTAGCGCTTGAAGAACGTCCTCTAGCAGTTGGACGCCTTCAGACGAATCTTGAAGTGGGCAGTAGAGCTGTCTCAATATGACCTCATCTTTGACGCATGGTGGGCCATAAAGGCCTAGGCCTTGGCAAACTTCTTAGCTGAAAATGCCAACACGCATGCGAATACTGACTCGCCTCCCCCTCCTTGGAACCTTCACGTAGACGGCTCATTCGCCAAGGATGGGGGTGGCGATAGCCTGATTATTGAGAGCCCTCGGGGAAAACAACATGAGCACGCCTTGAAGTTCATGTTCAAGGCCTCGAACAATGAGGTTGAATACGAGGTGTTGATAGCAGGAATGGAGTTGTGCTATACCATAGGGGCAGATTCGGTTGGAGCATTTTCGGACTCTCAGCTTATAGTTAGCCAACTCAATGGACAATATGAAGCGAAGAACGATACTATGGCGGCCTACGTCAGGCGGGTACGCGAGGCCACCAACCTGCTAAAGCACTTCTCGATCACCCACATACCGTGGTCCGAGAATCAGCAAGCCAACGCACTATCCAAACTGGCTAGCTCTTCTGAGGATGGGAGGCCAAAACACATTCAATGGGAGACTTTGATAGAGTGAAGCATTAACCATCATGAGGTACTTTGGCTGACAGGTGTTCGACATAGATAAACCCCATACTCGCATACCTAGCTAATGGCACGCTACCCTCGGACTCCAAAGAGGCCGACTGCGTAAAAAGACGAGTGAATTAGTTAATACTATATGAGGGGATCCTATACAAGCGATCTTTCACCCGGCCGCTCCTGCGCTGCGTAACCCTAGAGATGGGAGGCAAGATACTGGAGGAGTTACATGAAGGAGTGTCCAGTTCGCACATTGGGGCCGTGCCCTTGCAGTTACGGCAATAGGTACCGGCTGTTATTGGCCGTCCCTACGAGAAGACGCTATGAACTTGGTTCACGCCTGCGACAAGTGTCAGAAGTTCACTCCCGTCCAACGACTACCCACCACATCCTTGAAGCCCATTGTGAGCCCCTTACCGTTGGCTACTTAGGGCATGGATATACTTGGACCTTTCCCAAAGCCACGGGTTAGCGAAAGTATCTTTTTGTCACGGTGGATTACTTTACCAAGTGGATAGAAGCTGAGACTGTCACCTCCATCACTGCGATCGATGTTCGAAAGTTCAAATGGAAGAATATCATCACCCGCTTCGGCATCCCTCGTACAATGATTTTCGATAACGGGCGCTAGTTCGACACTGCCAAAGTCACGGCCTACCTTAGCACCCTGGGTCACCAAGCTCGGTTCACCACTGTTGTTCATCCCTAGATCAACGGTAAGGCCGACACTGCCAACAAGGTTATCCTTCATGGGTTACAAAAGAAACTTGACGAAGCAAAGGGCAAGTGGTTCGACGAGCTGTATGGCGTCCTATAGTCACTTCGGGCAACCGAAAAAACTACAACAAGAGAAACGCCATTCATGTTGGCGTACTGGTCAGAGACAGTGCTGCCGGTTGAAGTGGAACTTCACACCCACCACCTTACAACATTCCAGGAAGAATTAAACAATGTAGCACTTTGTGAAGCGCTAGATCTCCTCCCCTTTGTTCAAGGAGATGCTTTCCTCTGAGAGGCACTCTACAAGCTCCGCATCGTACACATCCATGAACCCACTGTCAAAATCCACCCCATTAATGTCGAAGGCTTTGTCCTTCACCACATAGAGGCTATGGCACCCGGCGGGGAATATGGCAAGCTCACGGTAAATTAGGAAGGCCCGTCCAAGGTTACAGCTCAAATACGGCCGGATACATATGGTCTAGAGACCCCCAACAACACTCCTATCCCAAGGACCTGACACAACAGTAATCTGCGAAAATATTATCACTAGTGCCTTTTCTTTATTCAAGCACAACTCATACGTACTTGTGTTCTCCACGCAATAAACACAGTGGCCTTGAAGGCCATTTTGGATCCATCTCAAATGTCTAATACCTTTAGTCCCAATAGGGGCTAAGGGTCCTTAAGCACGAACTTAGGTCTGGTTGCTATACCTTTAGTCCCAATGGGGGCTAAGGGTCCTTAAGCACGACCTTCGAGCCGATCGCTATACCTTTAGTCCTAATAGGGGCTAAGGGTCCTTAAGCACGGCTTTAAGGCTGGTTGCTATACCTTTAGTCCCAATAGGGGCTAAAGGTTCTTAAGCACGGTGTTAGGGCCGATCGCTACACCTTTAGCCCCGATGGGGGCTAAAGATCCTTAAGTACAACCTTAGAGTTGGTCGCTAAACCTCTAGCTCCAATGGGGGCTAAGGGTCCTTAAGCTTGGCCTTGGGGCCGATGGCTATGCCTGCTGCCCCAATGTGGGCTAAGGGTCCTCACAACCATTCTATGGGCCGAGGACTATTCCTTTAGCACCTAGAGAACCCAAAGGTTTCATCGAATAATCATTTCATCCCCTACTTGTTGTTTCGCTTAGGCGCCATCATCTCATAGAGCATAAGCAAATTGGGAAACCAAATTCTGAAAGAAACAAGTGAAATAAACAAGTGAAGTAACAGGTGAAGAGACAAGTGATAAAACTGAAGGCTTCACTGCAAAAACTTAGAAATTCTCATTAAATGAAAGAAGGAGTACAAACACCAATGGAGGACTAATAGGTCAGAAGGGAAGATAACAAGCAGCAAGAACTAAACTAGAAATCCTCAGGCACTAGACATCGGGATGCTTATTATGGTCATCGCCCTCATGGTCACTACCTTCGTTGTCTTCGCCATCAGGGGACCCGACCACTTCGTCCAGGGGCGTAGTCTCCTCATCGCCCTGACTGTCTTCCTTAGTTGTAGGCGGATTGAACTTGATGAAGAGAAAACCATGAGACCTAACCTCCTAATCAATATCAAGGCTTGGGTTCAACTTGGTCCCTTAGTCACCTATAAGGATGGTACCTAAGTACTTGGCTCTCCTAAGTCCTAGTTGATTTGGGAGCCTTGAGGGACCCAAAGTAAGCTTAGGAAAGGTGGCATGGAACCTAGTAGCCTAAATAAGGAGCCTAGCTATTTCATCTCCAAGTCAACTTCTTTTATTTTACTTCCTTGTTCTGGGCAGAACATATGACCTAACTTCTAGCTTGTTTCTGGCTTGGTAAATGGAATCCATTTTGGGTGAATTTTGCATGGATGGATAGCCCCAGATGTTTTTTTTTTCCAACAAGATGAAGATCATCATCAAATTCCAAGAATCGAGCAAGTTATGGGGTTTTAACCGGTCAAGGTCTGTGCAGGGTCTACAGGTGAACGTTTTTAATCAAGGATTTATTTAGGTCATCAAATGGGAGAATCAAGGGCCCAAACTTGGTGGGTAGCTCATAGACTCTTCTATAAAGCTCCTATAAAAATTCTCACTTAATCTTCCCCATTTGGCTAGGTGAATTGCATCACTAAAGAGAAGGAATGTGCGGCCAAATTCCAACACACCAATATGCCCTAGTGGTCCCCCTTTAATTGTACAATTAGCTTGAATTTCAAAGGACAAAATCCTTGTAATGCCATTGGCTAGTACTAAGCTTCGAGAAGGGGGTATCTTACTATTTAATTTTTCATCTCTTGTATTACATTCAGCTTTGATGAATATGAATGAATGAAAAGGCTAGAGGCCATTTTCTCTCTAAAAAATCTTTTAATCTTTATTTCTTTTTAGAGTGGTGATTTAGAGTCATCCCTTTATATTAATCCTTGATGCTTAGGCTTTAGAGGAGTAATTGGTGGGTTGCTTATCTTGGTGTTCTTTTAAGAATCAAAAGAGTTTCCTTTTGATTTAGGATTTCCTCCATTTGGGTTGTTCAAGAGGTTGTCATCTTAATGGGTCTTCACTTGGATGATTAAGACTTTATTTGGCCAAATGGACTACTTTTAATTCCACTTCAGAACTCCACCAGCTCAGGGTTTCGTCCTTTGACCTGGGCCATATGACGATCTTCTACATACTGGACGTATACTTCAAAGTATCCTTCTACACGGAAGGCATCCGGTGCCAATGTCACCAAGAGCTCCCGAAAGAACTTGGCACTCTCCTCGTGTCCCCGCCTATAGCCCTGCTCCTCAGCCTTGGTTGACCTCTCCTCTTCGGCCTCTGCCTTAGAGCGGGCTTCCTCCAGTTGGTGCTGCAGGTCTTTCTTTTCGGCCTCTAAGGCCTCTTTCTCCTTCTTTAGCTTCTTTAAACGGCGCTTATACTTAGCCACCGCCTCTTCTGACCTTTGGTGCTTAATCTGAAGATCGCCGTTTTGCCCTCGAAGAAGGGCATTAGAGCTCTCGAGGTCGCGGATCTATTTCTTAAGGGTAGAGACAGACGACTTCGACCTTACTACCTTTAGCGCCCGAGCAAAGGCTTGGAAAGCACTCTAACACGATCAGCCAAGGAATAACAATCGAGAATAAAAGAAACAATATGAACTAGACTTTACCTCAGCAGTGGCCACTTGCTCTTCGTCAATTGTGGATGATTTCGCTCAGTCTGATGGGGCCAATGACCATGACTTGGCCAATTTCTCCACCAAAGCGAGCTTGGCAAAGGTATCGACCCCTAAGAAGTCCACGGCTAGGGCATGAGTATTCAACGAGGGCTCCCCCACAGCTCGTGGTGCGGTCTGCTGGCTACTTCAAGATCCCGTGGTAGTAGGGGACCCTCGGGCCTCGTCGGGCCTCGCCAGAGGCTAAGCGGTCTCCAGACCACCGATGCTAGACCGGCCACTCAGTTCCTTTGCCCTTCGAGGGATGGGGGTCCTCCAGGGGGTAGGAGTGGATGCCGCGGCCGCATCCTGCTCGCCCTCAGCTCGCGGACACATATAGGAACCCACACGAGGAAGATTCAGTGACAGCACGAGAGGCTTTTTGCTGCATGGTGCTAACAACAACACCTGTAAAAAGAAGAAATAAGTTAACATTCTTTACTCAGAAAAGGGTAACAAGGAAAGACGGCTGAAGGATCAGTATGCGGACCTTCTTTACTTGAGTCTCCATGCTCCTGTGCCGCTCTTCCTCACAGAGCTGCTCATTCTCGGCGGCGATCTGCTCTGCGGTGGCTTGCCGGGCCTCAAGGGGCGACAACATCTCCCACACTTGTTCTGGACTCAACAAAAGAGAGCCAGGTCAGACCTAAAGGGAAAAGGCAACATAGAGGGGGGATATAAAGTACCCTTAGAATAATTTTTAAGAATAAGGTGGCCCGTGGCAGCCAGAAAGAAGTCATTGGCAAAATATGACAACTTAGGAAGCCAATTCAAGGGCTCCCTATCACTAGATCTGCTCCTTTTTCGCTTAGGCTCTTTCTCGGCCTCCACTATCCTAGCCATGAAAGACGGAATCGGCCTAGGATGGCCAAATAAAATAGTAGAAATAGCGAGCTGTCTTCGTCTCAGCCTCAGTCAGCTGCCCAAAAGGATTCTGGACTGACTTTCCGTTGTTCCAGTAGGGAAGGTTCCCCCAACCCGTCTCTCGGTGCACGAAAAGAAACCCATATTTCTAATTTTTAAATGTTGACTTCTTCTTGATGGTTGTCATGAAACCCTTATTATTGTTGAAATAGTATCGCCTAAGGTCCCTGGTCTCGCTGGGAGCCCTTTGGACTGTATGGACCAATCCTAATGCGTGGCTTGTGCAAGTTAACCCACTCAAATCGCACGTCGCGGTGAAAGAACATATGTTGTGCCAAGATGTGGGCACAATCTGGGCAAGCGCCAGTTCGTACTTATTCAAGATTTCCACGATAACCGGGTGGAGTGGGAACCTAACGCTGCAGGAAAAGGCCGCTTGGTAAATCGCTATGCATTTGGAGGGTGGCTTATGTTAAGTTTTAAGGCACACAAGGACACAACAGGGGGGGTGAATTATGTCTTCTAATTTTTTCGTTTTGTTTCAGAACACTTGTTAGACCTGTTGGGAGAGGTGTTTGCAATAAGGCAGAAACAAAACTTTGAATGCAGAAATAAAGGAGACACAAGATTTTATGTGGAAAACCACCTCTGGTCCAATGGAGGTGCAAAAACCACGACTAGCTCAGTACGATTTCAACAAACACTTTCACTAACACGGCCCAAGTTCGTTACACCATGTAACACACGTGACAACGTCACACACGTAACTTAGTCTCCCCCGAGACTCTAGTTATGCACACGTAACTATTCTCCACCTGAGAATGAATCACACAACACGTCGAAAGTCTCCCAAGACTTGGACACACTCTAAACTTAACTGATGACAGAAAAGAATAGAAGAACACCTTACTTTTATGCTTCTAACCAAGCTGAATGTAAGGAACAATTACAAACCCTATTATGCTAGAAAGAATGACTCAATTTAGCACACTCCTTGAAGGTTTTTCACTTAGAGAATAAGCTCATAAGAAGCTCGATATTTATCTTGAAAAACCCATTTTGAAGAGATGAGAAGCGAGTGCTTATATACCCACAAAACGTAAGGATTTGATTTCCATAATAACTTTGAAAATACTCAGCAAATAATAGGAATAAAATTTGACAACAATATCTTTTTAGGAAATCATATCTTAAAAGATAAGATAAAATCTTTTGAAAAATCTTTTTAGGAGACCAATATTATTTAGGAAAATATTCTTTCTAAAACACCATATTATTGGAAAATCGATCCTAAATATATTAGGAATTTTGGCAGTAGGAAAACTCCTGAAAATCTTTGAAAACCGATTTTTGCACTCGCTGGCCTCAGAGCACTGTAGACCTGTTTGCTCAATTGCTCTGAGCAGTGTTCTGAGTCAGCTTAAATAATTCCTTCAAGGTGAGTGTTAAGACAAGTTTTTCTTTGGCGTATTAACAAGAATCTATAACCAGTACTTAACCCTAAGATTCTAAAGACTCCTGTACTCTGCTGATGATATGCACATATATCCACTTTAATGATTTCAACTTCTTTGACCTGTTCTTCAAGGTGTTTGCAACTTCTGTCGCTTTTAACATACAATTTTATCACATAGCTTCAAGCATGATATTTCGAATTGATCTCTAAGATGTTTGCAATCTGTCTTATCACATGATTCTAGCACTCAACTCAAGCCAAGCATAATTAGTACATTTGGGTTGTAATCATCAAAACCTTATATAAGATTTGATTCAACAAATTCCCCCTTTTTGATGATGACAAACCAAATGACCATCAAAGGTGAGACATAGCAGATTGCAAAAACATTGGTGCTAAACTTAGTTCAAAGTATCTAGATTGCATAAGAGAGGTAAATAAGAATAGGAGGTCAACTTAAACCGGTTGATTTAATTGGAACATGGTCGTACTTGTCTTCCCCCTTTTGATATCATCGAAAAGATCTAGGAGGCCACATGCATAAATTCAGTGGGGATGCACTCACCACCATAGGTAATGAGGGAAAATAATCCATGATACGGTTAAGTATACAATACATAATGATATTGGCCATCCTAGTTACGCACAAATACACAACAGCAAAGGCAAGCAATGGGCATGACATAACCAAACCAAACTAAAACCAGATATAAGCACTTTCAATCACATGCAGAATCAAGATTAACCAAAGAAAAAGGCGAACAGTGTTGATGGGAACATGGCAAAGAACAGAGTTGAATCAAGGACAAGAGGACGATGGAGCAAGTTTACTCGTGAGGGCATGAAGAATATCCTCATGGCGTTGAGCATTCAAGGCCTTTTCTTCAGACAGTGCTTGCTTCACTTCAGCAATCTCCTCCTTTAGATGGAGCTGATCCTGGACAAGAGTCGAAATCGTGGTAGTGCTGGACGATGCTGCCGTATAAGAACCAGGACAGGGACCAGTGCCAAAGGGTGTTTTGGGTCCTTGTTCTAACACGGTTCCATCACTCTTCTTAATCTGGAACCCACACCCATGTAAAGTATTGCTCCGGATTTCATCGGTTACCTGAAAGCCCATTCTCTTTTACAAAGGGATGCCCACAGCCTCAAACACCAAAGTCAAAAGAAAGCCATAGCCCAAATCATGGCTTCTAGTAGTGTTGGGAATCCGTCCAATGTGACTAATCGAGATAGCAGACAAATTAATGGGCTCTCCCCGATCAAGGAGGTCAGTAAGGTACATGTCCGTAGAGTCTGCAAGATTGCGCCCCTACCCCCGAGGTATCACATTCTTAATGTCAAACTAGAATAACAACCGATGTAATGTCAAACCAGAATAGCAACCGATGTAAAGGCTGCATTTTCCCCTTTCTTACAGACTAGGGTGCACTTAGGTCAAGTTGTTGGGCTAGTTTTATGGTGAGATCCAAGAATTGGTGATTGCTCAGTACAATTTTATCTTCCCTGACATACACATCAAACCCTTTAGAGGGTACCCAAAGCCAATCTCCCAGATTATCAGTATTAAAACACAGTTCTCAACTATGAACAACGCTGGTCATTATCCCATTAGTGACCTCACAATTGGCATAAAATCCTAGTAATTGAGGTACTGAGCAGCCCCTCTTAATATTGGTAATTATATCTAGCCAACCCTGTGTTCATAATTTGTCCAAGAACACCTCTAAGCCCTATTCTTAGAAGTACAGAACGTTCACTATCTTCCCTCATAACACGACTTTCTGCAGGAAATGTCTATACCTTTCCTCCTAGGGCAGTGACTTTCTTCATTTCTTTTTCGAGGGTTCTTCACTTCTCTCACCCATGTCAGACCCCTGTTATGGAGAACCCCGTTTCGGGGCATGTTTCTTTGAGGGCACAGATAGGGAAGGCGTTTGGGAGGTTATTTGCACAGGTGATTTGGGCAGTGTTTTGGAAGTGGATTTAGGCTTCTTTGAAGGTTGAGCAACCTTGTCCTCGGGTAGGTCTAGTGGGATGGCAGGACCCATATGTGGGTGCCGGAGCAGCTACCGTCGGCGATGGTGATGACCTCGTAATTAGACCGAGCAGCATCCCTCCTCGTTGTCTTGATTGCACGTCTTGAAGTGAGTGGGGGCGCCATGATTTGCGACGAGAAGACTCGCCATTGCCCGAAATTCGTGCCATTGGAGAGCTTGAGGAAGGAAGGAGTTAGGGTTTTGAGGGTTTTAGGAGGAGGATGGAGAACGGGGTGCTTGAGGAGAAGAGAGAAAGTGGTTGAGGAAATAGAAAGTGATTTGAAAAGGGTTGACCACAATTCTAAAAAAAACAAAAAATCCTGGCCCTTTTTTTCGGCTATCGATTTTAGAGATAGAGAGGAATTTGCATGCCAAGTAATCATTACACCTTGGGAAAAGCTACGATTGTTAGAGGATGTGTAATAAAAGAAAAATCCAATTCCCAACACACATAAGATTATGGTATCTTGATAACATATGATACAACCAGTGGTCCGACCTGTTCTTAGCGCCCGTTCTTGACTGTTATATATTCGGTATCAAAGGGCAATAAGGGCAGTATCATTAGACCTCAACGACTGTTAGCCATATCAGATTCCACACATATGCAATTAATTGCACAACAAGTTGAATGCATCCCTTGAAATGATTTATTTGGCCTAAAACCTTACTAGTCAATCATTAGGGGCTGATAAAGTTCGTTCAAGTTCTTTAATCAAACCCAATTCAATCCTATTCCTTTCAAATTGATCTCTGCTTAGTGCCTTGGTAAAAATATCAGCAATTTGTTTATTAGTGGCACAAAACTTCATTGAAATCAAGCCCTTTTCAACATTATCTCTTAAGAAGTGATTGTGAACATCAATATGCTTAGTCCTTTTATGTTGATATAGATTTTTAGCAATGTTAATTGCACTTGTATTATCACAAAATATGGGAATGCATCTTGTGTCAACACCAAAATCCTTGAGTTGTTGTCGTATCCACAATAATTGAGCACAACAACAAGCAGCCGCTATATACTCGGCTTCTGCTGTTAACATGGCAACTGAGTGTTGTTTCTTTGTAGACCAAGTGACCAAATAGGGCCAAAGAAAGGTAGCCATACCTGAGGTGCTTTTTCTGTTAACTAGAAATCCAACATAGTCAGCATCAGCGTACCCAATGAGTTCAAAGTTGCATCCAAGTGGATACCATAGTGCCAGATCAGAGGTGTTTTTCAAATATCTAAAAATTCTTTTTACAGCTTTCAAATGTGTTTCTTTTGGATTTGACTGAAAATGGGCACACAGACTAACACTAAAAACAATAGCAGTTAGGTATAGGAGTGACCCTATCATGCCCCTATATGATTTTTTATTAACTGAAGGACTTCTATCATCCATCACCAATCTGGTGGAAAGAGAGATAGGAGTGTCCATGGGCTTAGTCGATTCCATCCCAAACCGCTTAAGTAGTTCCTTGACATATTTTTGTTGATGGATCATAGTTCCGTTTGAGGTTTGTTTAATTTGCAAGCCTATGAAAAAATTAAGCTTGGCCATCATGCTCATCTCAAACTCACTCCTCATCAATTTTTAAAATTCATCACATAAATCATTATTTGTTGCACCAAATATAATGTCATCGACATATACTTGGACAATCAACAAATGTTCCCCCTTAAATTTAAGAAACAAGGTATTATCCATCTTGCCTCTTTGAAAATCATTCTCAATTAAGAAACTTGACAATCATTCATACCAAGCTCTGGGAGCTTGGTTTAGACCATAAAGTGCTTTGTCAAGTGTGAAAACATGGTTAGGAAAAATCAGGACTTTCAAAACCAGGGGTTTTTTTTACATATACCTCTTCTTTTAGATATCCATTGAGGAATGCACTCTTGACATCCATTTTGTACAACTTGATCTCCATGTGGGCAACAAAGGCTACCAAGATTTAAATAGCCTTTAACTTGCAACAGGTGCAAATGTTTCTTTATAGTCAATCCCTTCTTCTTGATTATAACCTAGGACCACCAGCCCGACCTTGTTCCTAGTGACTGTTCCCAAGTCATCGAACTTGTTTTTGAACACCCACTTGGTTCCAATAATTGTTCTGTCCTCAGGCTGTGGTTCAAGGTGCCAGACCTTGTTCCTTTCAAACTGATGAAGCTTTTCTTGCATGGCTATAACCCAGTCAGAATCTGCAAGAGTTTCATGAACATTCTTGGGCTCGATGTGAGATAAAAAGGCATACAAGGAACAAAAATTTCTAAGCTTAGATCTGGTCTGCACCCCTGTATTAATATCAAAAATAATTTGGTCAAAGGGGTGCGAGCTTTGGTGTTTCTAGGGTCAAGAAGTGAAAGGATGCATAGATCTGTTTTTCACTTTCTCTTGGATGTTTGCAGGAACAGATGTGGGATCAGGTCGGAAGCGTATTCCCAGATCAGTCAACGAAGTCTAGGATTACGTGGGCAGGTTTCGGTCCATATCAGGGTCAGCCAGGTGTCCCCTTGATTGGTCTACTTCCTGCCGACTTTCCTTACCATTAACTTCAGTAAGTGGTTCATTCTCAAGCATCTTACCAATTTCTATTTTTGCAAGTCCAAGATCAAAATCTTCGTCCTGTACATCACTCTCAATCAAGGAGTCAGTTTCAACAAATAATACATACACACTCTCGTCAACACATATATTCCTTTTGTTGAATACTTTGTAAGCTTTACTATGTGAAGAGTATCCTAAGAAAATTGCCTCATTACTCCTAGGGTACGGTCAAACTTTCCCAAGGGCTCCTTCCCATTATTGTGCACATAACATTTGCAACCAAAAACTCTTAGGTGCATAATATTGGGTTTTTGCCCCTTAAAAAGCTCATAGGGAGTCTTATTCTGAATGGGTCTGATCATACATCTATTAATAATGTAACAAGCTGTGTTCAATGCTTCTGCCCAAAAATTTCTAGGAAGACCACTAGCAATAAGCATGGTTCTAGTCATGTCTTCTACAGTCCGATTTTTTCGCTCTGCCACCCCATTCTGTTGGGGAGTTCTTGGGGCTAAAAAATTATGATCAATGCCATGTTCATTACAATAATCAATAAAGCTTTAATTTTCAAATTCCTTTCCATGATCAGATCTAAGACTTATCAATGAGTGTCCTATTCGCTTTTCAGTTTTCTTAAGAAATATAACGAAGGCTTCAAAAGATTCATCTTTAGATGCTAGGAATAAAGTCCAAGTTAAACGATAGTAATCATCTACAATAACAAACACATACCTCTTGTTGCCCCTACTTGTGATCCTCATGGGACCACACAAATCAACATGTAATAGCTCAAGGGGTTGAGAAGTACTAACATACTTCTTTGACTTGAATGCAATTCTAGTTTGCTTTCCTTTACCACAAGCATCGCATACCTTGTCATCATTGTATTTGATGGAAGGTAAGCCAACAACTAGACCTTTAGACACAATTTTGTTTAGCAAGGAAAGACTAGCGTGACTTAGCCTCTTGTATCAAAGCATAATGTCATCATCAAGAACACTCAAGCAAGTCAAATGATTTTGGGGAAGTTTAAGAACACATGTTTTATAAACATTGTTGTGTCGCTTCCCCCTCAGCACAACCTCTCTAGATTTGATATTGGTAATCAAACATTGATTTGAAGTAAACCCAACATGATTACCTTTATCACATAATTGGGACACACTTAGCAAATTATGTTGTAACCCATCAACCAAGTACACGTTATCAATTGAGTGAGAGAGTGATTTACCTATCTTACCTACACCAACAATTGTCGCAGATTTGCCGTTTCTAAACGCCACTCTCCCCCCATCAAAGGCTGTAAGTGAGAGGAAACTTGATTTATCTCCTGTCATATGCCTCGAGCAACCACTATCCAAATACCACAATTGGTTGCCTCCTTTCACTTTAACCTGCAAAACAGCTGGATGTTAGTCTTGGAAACCTAGATCCACTTGGGTCCCATTCTTTTCTTTATCATGGAATTTAACTCTTCTTTTCTAATCCATATTTGTTTAACATACAGTGAGTTTCTTTCCATGGCCCTTTTTCTTAAGAAGCAAGTATATCGATCATGGCCAGTTTTTCCACAATGATAACAAATTATATTTTCTGGCAAACTAACATACTTCTCGTCTACTGGCTTAGTAACACGTCTATTACAAAAGCTAAACCCTTTCTGTTTCGGTTATGATGAGTATTAAGCTAGTTCAGAGCTTCTGAGGAACTGTTCCAGCGCCTATTTTCAGTGAGGTGACTTTTAGCTCTCTAGACTTGTTCTCAAAGCTGTTTGTTGTCATTCATCTGGGATTCTGGATTACGCCTTAGTTTTGAAGACTTACTTTCTAGCTCTCTGATTTTAGTGTTGATTTCTTCCTCTTTCTTGTCACTCAGGTCCTTCAGGATGTCTAATTTTTTACTTAAAGCAAGAGCCTTTTCATTAATTTCAAGCTTCTCATACATGAGAGCCTCATTCATATGTTCAAGTTCTTGCCTTTTTCTTTCTATTCTCTTAACATCCTTTTCTAAATATGAGCATGTACTTTTAAGCATGCAATTTTCAGAAGTTAGAGCTTTACATTCCTCCATCAATGAAAAAATTACTTTTTCAAGTTTTTTCTTGCTAGCATTACGTACCTCCTTTTTGGGACTTTTAGTGCTAGAGTCTGAGTTAGATCCACTTCGAGCCATGAGAGTCACTGCTTGTTCTTTATCTTGAGAGTCTTCTTCTTCTTCTGAGATGTCCCCCCAAGCTGCCATCATTGCTTTGGTGAATCGTTTTTTAGCATTAGTCAATTGAGTTTTTCTGCATCTGGTTCGGACTTGTTCTGATCCTTGCTCTTCCTTAAACAAGGGGTAATTCTTCACTACATGATCTTGCCTTCCGCACTTGAAACATCCTGAGAACTGATCTCGGTCACTATTTTTAGCCTTGCTGGTGTTGCCCTTTTTGTATAAGCTTTCGGTCTTCTTGAAAAATTTCTTGAATTTTCGTGCAATCACGGCCATTCCTTCTTCATCAAAATCTGCGCTATCACTTTCCCTTGCCTTTAGTGCAAGCCCACGATCTTTCTTCACTTCCCCCTTCTTCTAAGAGTATCTCCTTAGTTCATATGTTTTTAAGTTCTCGATAAGCTCATCCAAGGAAATCTCATTCATCTTTTTTGCTTCTTGGATTGCAGCGACCTTTGATTCCCATGAATGAGGTAAGATTCGCAGGATCTTCCTAACCAACTCATCAATGGTAAAGGATTTTCCTAATGATTTAACTCATTAGTAATATAGATGAATTGAGTATACATGTCCATGATTGTTTCTTTATCATTCATCTCGAATAGCTCGTATTTCCTCACCAGCAGCTGCTCGATCCTGGCTTACTTGACTTGATTGGCTCCTTCCTGAGCTACTTGAAGGGCATTCCATATCTCTTTTGCAGATTCACACTCTGAGATGCGAGTGTACTCGTCAGGTTTGAGTCCAAAGTATAGCAGCTTCTTGGCTTTGGCTTTTTTCTCCATCTTTCTAAAATCATATGAGTCGAATTCCTTCGGCTCCTTAGGAACAGTCTTCCCATCAGTTGTGATTTTCACTTGAATGTAAGGACCATTCACAATGAGCATCCACAACTCATAATCCTTAGCTTGGATATAATTCTCCATTCGATTTTTCCACCAACTATAGTGTTGTCCATTGAAGTACGGAGGTCTAGTCACATATTGACCCTCAAAGATTCCTTGTGGTGCATTCATTCTTACAGGATCTCTGTAGGTGTTAGCCTAATTTATGAGAACGTGCTCTGATACCAATTGTTAAGTTTCAAGGCACACAAGGACACAAGAGGGGATAAATTGTGTCTTCCAATTTTTTCGTTTTGTTTCAGAATACTCGTTAGACCTGTTAGGAGAGGTGTTTGTAGTAAGGCAGAAACAAAACTTTGAATGTAGAAATAAAGGAGACACAAGATTTTATGTGGAAAACCACCTCTGGCCCAATGGAGGTGTAAAAACCACGACCTACCTTAGTACGATTTCAACAAACACTTTCACTAACATGGGCCAAGTTCGTTACACCATGTAAAACACGTGACAACGTCACACAGGTAACTTAGTCTCCCCCGCGAATCTAGTTACACACACGCAACTATTCTCCACCTGAGAATGAGTCACACAACACGTCCAAAATCTCCTAAGACTTGGACACACTCTAAACTTAACTGATGATAGAAAAGAATAGAAGAACACCTTACTTTTATGCTTCTAACCAAGCTTAATGTAAGGTATAATTACAAACCCTATTATGCCAGAAAGAATGACTCATTTTAGCACACTCCTTGAAAGGTTTTCACTCAGAGAATAACCTCATAAAAACTCAATATTTGTCTTGAAAAACCCGTTTTGAGGAGATGAGAAGCGAGTGCTTATATACCCATAAAAAGTAGGGATTTGATTTCCATAATAACTCTGAAAATACTCAGCAGATAATAGAAATAAAATTTGCCAACAATATCTTTTTAGGAAATCATATCTTAAAAGATAAGATAAAATCTTTTGAAAAATCTTTTTAGGAGATCAATATTATTTAGGAAAATATTCTTTCTAAAACTCAATATTATCAAAAAATTGATGTTAAATATATTAGGAATTTTGGCAGTAGGAAAATTCTTGAAAACCTTCGAAAATTGATTTTTGCCCTCGCTGCCCTCAGAGCACTGCAGACCTGTTTACTCAATTGTTCTGAGTCGGGTTAAATAATTCATTCAAGGTGAGTGTTAAGACAAGTTCTTATTTGGCACATTAACAAAAATCTATAACCAGTACTTAGCCCTAAGACTCTAAAGACTCTTGTACTCTGCTGATGATGTGCACATATATCCACTTTGATGATTTCAGCTTCTTCGACCTGTTCTTCAGGGTGTTTGCAACTTCTGTCGCTTTCAACATACAATTTTATCACATAGCTTCAAGCATGATATTTCGAACTGATCTCCAGGATGTTTGCAATCTGTCTTATCACATGATTCTAACACTCAACTTAAGCCAAACATAATTAGTACATTTGGGTTGTAATCATCAAAACCTTATATAAGATTTGATTCAACATCTTATTTACGGTGGCGTCCGCCCCAGGGACTATGAACTTATATCCCATGGGCAGGAGATACTTCTCCTCTATTGCCGGCCTTTTCAGGGAAGCCACGACCTTAGGATTGGGGAAGTGGGTGCTTGGCTCGTCCTCTATATCCGAATGAGTGGGATCCCCGGGGAAGGCCGTCCCCTCGGCCACAACTTCACGGGTCGGCTCCTCCCGAGAGTGGCCCTTTTTCTTAAGTACGGCTCTTCTTGAGCTACTTGGTTCCTCTTTCAAGGAAGAGCTAGTACTAGTAGACTCAACGTCTACGCTCAAACTATGGGAACTCGAGCAGAGCGAAGCTTACCTTCGGGAGTTCCTTCGGCCAACAACTCGTCTGGACTCCTTAGTCGTGCAGTCATCTTGATCTTGTCCATCATACGTTCCTAGATATCGGTCATATAGGAAACAACTATGTTAATTTTCCATGGATAGACAACCTCCTTCTTAACACTAAGGATACTAGGAGTGGAGGAATATTCACAGCTAGACCATGAAGAGGTGTTAGGTGCAAAGATTGGCACCACATAAGGGATTTTCTTAGGTTCCCTAAATTGATTCTTTGGGGGAACGTATGCGACCACCCGACCATCAATTAGGGTCAGGAGGTTTGGAAACTGAGGGTGGCGGCCCACCATCTCGGGGCCGACCAACCCCTCAAGAACGTCCCCACTCGATGAACAAGATGAAGACATACTCATCCAAATATAATACAATAACAACCCTTAAGGAAGGCACGAAAAACGTACCTGTGAAAGATGAAGTGGTTGAAGATGGTGTTGAAGGCAGGGTTACAAGTACACACAAGCCCTTTGAGGATTCAAAGGGAAGGGTTGAAGATATACTTAAACCCTTTGAAGATTCTAAAGGAAGGGTTGAAGATGCTACAATGACTTTGAAGGAGAACTGGGAGGAGACGTAGAGATTCTCTTTCTAGAATTTACTTCTCTCTCTGAGCAAGGATTGGAGGGCGAGTTGAAATGATCTCTCCCAAGGAACCCAACTTTGCTTATATAAGCGAGGTAGGGGAAGAGGAAGGGAAAGCGCCCATCTGAAGGCGCTCGAAGGGACAGAGCACTACTCAGTCCTCGACACATGGCCCCTAGTCGCCACGTAACCACCAGAAGACTAAGGATTTTTGATCACTCATCTTAGGAACTACCCATTATGAAGACGGCTAAAAGAAGGTCAAGTATCCAACGACACGACCGACAGGCCGGTTGCTACACCTTTAGCCCTAATGGGGCCTAAGGGCCCTTAAGCTCGACCTCAAGGCTGACCGCTGCTGCACTAGCCCCAGCAGGGGCTAAGGGTGCCTTGCCTCGGTCTCAGGCCCGGTACATCTACCTTTTGCCCCAATGGGGGCTAAGGGTCCTTAAGCTCGGCCTCAAGGCCGGTCGCTATCCCTTTAGCCCAAGTGGGGGCTAAGGGCTCCTAAGCTCGGCCTTAAGGCCGACCGCTCCACCTTTAGCCCCTCCTTGAGCACGACCGTACGCTAGTCACTATGCCTTTAGCCTTAGTGGCAGCTAAGGGTACTTAATGCTGACCGTAGGGCTGGACGCTACACCTTTAGCCCCAATAGGGGCTGAGGGTCCTTCAACATGACCATAGGGCTGATTGCTTCGCCTTTAGCCCATATGAGGTTTAGTGGTCCTTAGCTTTGCCTCAGGGTTAGTCGTTACACTTTTAGCCTCAAAAGGGGCTAAGGGTCCTTAACCACGACCTTAGGGTCAGTTGCAAAACTCCTTGCCTTAGCAGAGGCTACCATTCCTAGAGTGTGACCTTAGGGGCGGCTGCCATGCCTTAAGGTCCAATGGGGGTTAAGAGTCCTTGAGCGCGACCTCAGGGCCGGTCGTTATGCCTTTAGCTCTCAGTGGGTCCTAATAGTCAGATAATGCGGCCCAAGGCCGACCGCTACATCCTCGGCCACCCCAGAAGGGGCCGACGATCCCTAGGCGCAGCCATGGGATGGCCGCTGCACAGTTAGTACCCTAGATGAGACTAACAACCCTTATACGCAGACTAGGGGTCGGTCGCAAAGTCCATATGGGAATACTATGTGAAGAGGAATGTAAGAACATTAAGGAAGGAACTAAGTCCATGTGAAATGGGGATTATCTTATTACCATTGTGACCAGCTATAGATCAACCTTTACAAAGACAAAGAACATGGCAAAGAAGCGAGATACAAAAGAAACTTACGCCTATTCCTCATCACCAAAAGGTGGAGGGGCATCGCTCGACTATGAGTTTTCTTCTTGGCCACCCACTGGCTCAGGATCGACTCCCATATTAGCAAGCCTTCGGAGCTGCGCATTCTGAAGGGTGTGTTATTTCATCCCCAACCAAAACTGAAATACACAATTGACCTTCAAGGGCTCATACCAAGGCGTCGGCCACATCCCTGCTCATAACTCACAGCTCTACAACATCATTGACCACCATAGCATAAAAAACACCCTGAGTTATCATTGAAATGTGGAAGTCTCAAGTGGACTCCTCAACCACGTCAAGGTCGAAGTAAGGGCAAAGATCGCGGTAGTTCTCGGGAAATGGCGGAGGAGGGCGAGAAACCTCTCTTAAGTGTCATATGAAAGTTACCTTAACGTAATCAACTGCCTGCTAAGTGCTAAGAAAGTCGGCAAACAACATAGCGCAGGAAAGAGCTGAGACTCTCTCTCTATAAAATTGATTTCTCTCTCTAAGAATATTGGGGGAGCATGATCAAGTGGTCTATTGCGATGGGTCCAACTCCATTTTTAGAGGAAAAAGTAGGTAGAGTGAAAGATAACACGTCCCTCGAGGTGATTACAGAACTAGGCACCAATCCTCCTATGCCACATGGCACCTGAATATTAAAGGCTTGCCTCAAACGTCTCTAAACCCCAAAAGGAGTTTGCAGTCTTGCGACACAGCCCATGGGCCAGCCGCCACGAGTTCGCATCCCTGCTGGGGAGAGGGCCCTGCAACACGACTCTAAGGTCGGTCACTAGGACTTCAGACATGACCCAAATGACAGAGCTACACCCCTAGCCCCTATAAGGGGCCAGGGGCTCAACAAGCATGGTCGATACAGCTGTGTGAAAGTGAAAAGCATGAAAACATTCACGAAGAAATCAAGCCCCTGCGTAGAGGGGCATCGTTTTATTATCATTATCAATAAATACAAATCGACCTTACAAGTACATGGAACACAATAGAGGGACGAGCTACAAAGGGAACTTAAGACTACTCCTCATCACTAGAAGGGGGTGGGGCGTCACTCGACCGTGAGTTCTCTTCTTGACTGCTCGCTGGATCGAGTCCCGCTCCCAGATTAGCTTACCTTTGGAGCTGCGCCTCTAGAAGAGCGTGCTTGTTGACACTCAGCCAGGATTCAAAAGAATTCCACCGCAGAGCCTTGAGGGTCGACTTCAAGGCCTCGGCCATGTCCCTGCTTACTACGGATAACTCCACAGCATCATCAATCACCATAGCGTAGAAAGTGGCCTAGACGATTTCAGGAATGTCAAAGTCGCGTGCCACCTCCTTCGCATTGGGTAGAATGAAGCTCGGGCACGGGTCCTGGTAATCTTCCGGGAGCGAGCAAGGAGAACGCGAGGCCCTCCTCAAGTGCCGCTTAAAAGTCTCCTTAACGTGATCATCCATCTCCTCAGTATCGCGACGTGGGGGAAAAGCCATGATGAAGAGAAGAGTAGAGTTTCTCTCTCTAGAACACTTGTCTCTCGCTCTCCAAAAAGACTTGGGAACGTGCTCAAGTGACTCTTCTTGAGAATTCCAACTCCATCTTTACAGAGGGAAGTGGGAGGAGTAAAGGACAATACACCCCCAAGGTGGTTCCAGAACCATGGTACCACTCCGTCCATGCCACGTGGCACCTAAGTACTCACTACCTGCTATGAACGTCGCTAACCGCCAAACAAGGGGCTGGCAGCCCTGCAAAAGGGCCCTGAGGCCATTCACCCCACCCATGGACGTGGGAACTGAGCCCCAAGCGTCGCTACCCTTCGGCCGTAAAACACAAAAAGTTCAGACCTTGTCGGCACAACCCACAGTTCAGATTAGTTGAGCAAGAACACAAGACTAAAGGCGAGACCATGAAGGAAAAGACGACATTTTATTACTGAAAATTCTAAGAGTACACAGCAAAAAAAAGGGGGACAGGATGAAGAAAGGGCTACAAGCATACTAGGGGTTGTAAGGGGCCTAAACTCTACTCCTCATTGTTGTCACTGGGAGGGCAAGAGGCGTTGCCAGAGTTCGAGTCCTCCTCCTCCTTCTTCTACTCACTATCTGTCCCTTGACAGCTAGCCCGTAAGATGTTGCTCCTGTTGCGACCCACCTAGGCATGGAAAGTGCTCCACCGCAATTCCTTGAGGGTCGACTCCGTTATGCCAATTATCCATCCTCGTAGAACGCCCAACTTCACGACGTCATTAAGGAGCATCACAAGGAACATCACCTGGGGTATCTCGAGAAGGCTGTAGTCTTGGGCATACTCCTCAGCCACGGCCAGGTCAAAATCTAGGCATAGGTCCTCGTAATCAGACTGGATGGGTAGAGGAGGAAATGCTACCTCCGCACGATACCACTCGAAGTTCCCTAGAACATAGAGAGCCATCTCATCCGTCGTTAGCGAGCGAGAGAATCCCATCTTGGAAAACCTTGTATAAAAAGGAAATTCGCACACGAGGCATGCAATGAAGTCCTTGACAGGCCCATTTTCTACCCCTAGAGCGGATGATTTCCAAGGTCACCGTCCAGCCTCAGGAACTTGGCTGCTTTGAAAAGTCCAACAGGCCAGAGGACAGCAGCCAGGTGTCAATCTAGGATAGGGCGCCTGGACGCTGACCGTCCATCAACTATTTTTTGAAGCCTCGCTGATCTTCAGTCCATAAAGACACTCCACATTTCACCTGACTCCTAGGCCTCATACATGCAGGAAAAATGTGAGGGCTAAATGATCCAGAAAATATGATTTCTCTGATGGGCCCCTACATACCCGACTATGGGCTAGGCCAAGGTAGACATAAGCAAGCCTTGACGAAACCCTTGGGATCCTAACCGGGAGCCCCACGGGGCTAGCTACTGGGCAAGCCCATTAAGAGAACCTCTAGAGTGAAGTTACCATTCTACCCTTCACCACAGGGGCTATAAATACTCACCTAACTATATCGGAAAAAAGATTTGCTTTCTGGCACAACTTCCCATACTTCTTACATGCTGTCTCTTACTACTTTTATTTTTCCCTAGGAACCTCCTTTGACTTGACCGTCAGAGGGACGCTCCTTAGATCACAACCCAGCAGTGCCTTTTTTGCAAGTTTGGTACCGGAGGAGAGGACCGTCAGCCAATCTGCACATGCCATCACGTAAGCCCGTTCTCTTATCCTACGTCATCTTTAGTAACACTTGGAAAGTTTCAAAAACGTATTTGTATATATATATCCACACACACACATATATATATATATATGTATATGTATACATACATACAAACTTCCTCCTACTTCAAGCCACTCTAAAAAAAAAATACCAACTTCAACCCACTTCTATCAATCTTAACCACCTTTAACTATTACACTTCTTATTTCCCACCAAAAAGATCAAACCCTTAGCCCTTGTTCTTTTCGTGGAGAAATCTTTGGCCTCCAATCCTTTTCACTATTTTCCTCTCATTCTCACTCGTTTCCACTATTTCTCACTCTTTAAAGGTAAGTATCACCTCCTCCCACTCTATTTCATTCCCTCTTATTTCTTCCGACACTCTAAAACTTTGTATAATGCATATAATTATGTATACTGATCTTTTAATTATTATCAACTCAATATTCATTATTTATTATTTTTAATTAACATTTTTTAGAAAGTTCAAATTAACTATTTCAAATAAGTATAACATACTCATATTTATAGCAAATATACCAATATAACATTAACGACATGTTCATTCTGTTGGGAAATAAAGGTTGGTAAATAGATGAAGTTGGTTGAGATTGATAGAAGTGGGTTGAAATTGGTATTTTTTTGGTGTGATGGATAGAACTTGGCTAAGGTTGCAGAACATTTGAAGAAATTGGTTGAAGTTAGCTGAGGTTGATTGAATTTGGAATATTTTGGTATATTTTTTCTGGTATGATAGGTAGAAGTTGATTAATGTAAAAGGGTGAGAATATTTGAATTGGTTGGCGTTGGTCTTTTTTTATATGATCGGTTGAAATTGTTTGAAGTGGGCCAGAGTTGGTTGAAATTGTAATTTTTCTATTAGTGTTGGTAAAAGTTGGCAGAAATAGATTGAAGTTAGTTGAAGTTAATAAAATGAAATTTAGCAACGAAAAGAACAAGTCCTAAATTAATATGTATACTATAATAATTAAAAAATAAAATAATATTATACCAAATACATTAGTTTACTGTTATAATACAAACCATGAAAAAATTTGCATATACACATAATATCTATATTCAACAATAAAGCTTAAATATAGTTAATTTTATGTTATACAAATCATTATAATAACAAATATCACTTCTTTCCACTCCTTTCCACTTAATTCTATCCCTTTCCACTCTGCTCCATGCCTTTTTGTTCCATGGCCGTAATTTATCCACAAAAAGAATAGGGTTGGTCCATCTGACATTTCTGTACACGGGCAGATAATTGGTGTTAGAGGCTTAGGGCTCAAATTTAGGGGTGCACGGTTGGTTTTTCCATTATGAAACTAAATACTGGATGGTATTGGCTTCCTATTTTAGAATATCAAGTTTTCTTAAACATATATGATTCAGTTCCCATCATCCTTAAGACATTTAAAGTTTCAATTCTCTTGCCCTTCAAAATTAAACTCAAACATCATTTGATCATGTTAAACAAAAAGTGTAAGGAAATATACAGAGGAAAGCAAATGGAATTCTCTACTATATTAGCTGTCGAATTACGAAAAATATTATTATTGTTAGATGGACTTTTAAAAAAAAGAATGTAAAGTTGCGTATATTATTACAAAGAAGCAAAGTTAGCATAAATATTGGTCCGTCAACAACTACCTAGCTAAATGTTAGCAACCTATCTAAGTAAAAATATGGAGACAAACCAATTAAAATCATGGAAGGATCTTAACAACACAATCATGGGAACAATTTTATTGACCTACAATCCTGTAATCAGACTAATTTGCGACTATGAGGTACCTACTATTTTATGGAAATAATTTTTACTGGATAACTTTTTTAGAATCTATTTTCAAGTATCTACTATTCTAGGTAAACCATTTGCAGGGGTCAATATTCTCACGACATTGATTCTTAGGGCCTTTTTCTTTCAAATATGACCCAAAACTCTCTAAATTTTTTGTTTTTGACCAAGAATGGGGTTCAAAGTGCAAATACTTAAAATTTTGTACTTTTTTAGGAAACTATGCTTTCATTAATGTTTAAACTTCTTATAATAACTTCACTATTACTAGTTAGCACAATCTACTGTTTTTATTGTAAATATTATATTTTCTATGATTATGAACCCACCATGCTTAGCAAAATAATAAGGCTTAATTAAAGTGTTTTGACCATTACCAGAACTTAGGGTCTGTTTGGTAGGGGTGAAAATCATTTTCTAAGAAAATAATTTTCTCATTTTATGGTGTTTGGTAAAACAAGGCGGGTAAATTTATTTTCAGGGGAAAATCATTTTCTCTAGGATAAAGAAAAATATTTTCACTTTGAATGGAGCGTAAGTTGATTTTATGCTTCTTTGACGCTCACATATTTTCACATTCTTTCTCTCTTCCATGTCAATTTGCTTGACATATGGTTCAAAGATTAAGGCAGTGACATGTAGTACAAAGATTAAGGTAGTAATTTCTCGTCAGGGTTAAGAAGATAAAGAAACTCACTATGTTTTTGCTCTGCTTTGTTTGGATTCCTACTCGAAGGTGGGGAATCAATAAGCATTGCTAGCATCAAATTATTGGCAGTAGATAAGATCAAAAAATTGACAAATGCACATATTGTCACAGCTTGATCTGGATAACACCGCTATTATAATATAATTTTTCAAAGAACAAAATATAAATTCTCATTATTCTAAATATTTTACTTATTTTTTTTTCACTAATGTGCCTCTTTTAGCATTTTTGTTCATTTTTTTCTAGTCAAACTCATTTTCAAGAAACAACATTTCTTCTTTTACAAAATAATTGAAAATATGAGCTAAAAATTATTTTATATGAAAAATCATTTTACATGAAAAGTGGCTTTCTAGGAAAATGATTTTCAACCCTACCAAGCACATCTTAGTCAGTGTTAGACTCTAGCGTTCCTCTAACTTCTAGTTTATAGATATTGCTAATTTCAACCACATCTTCCTTAGATCTGGCAGAACGAGATCTGTTTCGTTTCTTACCTCGGACCACATTCACTAATCAAATTTTAGATTTTTAAGGATAGTGGAACTTTAGTGGAGAAATTATAATATTTAAGACATAAGATTCGAATGAATAATATTTCCTACTGAGAAACTTCTTTTATTGAAAGCTTGAAAGTGGCAGTATTACAATCGAAAGATTTGAAAATGGGACTTAAATAACTAAAATCATCAATCAAAGATGTTTGTTCGTAGAGAAATGAAGATACCCGACTTGTCTTTTGCTCAAGTATGCTCAAATGACCGTGTTTCTTTACAATGCTCAACTTCTTCTTTTATGGAGGAGATGAAATACGTAAGATGCCCTACTGGCTACAGTACACACACTATTACAAGATATTTTCCTATGGTTACAATAGACTACATTATTTCATTGACTTGACACCTGACAAGATAACACATAATAGTTTATCAACTTTTTGGAGTACTTAATTCTGACAAAGCTAGTCATCTATAATGATATTCTCCATGCATTCATCTTTAATAATGTCTTTTGATCTATCATTATCTAGATAATCATGAAAGTCCTCATCAAGCTCAAGACACTCTGGATCCCATTTTTCAAATAATTCATGTAAATATGTTTTTTCTTTTTCTGATAGAAATTTTCCACCTCTAATAAGAGAGAGATAACCAAAGACATCTTCTAAAATAGTTCATTCTACATTCATATATTTGTTGAACTAGTTAGCATAAATGAGGTAGTGTTTTTGCAATACATTAGTATTTTTCCTCGTTTAATCATTGCCCACATTTAATGATAAATGTTTTAAAATCCAAAGACTCTTGCTATGGCAAAATTACTAACTACTTCTTGGCATTGTAGAAACCATTTTTTTTATCATTGATCATCAAGATCTTTTAAATCAATTAATTGAATAAGATAATGGACTTTCATTTTCATACTCAATCACTGTACAATGTACCTCAATATGTAGACTTCTATTGTATGAGAATTTTGTTGGACCACTATGAGATGTGAAAATCCAATGGATCTTTTTAAATATACACTTTTTAAATTTGGCTAGACTTGAGAAGAATGACTACTTTAGATAAGGGATTTCCAAGAGGTTAGCTACCATCTTATATTCCTAAGCTTTCATGATGGGGTCATCTAGAGAGATTGAATTTATTGGGAATCTAACACTATGCGCTCTAGATTTATCAGGGAAGAAGATTGTAGTACTTTACAATGCCCAAATATCATAGGAATAATTACGATAGTAGTCGATATAGGTTGTATACCAGTTGTTGAACCATTTTTCTTGAACATAGGAACTTATTTTTGCTTGAACATCATAAGGACACCTTAGATAATTCGTTTGTAACACTACAAGGTTGAATCTATGCACTATTATATATGCGGAAGAGGACAAACCAAAGTGTGATCTACTTTTTGAATGAAATTCCAAAATATCCATGAAGATTATACTAGAAGGAGAAACATGTTTCAATAGTAATCATATTTCATTTTGAATTTCCTCCTTTTTCCGGCAGGAGTTCTGCTATGATAATCATCATTAGCGAGTTCACAAGTTAAACTATCTATCTGAGAATGCTTCGATCCCTTTTTATGTTCAATAGAGAAAGAAAATTGGTTATGCTGTATTGCCAACACAGGAGTTGCCATTGTGCTTGTATATTTAATAAATTCTTTTTCATAAAACCAAGGAATTCTTTACAATCAGTTGAAATAAGAAAATATTTTGGTGCTAAAAAGATTAAAAACTTTCAATTCCCCTTATGATTGCAAGGATTTCTTTTTCCATCATAGGATAGTTGTATTATTAAAACTGTCACTGCATTGTTTGCAGAGTTTTTGCCTTTCTTTGATTTTGAGTACTACACTCAAGTGCTCATTGATGACATCTATCTCAAGAATTAAATCATCTCATTTATTAAGAAAATTAAAAACATGAAAATTTTTGAACATTTTTTTAAAGTTTTGAACAATGTTTGAATTACTAGGGGCCCATGTCCAACTTACTTCTTTCTTGTTGCTTCCTATCTTCAATCTTTCTAGGGAAATTTTCATTTTTTTAAGAATATATTTTTGTAGAATGATTTGTCGAGCTTTTATTTCTAGCCACAAAAACTTGATTTCTTGTTCATCATAAAGGAAGTTATTCTTACCAAGAATAATACCATGACTAATGCATCTTTGGGTGAACGTCATCTTTGTGATTTTCTTTAATCTTGAAAAAAACAAGAATATCATTGATGTAAACTAGACAATAGCGATTAAGACCTTTGAAGATATTATCCATTTTTCTTTGGAATATTTGAGGTGAAAAGAGCAAATGACATTACTATACACCCGTAATGTCCTTAAGGGGTACTAAAAGTAGTTAAAGGAATGCTTTCTTTATTAATTTTTATCTATTAATATCTACTTCTACAGTCCATTTTCGAAGGCCAAGAGGCTTCTTGGATCCTATTAAAAAGAACCATTCTGTTAGAAATATAGTAACCATCAAATGTAGTATTATCATTAGGCTATTGTAATTAATTACCATTTAGGATTCCCCCCCCCTTTTCTTTGCCATGGTGTCCCCCCCATGAAACCAGCATTGGTGTGAGGACTCTTACTATTTCTGACTAATCCTTTATCCAAAATTTCTTTGATTTTCTTGTCAAATTCTTGGATCTCCTAATGTGTATACACCATTTGTTTAACTCAGATAAGAGGGTTGTGATTTAACAAAGGGATTTAACAAAGTAATCTATGCAAATGTCTTATCTTTGTCAAAAATTTAAGAGGATTATTAGAGTAAAGTTCTTTACATAATTGTTATTGTTGTTCAACAATATGCACTTTAATAGATAACTCTCGTACTGACATTGTTAGTGCTATTTCGAGTTGTGCAGGGATTACCTTCTTACCACACTGGTTGTGTGTGAACTCACTCTTCTAGTGAATGTATGCTTTATTTAATTTATTAATATGAACCGAGTGACCATTATTGTGAATATGATTTGGCTTATAGTCTGTGTACATAGAGAATAGAGCATTTGAAAAGTATTTATGATAATCGTATCATGGGAGGGTTGATAAGTAGCATATAGAAATCGTTTAATGCAGTGGACTCCTCCTATTTCTATGGATAATCCTTCTATTACTTCATTGTAGATCATTATTTATTATCAGCTATTCTTACTTATAAAGGATCCTTTACTTTTTTTCCACATGAATTTTGAAAATAGAAATCTTTTTCTAAAACAAACAGAACATCTACTGTCGATATAAACACACAATTCACATATATTATATCCCTTCAAAACATACATTTATTGGAATATAAATGCTATTAGGATTAGTATTGATGACTTCATAGCATATTTCTATAGTCATATTTTTGACTAATTTATCCTCATATGTTGGCTCGCAAGCTGTCCTCGTTTTGCACCTAATAACTTTTCTATCCAAACTCAAACTTCGATCTACATTGCATCTTGCAGATTCAAAACTCGTTTTATCCATTTAAGTAATCGTACTAATTGTATTATCTTCTTTATGCTCTTTTTAGCTATTGAAGAACCTTTCCCCGATTTTGATCTTGTACTCATGCTTCTTAATAGTTGGGCTTTAATGGTAATTTTTCCACTCAGACCAATTTTCATTACAATTTTCTTATTTATTTTTGTGCGAATGGCAAATCTAGATATCAATGACCTATCAATCTTTATCTCAAGTGGACTGGATTTCATTCTTTGAATTTTCTACATAGGAAACTTCAAAATTTTTCTGTCTCTATCATCGTTACCTTAACCTTTGGATCTACAGTATTATTTAATTTGTAGATTATTTTCCAAAACATCCTTACTGGGTAACCTCCTCATTTCATATCCATCCCAATTGTTTTTGTCTTAAGTGACAGTTAGTTTTTGGCAAATTCACCTTTTAGGCTTACATAATATCCACGTCCGTAATTGAATCTTACTGAACCATTACACAAATTGGTCTTTATAACTGTGATAATTTGACATTAAATTTGGTATGCCCAGTGTGAGAAAGCAAAACATAAAGATCGATATCTTTACCATAATACTGTAATGGTATAACTTGAACTTGGGTACTTACTACAAGGATACATCCATACTTTCTATCCTTGTTATACTGAAGGATATTTGCCCAATTAATAATATTAACTTTTTAACATCATATTCACAATCTTTTATCTCCAAATCCCCTTCCATAATTTTGCATACATACTTACTCTTTGGTTGAAAAATGAATTTATTGTAGATCACGTATTTCTGAATTACAGGAAGGGCCCAATCACCTTTGATGTCTTCACTCTCATTATCTACTGCAAATTCCTCTCCTTGAAGGTGTTCAAAGCTAGTTGGGCTACTTCCCATCATATGACTAGTTTCTTCATAATTGCTTTCTTTATATTCATTTTCCATTACTATTTCAACAATTCCTTTGTGGTTTTTAGGGTTAAATCTAGTGCTTCTTCTTCACTAAGCTCAAAAAAGTCTAAACTTTCTAATGTTTTTATGAGGATATTGTTCTTCTCATTCTGCATGCGTTTGCATAATGACCTACTTCTCTGCATGCCCAACACTTGCAACTATTTTTCATGCAGGACAACAAATAGATTTTTTGAAAAAATCTACGCTATTTGGGCCTTGGCTTGTCATAATACTTTCTTTTACATTTTTCTCCTTCTTTTTTTGATTTTATGTCCTGCAAAGTAAATGAAATTTTTTTTTTTAGGTTTTGAAAAGGATATTTGTGTTGAAATGGAATACTAATATTTAAATCAGATTTTCCACTGTATCTAATTTCATTGATTAAGGAAACATAGATTATAGACAATTGCTTGTTTACCTCCTTAACTTTAGCCTTAATTGTTGCTAATTTAGCTTTCAATTTTAAAAATATAATAATGATATGGCTTAATTATGGTGCTACTAAAGTGGATCCGTTTGGAGTGTGCAGAATATGTAAATAATTTAGGGCAAGAGAAGTAGATGATGATTCATGCATTAAATACAATTAATTAGCTTAATTAATTACTAATTAAGTTACTTATCTTAATTGTTTTTGGTCATGTGGTTATGGTACCAAATGAAGCTTTGAGTAGTATTTATAAGAAGATTATCGCATGAACAAAATTAAAATTATAAAATTTAAGTTTTTATGGATTGAGGACAAGATATTCCAATGTGATAAGTTTAGAACAATAGCTGAAAATAAAAATAGTAAACTGTCCCCTTAAAATAGGTTCCACAAAATACATGACCTTTTAAATGTATTCTAATAATATGGTCCCTTAATTATGATTTCCACACAATGGAGGACACTTGGAAGCAATTTTTTGCAATTAGACTATAAATTAATTTTTAACTATCCCCATGTGAGCATCTTCTTGAAATCTGTAAAATAACATGACTTCTTGTTTGGCTTGTTTTTGTTAGTATATCAACCAGTTGTATTTGGGCACTATAATATTTTAGGATTATTTCCTCTTTGGCTACCAAAACCAAATGAAATGATAGCAAATATTAATATGCTTTGTCTTATTATGCAATTTTTGTTCTTTGCCAGGGATATAGCTGCATTGTCACAATATATCTATGTTGCTCCCTTTTGCTCTTATTGAAGATTTGTTAGTACTCGATAAAGACAAGCTGCTGAAGGTTTAGGAAATTAGCAAAGCTACTATAGCTAGCTTTTTGAACTGCAAGCGACTAATCCAAAACCTTTAGTGCCTATCATTAATGAGCTTGCTGGTCACTATTTGTAAACATGCATAGTTTGAAAGTAGATGTTTTTGAGCACCCAATACCATTATCAAACACCCTCCTTGTTGCTCCATAATGAACCTAAAGGTCTCATAGCTAAGGGTATATCAACCTAAAGAAAGGTGAATAAGGTGCAAAAGTTAAAACTGAATGAAATCTAAAAGTACTTTGAAAGTAGATTTGCCAAAGTCATTATAAAATAGGTTAACAATCCAAGACTTTGAACAAAATTATAAACACAGAAATTAAAGGGGAGAAAACTGGCAACGCCTTCTGATGTTTGCCCTTCCAAATAAGGTTAGTGACTTCCTAAGGCTCTTCCTTCCTTATGATTGAAGTCGCTCCACTTTTTATTCACTTAAGAGGTTATAGTGTTGTGTCCTCAACTCCACAACAACTTCCTTGAGTACTTCCAAGGGTCGATTTAAAGACAATCTCCTAGATCTGCCATTCAACTAGGTATCTTAAGTTGAGCAACTCACTAAGTATTATTTCAGTCAATGCTTAGCTAATTGAGTAAGCTCCCCAATCTACTTGTTAATAGTTTCCTTATAAAAATTTCATTTTCAAGAGTACAATTCTAAGCATGAGTATAGACCAAATGATTATCACAATATGATGAAGGCTTGTGTCTTGCTTCTTGCTTCATATCTTCTTTATATGGCCTTCCAATCCTCATATGCCCATTGGAATAAACTTAGCAACTCTTCAAACTTGGAAGATTTGGTTCTTTCCAGATTTCAAAGACATTAGCTCCAGCTTTAAAACTTCCAAAAATAGCTATTGGAGAAAATCTCAATTTTAACATTGGAAATCTTCACTTGGCAATTGATCTTCATTATAATGTTGTACTAAGGGCTTGTTCATTTCGTTGGGAAAGAGGGGTTGGGAAATAGGTGAAGTTGGTGGAAGTAGGTTGAAGTGGGTTGAAGTAGGTTCAAGTGGGTTGATGTGGGTTCAAGTTTGTTGAAGTGGTTTGAAGCGGGTTGAAGTTGGTATTTTTTTTAGTGAAGTTCATGAAGTGGGTTAAGGTGGGTTGATGTTGGTTGAAGTTAGTAAGTCGGGATTTACCAAGGAAAAGAACAGGGCCTAAATCTTTTGTCCATTAAAAGCCATTAGACAAGATCCAGATTATTTTGATTATAATAGTAAAGTTTATTTCAAGGACTTGGACTAGAATTGAGATATGCAACCACTATAAATAAATATAGACGAGATCTTTGCTTCCTAGTTGCTCTTCTAACTTAGACAAGTGTCATCAAATTATATCAATGTCAATCTTAGAACATTCATCAATATTAATCAAGATAATCATACATTATATTTTAAGATTTTCCAAAGATACTTTTCATAAATATAACATTGAAACTTTGGATGACTTTAACAACATGTAATCTTTGGAAATATGATAAAAATAGTTACCAAACCATCTCATGAGATCTCTAAAGATATTGACTTAGATTAATCAAAAGCTTTTATGAAAATCCTTTCCTAATATGGTTGATCATGCCTTGGGAAGGAATTTGGGAGTCCTACTAAAATCAACAATTAAAGGCAAGCATTTTAAGCACAAAAATGAAGATAACATCTCACCATATTAACTAGGTATAAACCACTCAGAAGGATTATGAAATATAACACACAAGAATTAAAGTTAGCTTAAATGAATACGTATTTCAAAGTTAGCTCAACAAACTTTGACGGGAATATACCCAAGCTCATATGTATAATTTTGCAAACATATATAGTAAATAACAAGACATTCAAATTGCAATTCTTCTTTCACCACAAGGCATGAAAGAATCAGTTAAAAAACTTTGAACATAGGAATTTGAATGTATGATTATGAACAAACGACATTGAGGGAATCAGATCAAAGTTCATATAAACTTACAAACATAATACTCTTAAGTCCATAAATGCAATGACATAACAAGACGTAGTATGCTTATTCACATACATCAAGTACACTTTGAACATTTCAATTCATTCAAGTATATACATAATTAACTTTTTGGCTTTCATCAAAATATAACAAATATAACCAAATTAAGAATCTCCCCTTTTTTTATGACAGTCAAAGCCATAAACATATAGTACGCTTACCTTAATATCTCTCGCCCTTTTTGGATTTCATAAAAAAGGTCATTTGGGCAAAATAAGCCACAAACATAGAATGAACACGACGTTGGCATGTATAGCTCCCCCTTAGTATAACATTTATAAACATAACAACATGAGATCATGTAATGAAATCATGTAATGGTTCACATAGAAGTATAAAGATGATAGAATCATACTATAGCATTTGACAAATATCACTATTTAAGAGCAAAAGAGGAATCATGCCATCAAACCATATAGAAATAAAGATAGATATCAAGTAAGCATATAGAGATTGGCCAATAGCTACCACTTTTGGGCTTCAAAAAAGTCTTTAGTACATGCTTCAAAATATAGTGAATTCCAAATTAGGCGTTTTCAAATAGCTACCACTTTTGGCCTAAGATTTCAAAGCCTTTGAAACTCTATTACTTTATGCTTCAAAAAAGTCAATTCCAAATCAGGCTTCGATGTATCAACTTTTGAATCATATTTAGGGTTCAGATCTCTTGCATTACTTATCATACTTGCTAGTATTAAGTGAGAACCTCCCTAAATTCAAGGTAAAAATAATTTATTTCAGTGTCATATTGACAAAATAAGCATTCAGAACTCATAACATACGAAAAGATAGTGAATCACATATGATCATGCATACAAATTTGAATAATGAATTACAAAGTCACATATATGAAAGATCTCATGCTATGCATCACATTATATCCCATTAAAGAAGGTAATTCATGCAAGAGAAAAGCATCAAGGAATAAAATGTAATGAATATTTCATGCCCATGTAAATAATCAATAATGTAACAATACTGTCAAATTGCATTACGAGCACAATCTGATCATGATGATAGTATCACACCAAAGTGTGCATGAAACATGTGACAAGTTTAGTGCATGAACTAAAAGAAGTCCAACATGTAAGGTATCAAAATGAGCATGGGCTATGGTAGCACATATATGTACACTTTTAGAGATCAATCAAGATTTTACACATTTGGACAAATGTAAACTACTAAAGTCTAAAATAGTGTTCATGCATTGTAACGGGATTTGAAAATGACATTTAATATGGATGCATGTTCAAGATATCGTATGCCATCAAAATATAAGTAGAAGAGCTTGTATGATAAAGGTGAATCAATGATGCATATAACTATAAAAGCAAGAAAATACAGGGACTTCAGAAGTATGGTGTTACTACACTTTTCAATGGCAGTGTAAATACAAGAATATATAGTAAGCTAATCAATCATTTGGGCTTTAGAAAATTAAACATGTTGGCTGAATATTGAACTTCCCTTGTTCTCATACCAAAATGCAAGTACATTTTATGACATGTTTTCAAAGTTTGAATTTTGACCTTCTATTCTCAAACTCGGTATCTATCATGGGCAAACTTGCAACTTCTTATTTTCGTACGATTCAAACATTCAAGTTCAAAATCTCAAAGCTTTGTGCTTTCAAACTTATCCATTCACGCATGTAACCACTAGGTTTTTCTTTGTTTCAAAGTCTTGTATAAAATGTTTTCACAAAATCTTCTTTTTGTAGGTCTCTTGGAATCAACCTCTCTACGGGTAGGAATACCAGTAGAGGTAAGGCTGCCTATATCTGGATCTCTCGAGACCCCCCAAAAGTGTTAGGCGATAAATTGTCCTATTTTACGTTCCTCTTTCACCCACTTTTAGCTCGTATAATAACTTAGTCTTTAGGATTTTTACTTGTTTTATTTATGTTTTGTAGGAAATAACTTCAAATCAAGCAAACGTCGTGGAAAGGAGCGAAGACGGGACAAAGCGAAGAAAAACAGTGAAAACCAGCAAAAAGGGACGACAGGCCTGTCGTCGAGCCACGGTGCCAGAGAAGTGGCACGGTCGTGCATAACTAAAAAAATCTGCTTTTTCCGACGAAAAATGGTGACGGAAAATGAGGCCATCGGAGAGGCCGACGGACATGCCAACAGAAGAACGAGAAAAGCAAAAAGGAAAGACGGACTATCCGACAGATCCGATTTCTGTCGGAATTTCCATCGGAACCGTCGGAATTCCGTTGGCCCACCAAGTTTTTTGAACTGCTCTTTGCCTGATAAAAGTTGTAGGCTTTTTTTGAAAAAAACACCTTGTCTAACGGAATATTCCGCCGGACATTCCGTCGGACCGATCAGTCCAACTGGCCCGATGGAATATTCCATCGGACAAAGATTAAATGGGCAGCAATTCACTTTCGGGCTTCAGCTTGCCCAAAGCAAAAGAGAGAGAGAGAGCGCGAGGTAGAGAGATAAGGACCACCACCGAGCGCCGTCTGTCCATCGCCGCCGTGCCTGGTCGCCGCCGCCCATCCCTCCACCGGCCACCGCCTAACCCGCCGGCAACCCCATCTCCACTACCACCACTTTTCTCCTCCAAAATCAAGTAAGTGATATTTATGTAATTTGTAGTGTATTTTTTATAAATTTGACAAATTTGAGTTAGAATTTAACAATTATGTGATAATTTGTATTTGTTATTGAAATTTTATTGAGTTATTTGTAGATTATAGATTTTCAATTTGGTTGTCTTGATGCGAATATGAAATTTTAATATGTAAACGTTGTTGGTTTAGGTTGTAGTAGATATGTTGATGAAATTGAGAAATTGAAGTGACAATTATATAGTAAATATGTAAATGTTGTTTGTTTAGGTTGTAGCAAATATTTTGTTCAACAATTAAGAGATTTTAGGTTTTAAATGTGGTTGCGTTGATGTGAATGTGAAAGTAATTATTGAGTTTTATTAGTACGTAATTAGGTAGATGATATACAAATATAATTGAATGTTATTTTTTGAAATGTATTATTGGCAGTTATGAATTTCTAATTTTAGAGAATTTCATATTGAAAGTGGATGTGAGGAGCTAATTCGTAAAATTTATGATGGTTGTAATTAATAGTGACTATTCAGAGAAATTAGTATGGAAGTATATAGAAAATGTGGGAGAGTGAAATATTGTGTCGTATTATTTGGGTAACATGTGTACATGTTATTTAGTATTGTACAAGTACTTGTAATATATTAAAGTCAAAATTTACTTAGATAATAAATGTAATTAGTAGAGTATTTCATATGTTGTACCTAAAATGTAATAAATTAAATGAACAAATGGTGGATAATAATTGCAAGTGAGATGATGAAAATGTGTTATTTTGTAAATGTGTAAATATTATTTATTGTTATTTACGTAGAGTAAATAATAATACGTTTATTATGTGTAACGTAAATATTTGTAGATTTAATTTGTGTGGATGATCAATATGAAGGATATGGGTCATAAGAGAAAACATATTGCAAACGGGAAAAAAATATGTTATTGTTGTTGTGAATGTCATTATTGTCGGTGTGAATGTCATAAGTTTGGACTGTAATTTCAGACATTCGAATAGGTTTACATTCTGATCTAATTGTCGTACTATCTTGTTTTTGTGCATCGCATATTGAACATAGTGCATGACGAAGTAGTACAATCATATGTAAATTATTGTTCTAAAAATGTATGAAGGAAAGTGTAATCATTATGTCCATTAGTATTATAAATAAGTAATTAACGTACACATTTGTAATGTTGTACAGAGGATAATATTAATGGACTACCCCATCGGAGGTAGATGTATAAAAGATTTTTACCAGGTAAAAAAGGGTATAGACAAAAAATTTTAGATGGAGTTGAATTGTTTGATCAATTTGCAAGAAGTCAGGTGGAATTCATAAATAATGGACATTATAGATGTCCTTGTGCCAAATGCCAGAATAGAGCTTATAGAGAACCTGATGACACAAGATTCCACTTGTACCGCAACAGTTTTGTTAAAGGCTATTGGTACTGGACATCTGATGCGGAAGTGGAACCAACCTCTTATGAAAATGTTGGAAGTAGCAACGCATAGAACTTATATGACAACATGGTATCAAGTCCCATGGACGTTGATAATACTGGACCATTTGTCGATAATGTGGAAGCAATGGTGAATGATGTAATGGTTACTAATGATGTTAGTGGCAATGAGCAACCAAATGCAGAAGCTTAGACATTCTATAATATGCTGCAAGCTGTGCAGAGACCTTTATGGGAAGGGTGTTGTAACCAAACTGAATTGTCAAATGCAGTCAGATTGATGAGTATCAAATCTGATTATAGTATGCCTCAAAATTGTTTGAATGAGCTGATGCAATTAATGCATGAGAGTTGTCCAGCAAACAACCGTGTCCCCAGAAATTACACAGAGTTGAAAAAGAAGGTTCAAAGTTTGGGTTTAGACGTACAAACCATTGATTGTTGTCGTAATGGTTGTATATTGTACTTTAAGGAGGATTCAACAGTTGAGAAATGTAAGTTATGTGATGCACCACGGTGGAAGCCAAAAACGTCAGGTGATAATATGAGACGAAAACCATATGTGAAAATGTTCTAAGTCCTGGTTATACCTAGGTTGCAATGTCTTTACGCCTCAAGAAGCACAGCTGAACACATGAGGTGGCATTATGACAATAGGCATGAGGATGGTGTTCTTTGTCACCCTTTAGATGGTGAAGCATGGAAACATTTTGATCGCAAACACTCAGATTTTGCTTCGGAGGCCCGTAATGTTAGACTTGGTTTGTGTGCGGATGAGTTTACCCCATTTGCGAAATCTGCACGGCCTTATTCAATTTGGCCTGTTGTTGTGACACCTTACAACCTTCCCCCAGAGATGTGCATGACAACGCCATATATGTTTTTAACTTGCATTATACCTGGGCCTACAAATCCGAAGAACAAAATAGATGTGTACTTGTAACCTTTGCTTGACGAGTTGAAAATGCTATGGGATGGTGTTCAAACTTATGACATTTCAACAAGGCAGAACTTCGTTATGAGAGTTGCATTAATTTGGACAGTAAATGACTTCCCGGCGCTTGGAATATTATCTGGATGGAGTACTCATGGTGTTTTAAGTTGCCCTGTTTGTATCAAGAAGTTGAACGCAACACAGTTGAGACATGGGGGCAAACCATCCTGGTTTGACTGTCATCATCGATTCTTGCCCAGACATCATGCATTTCGAAGAAATCGAGCTGCATTTCGTAGAGGGAAAGTTGTTAATGATGCTCCCCCATCCAGAAAAATTGGGTAGGAACTATACGAAGAGGTTCTGAGTCTTCCTGAAGTAACCACTGATGGAGATTTCGTCCTCCCGGGTTTCAAGGAGAACTCTCATAATTGGATATAGCAAAGCATCTTTTGGGAGTTACCTTATTGGAGAGACCAACTACTACATCAGAATTTGGACATAATGCACATAGAGAAGAACTTTTGTGATAACATCATCAACACTGTGATAGATGTACCTGATAAAACAAAAGATGATGTGAAGGCAAAGCTAGATATGGCAAAGATGTGTGATCGAAGTGAGCTGAACGTCCGACATGGTGCTAATGGCCGAACACTAAAAATGAAGGCCACATACGCCCTTTCATTGGACAAAGGAAAGGAGGTGTGTGACTGGGCGTAGCAACTGACAATGCCTGATGGATATTGCTCCAACTTTGCAAACTGCATTGATATGAAATCTGCAAAGTTTCAAAACATGAAGAGCCGTGATTTTCATGTGTTTTTTCAAATGCTTATGCCAATAGCATTTCGTGCCCTTCCAGATGACGAATTAGAAGCACTGGTTGAGTTAAGTGAATTTTTCAAAGACCTTTGCTCATCAGTACTAAGGGTTGATAAGTTACAAGAAATGCAGTGCAATATAAGCATAATACTTTGTAAATTAGAGAGAGGTTTCCCACCGGGATTCTTCAATGTCATAGAGAACTTGTCTATACACTTGGTAGAAGAAGCATACGTAGGGGGTCCAGTGCAATATCGATGGATGTATCCATTTGAAAGGTAAATTGTTATCCAAACATCATGGACCACTAAGTTCAGCAGTAGTGTTAAACTAAAATACTTGTACAACTTGTTGTATTTTAGGTACTTTGGATGGCTTAAGAAGAAGATAAGAAACAAAACACATCCAGAGGGATCAATGGCTGAAGCACACTTGGTGTTTGAGATATCGCAGTTTTCCTCGTACTACTTCGGCGACGATGTGCACTCAATGTGCACAAGACGTCGATGTAACGAGGATGACATTGACGAGCCACAAATGCAACCAACTTTATCAGTTTTCCAAACCCAAGGTGCTCCAATGGGAAGTCGTACACAGAGGTATCTAACTGATGAAGAGTTGCACGCTGCACACCTTCACATTTTGTTGAATTGTAATAAAGTGCAACCTTACATTGAGTAAGTCCAGCATGTGCCATTTTGTATTGTGATGAAGTTAATCGGGAACTCAGTGTTGATGAATGTCATTCTCACGATTTATTCAAACAATAACAAGCATAAGGAAATCTGACTTTGATGGACGTGGACATAGATGTCTTGATTGAATCTCAATTTATTTGGTGGTTCAAAAAAGTAGTAAGAGCGTAAACTTGCCTCTTATGTTATATGTTTATCTCCTTCAGCACATCTCATACAATATGGTTCCCATGTTGATCATGTTTGTAAAAATAAATGTAGGTTGAAATTGTACAAATGTTCAATGACGAATGCCAAGTACACATATACCACTTGGCTCAACTGCCTTTGAGGAAAGTTACATCGTGGTCTGTATTCAGAGTTAATGGATTTCTATTTCACACACAGAAAAGGTGTGAAGGGAAAAAGACTTTCAACTATGGCGTTTGCGTTAAAGGGAGCGAGGAAGGTGGATATGAGGACGATTATTATGGAATCCTCCAAGACATTATTCGCATTGAATATCTTGGAGATTCGATCAAACAATACATGATGTTCAAATGTGATTGATTCGAAAACACCCCTCGAGGAACACGTTGTCCCAAACTATGCCTATTTTTAGAGGTGAATGTCACTCGAAGATACAGAAAATATGATTCATTCATATTTGCTACTGCTGAAACGCAAATGGTGTACGTGAAATACCCGAATGGAATAAGAGATAAGTCTAACTGGTGGGTTGTTATACCAAACAAACCCAGGCACAAAGTGCATAACGAATTCATTTTACCAGTTGCATTCCAAGAGGATCATGTGTCTCACGTGACACCAGTGAATGACACAATTCTTGCAACTTTGTTGAGTCACGAAGAAGACATTGAAGTTGTTAATGAGGAAGGTGCAAATGAGGGAGGAGCGGAGGCAAAGTGGGATGATAATTATGAATACATTGAAGACGAAGTCGGTGTGGACCATGATGATTCTGATGAGGACAATGAAGTTGAGGATGATGACTAGTATTTGTTGAATTGGTGTAACTTTTTCGTTGTATTAAAGTACACTTGGTCGTCGTATTGCATTTAGTGTTTCTTCAATAATTAATGATACAATTGTCATTGTGTGAGTTACTATTAATGTATAATTCTTGCATTTTATAAATGTTGTTTGATCACTACGGTTTGTATGTTTGTCTTCAAGATGTCAAGTACGCAACGGGGATGCGGTGGTGGATGTGGTCGAACTTGGGGAAGAGGTCATAACAACCAAACTGCCCAACACATCCCCCAGATTGCATTTCCTGATCCCAACAGCACCCAAAACATGCAATTCACCCAATAGGTACGTCAAAATGCTATGTTCTCTCAAGTTGACATGTGCTTCTTCCAATCACAAAGACCTCCTAACACTTAGATGCAAGGAGCATTTATGGGCAACCAGTTTGGCTTTTACATCCCTATACCACATGTGATTCTACAACACAATGAACAAAGAAGTAGGGATCATAGTGAAGGTGCTTCAAGCCATGGGAGCACGTCCAACAAAGTGCTTATTAGGCCAAATGGTAAAGAGTAAGTGATTACACATTTTCACTTTTGTATATTCAGAACCCGAACGTACATATAAATATGTTTGTTGTGAACGCAAATTTGTAAATGTTTTTCTTACTTGCAGCTTATTTCCATATGATGTGGTGTTTGAAATAACAAAGATATTTGTGAGCTAATTTACCGGGCCATGGCCAACATGGGGTAAAGTCCCTAAATCACAACGGGATCTGTGGTTTGGCGAGTTCAAGGTAAGATAAATTTATAAGTTCACTAAATCTATGAATATACTGTTCGCTAACATATTGTTTATGTTTTGCTCACTTTGATTTCACAGAAGCGTTTCTATTGGGCTCCCGAGCATGACTCTCATATTAGAAGCAACTTTGAGGCGAAAGGGGCTAGTAGATTGAAGGACACATTTTGGGAGCTAAGGAAAAGGGGCAAGCAGCCTCTGTGGTTGTCTGACAACACTTGGAAATCACTTCAAGAGTACAGGGCTTCCGAAAAATTTAAAAAGGTGAGTGCACAAGCAAAGAAGAACCGAAATGGTGATCAAGATGGCTTAGGTCCTTCTTTGCATACATGTGGTTCAATCCCATTTAGCGAGCAGAAGACACGGTTGGTACGTAGGAAGAACTCTCACATCTTTCAACTTATTGTATTTTGTACTTTGTATGTGTTTTACTTTGCAATGAAACTTATTTGCATATTGTACAAGCTAAGAAGCTTTGAAGGGACCCGCCTGCAATAGAGTTATTTAAAGACACTCATCAACGCGTGCGGGACAACACATGGGTTGATAAGAAATCTGAAAAAACATACATAAGTAGCATGTACTTTTTACGTGTATAAAATATTCTTACTCCGTCGGCGTAACTACATTTCCAACATTTAATACAATTGAACTTATTTTGTAGACGGAGCATCAACAAAAATTGGAACAGATTAGGAATTCCCAATCCTTGACAGATCCTAGCTCCGACCCATCTGAAATTCCATCCGAGATGGAGCTGTGGGTGCAAGGCAACGTATACAAAAGGGGCACGTGTATGGATTAGGTTCAGAAGGGGTGAAACTGAAGCACTTGTTCTAGTCCTCAGCAACATCTAGGGGAAGTCAGGAGCCGGATGTACAAGAGGCGTTCACCCAATTGAACAATGAGTTAAGTTCAATGCCAGAGTTAAATCGCCGAATTAAAGAATGGAACCGTCACTTAGAAGAGAAAGTGATGATGTTGAGTGAACAACTTACTGGGGTGCGAAATACACTGAGAGAGTTCATTAGATCTCAACAAGTATTTGGTTCTGCATCACGCCTACGCCCTTCTTCGTGCCCTCGACAGCACCGCGGCTCCACTTATGTTGCTGCTGCTCCTCCTCCTCCTCAGCCTCAAAATGATGATGATGACGATGATGGTGATGATGATGGTGATGGTGATGATGATGATGGTGATGGCGATGGTGATGGTAATGACTATGGGTATGATCTGTACTCTACTCGTAACTATTTCAACTATTAGAACTTCTAACATTTGGAAAATTTCATGTTATGTATATTGGGGATAGTTAAAAGTTTGGATTTGTGTGTGGTACAAACCATTGATTTATAAACATTTTGTACTAAGGATGCTGAATGACAATAACCACGTGTGATGCTTGACTTGAAAGAGTGTAACCACGTGTGGTGGTTACCATCTAAGGTTTCAGTTTCCAGGTTGTATGTGAATTGTAAATTTGGGCTGCCTCTAATTGCCCAAATTTTTTTTTCAAAATGTTGTGAAAATTGCGACGGAAAAACTTACGGATTCCGAAGGAATGTCGACGGATTCCAACGGAATTCCGACGGCTACTCCTACGGCGTTTGCTTTTTTTTAGGGGGAGGCGACAGAATTTTATGCCGTCGGACCCAAGATTCCGTCGGAATCTTGGTCCGACGACATGAAATTCTGTCGGTATTTGTAAGACCCGCGTTCTTTATTTTACGTTGAGTTGCTTGTCTTGCTTTTTACGTTATAAAATCGTATTTTTAGTAACTATATGAGTTAATTGATTATCGATGTAATTTTGAAAACTATAATTCTATAAAAGGGGATTTTTATCGCTATTATTGATTTCAAAGTTAATTCGTATCATTTATGCCTTTGAATGATATCGATAGTTTAATTTGGTCGTTTCCTGAATGCGATTAGATTATCAACCCTAGAAGTCGTTCGATGTTTAATACATCGACCCTTTATATTTTTGGGAACGCATTGTTGTTAGAAGGTCGTTTTAACGATTTGGGTTTAGAATTCGAATACGAATTAGACTGGCGGTATCAGGCATCGAACAGTTCGGGATGGAATTAGAAGAGGGGGGCATTTTTGTCATTTTGCAAACCCCTTTTGCTTGGTTTCTCCTCCTTCTCGGTCACAACAGCCCCCGAGCTCTCTCTCTCTCCTCTGCTTCTCCACTTCTCGTTCCTCCTCACGCAGAACCCAGATAATCGCCTGCCACCACCGCCACGTGCGTCGCCGGCGAGCCAGGGAGGGACCACGGCAGTCCCTGCATCACCCAACGCCACTTTCGACCGCCACAAGCCCATTTTCGCCACTTCTCACCTCAAAGCAAAGCTGGGTTGCCGCGTTTTGGGGCTTCGAGATGCCACCCATGTGCCGGAATTCGGCCATCCTCACCAGAATCAACCTCCCCCATCAGTCGAGTTCAACCCAAATCAGCCACAGTTTGGCCGAATTCAGCGCGGGTATAACCGATGCTCGAACAAAATTCACTTGCATGGTGAGTTTCGAGCCTTTAGCCTTCTTTAAATTGAATCTCTATCTCAAACCGTCACTAATCGTGTGAAAATTTGACAAAAATCGCGAGCTAGGGTTTTGGATTTGGGCTAGGTCGTGAATTGCGCGAAGGACAGAGGAGACTCT
>JACYFF010031956.1:22308781-22342017 GCA_017589665.1 Selenicereus undatus
GAGCGTGTGGTTGCTCATCCCACTACTATTTCCCCTTTTCCCAGGTTGTCTTTATGACAGGAAGAAGTTGAATCAGCTGGAATCGATTATTGCTTGCAAGGTGTCATTTGTGCCTATTTATGTCTTTAAGGAGTCATGTAAAGCCCTTTTTAGTTTGTAATCGTTTGTAAACAGTATTCTAAGTTCATGTAATGCATACTGGGTATGAGTCGCTCTGTATGGCCATATGAGCCAACCATCCAGTTAATTAGATGTCTTTTGGTTGAAGTTGGTTATGTTTTGGGATGTAAACACCATACTCCGGTTGTGTGAACCGTTGAGTTGTATCTCTTACTGTTTCTGTATTAGTGAACTATTCTGTTTGGTGTACTCCGAGCGGGTGGCTCGTCGAGTTATGAACTTCGGCGTGTGGCCGTTGAGTTATGTTTTAAATGTTTACGCTTCCGCTGATTTACAGGGACTTATTGTAAGGCGTTTTAGCCTGGGAACGTTCAGTTTTCAGGGGAAATTCTGTCTGTTTCGTCCCAAAATTTAAGTAAGAAGTTAGGAAAACGTAACGCTTTCGGCCCTAGGGGCTGGGGGTGTTACAGTATTATTCCAACAGAATCCCTCATTCTGTCGGAACTCGGTCCCAACCCGCCTTATTCCGACGACACATTTCCGTCGGCTATTCCGTCGGAAAATCAATTTTCTGACTGAAAAAATCACTTTTTCAGTCGGAATGTCGGTCGAAAAAGTCATCTTTTTTAGCAGTGGCCACTTGGCATGGTCGTGCCCCCCGGTTGCGCGCTTGTCTATTTGTTCCTCATTCGGGCGTTTTTGCTGGGGGTCGCTCGGGGGTTCGCTCAGGGTTTCTATCTTGAGATTTCTAAAGCAGTTTAGGTTAGGTTTTAGAATAAAACCTCAATAGGAGGAGTAGTTTAGTATTGAAGATTGTAATCTTGGATTCAACATTTGAATTTCAAGTTCCTTCTATCAACTCAAGACTAAGTTTTCTCTCTCTTTCTCTATTTATTTCATACGTTGTTCTTGTTTATGTTTTGTTAGTTTAATTCTTGTATTTATTTTGTTTAGTTCAATCTTTAGTTTTCGTTGTTAATTCATGTTTGTTTAGTTGTTTAGATTTGACTTATTTCATTATCTTTGTTTCCTTGTTCAAGTTTATGTTCTTGTTTGTTAGTTTAGGTTTTCATGTGTTTGTGATGTTTAATTGGTAGATTGTGTTGGCTTGAATTGTGATTAGCCTCTTGATGGCTAATTAGTCTTGTATTTGGCCTAACCATACCCAATCTATGCCTAGAACTTAGAGTTTTCTCTCACGCCTGCCAAGTGTTCAATGAAATGCTTGAAAGAGCTTTCATTCATATTTTTGGCCGATTGACTTATGCGGAGAGGTGTGTGGTCAATTAGCTAGTATGGGAGTGGGAATAGCGGAGTTTGGGACATCAAAATAGTATCCGAATCGAGTTAGGTCCGAGGGTTGCTAATTTTCCGGTCTAATTAGGCTAACCCCATGAAAATAGGTGGTTAGGCTAATTAGACTAGCCCATGACCCTTGAAAGAGAGCGGTGGTCTTTGATGGTGCAACCGACTATCTCTAGTTCGTGATGTAGTTTGGGTAGGTTAGAACTTGTCTCGATTAGTTGGCTCATCCATTGGTGAAACCACTACTCCAAGTCGCTTCTTCTATATTTTTTAGCGTAGTTTAGTTTACCCTTTTTTCCTTTGATTTTGCCTAGCTCGAGACGCTTTAGTTAGCCCTGGTAGTTGAAAAACACAATGCTTTGTGGACGACACCCCAAGTACTCAACGATACACCTTACACTTGTGGTTTATAAATATTAAAACTGTGTTTTTCTTCTCTAACAAAAAGCAAGACCCACGCTGGGAGGTGTTGTTGTTGTTGTTGTCATCAAGATGTGTTCGAGTCAATTGATTTTCTGAAACCACTGAAGAAATTTTTAGTGCTAAGAGAGGCATTAACCCTCATCATTTTATGAATATTAAATTTAAAATAATGGGAAACATGAACTGGTAACATTCAAACACAAAGCTATATAAATATCCATAGTGTGTTATCAAGGCCTTAAAAAATTCATAGTCGTCTTAATATACATGACCATTGTTACCTTTTAGGAAAGAATAAGCAAACATATATTTGTCCTTGCTTTAGACTCCTTTCAAAATAATCAAAGTTCACTGCTTTGAAATTGGAGGTATTGTGGTGACCATGAAGTTTGCCTTCAAAATACAAATATTATGCTTGTTTGTGCTTTGTTTTTCATGTGAGCTTCCAATTTTCTTAATCATCCAATCTTTTTAATTCGTTTTATCTCGTTGGTTGGGACCCAAATATATCTACAAAGTCAAACTCAAACAACCTTTCTCGAAGCATGGTTGACATCAAATTTGAGTCCTAGATTGTTAATAACAACCATGTTAGCTAGTCTTGTTCATTAAGTACTCACACTTGAATAATTCCAGGATGGGAACAACGTTGTTATCTAGGACATTCAAATTTGCTTTGTCTTCTTTGATAAGTAATTGACTTTGACATCCAAAGTTATTTTCCCTCCTTTGGGGAATAAAGCTACTTTGATATCTATATCCAAAGTTACTTTATTTCTTTTGAGGGACAGAGCAACTTTATGAGTTCTTATATATATATCTTTATCAAAGAAGTTTTTATAATAAATTTTCTTGTTGTTTGGGGTAAAACCAAGTTCTTTTTTTGTAAAAGACATTCATTGAGAACCAAGAAATTTATCTAGAAATTCTTGTTCCTTAGTGAGTTTTAAAAGAGACTTGTGATCATACTTATTTTGCAGATAAGATTTTTCAAGTCCAAGATGTTTGGCCTTTGTATTTAGACTTTTACAAGTTTTTTTGTAAACTTTCATATTCTTCTTTTAAGACTTTGATAATCTTTCCAAAGGATTTAATCTTAGATAAATATTCTTGTTTATAACTAACACAGTTTAATAAAGCTTGTGGTTGATATTTTTTTGTGAAACTAAGACAATGTTCAAGTGTTACCTCTTCAAAATGGTCGTCTTTTTCTTCCTGAAGGTTTGCCCTGTATTCACTTTGACTGTCCCTGCTTTTGCTATCATTCTATGCGACAAGAATTGCCTTTTTATTCTTCTTCTTGATGTTAAACTTGTTCTTTTCATTTCTCTTCTTTGTATTTAGGTAATCTTTGATTATATGCCCCAGAGGTCCACAACCATGACAAGTACCCAAATAAGTATAAACTTTGGAAGAGTTTTTACCTTTAGAAGTTCTACCATTCCTCTTTGAGGTTAATCTTTTCCAAGGGCCTTCGAATTCTAGATGCCTTTGAAACATTTTCTTGAACCCTCTAGGTATCATAGTTATGGTCTCAACCTCCTCATCATTAGATTCTTCACTTTGTATTTCAAAGTCTTCAACTGTGGACTTTTAAGCAATTCCTTGCTTTGGTACTTGCTCATCACTTTCTTCCTATAAGTGAATTTCATGGCTTAAAAGTTTTCCAATAAGATCATCTAACTTAACGGTCTTTAGATCTTGAGCTTCTTCAATTGTCGTGACATAGGTCCCCACTTGCTTCTGGGAGGGCATCACAACATATTTCTCATAATCTCCCCCCTGGTGTATGTTTTTTCCAAAGACTTTATATTGTTGATGATTTTCTATTAATTTTGTGTACGTCTTTGATGGATTCTCCATGATGCATTTTGAAAAGTTCGTACTAGTGGACATAAAGATTGATCTTTGATTTACGGACTTGACTTGGCCCTTCATAAGTTGTTTCCGAAGTGTTCCAAACTTCTAAAGTTGTATCAAATATAGGCACACAGTTAAAATTGTTTGTATCCAAACCAGAAAAGAAAATATTCAAAGCTTTATAATTTTTTGCAACTTTTTAGTCTCCCGTCTTAGTGCATTTTGAACATGAATTTGGTTGAATTTTATCTATTTTCTTTAGGCTCCGTTTGGCCCTTAGAAAATTTGGTGGAAAGAATGGTTGAAGGAAAAAATTGTGGATGAAAAAAGGGTAGGGAGAAAATAAGTTTTTTCTCTTGTTTGGATTGAGGAAAAAATACAAGAATTTGGATGAGAAATTTCAATGTTAATGAACTACTTGAATAATGTTGGTGTCATCTAAGCAATGTGAGGTTGGAGAGGGTTGGAAATTTTCCTCAAACTTTCCTCACAATTTTATGCGTAAAATTTTAACACTTGTTTCTAACAATTTTTCCACATAACTTTCCTCCATATTTTTTTCTTTGTGATTTTCTCTAAACCAAACACAAGAAAAAAAGTAAATTTTTTAATTTTTTTTTCTTTCCACCAAATTTTTCAAAGTTCAAACGGAGCCTTAAACTAGGAATGAAGTCTCTATTAGAGATGATTTCCCAGATAAGATAGTCACGATTTTTGATAAAAATCTGCATGAGTGTTTTTTTTCCCCTAATGAGCAAACTTAGATCCACGAAATAAAGGAAGTCTAGTAAAAGAGCATCCTTAATTAATACTAAAAATTCCAAAGAAAGCCATTATCTTTTTCACTAGATGGTTAACTCATAGTGAGTAAACCTGCTTTCATATGAATTGAAGGTCCCAAAGCTAGGGTTATATCACCTAGAGAGGAGTGAATAGGATGATTGACAAAAATTAAAACTAAATGAAACTTCAAACTACAATGAAAGCATATTTGCTAAAGCCACTACAAAACATATTGGTAATCAAAGACTTTGAATAGAATTGTAAATGAAGAAATTAAAGAAGACAAAATAGGTGATAAGGCTATTCTTTCCTTAGGATTTAAACTACTTCACTCTTTATCCACTCAAGAAGTTATAATGTTGATCCTCAACTCCACAACAGCTTTTGTTAGTACTTCCAAGGCTAGCCACTCGATTTAGAGACACTCACCTAGATCTACCACTTAATTGGGTGCCTTAAGTTGAGTTACTCACTAAGTATTGCATAACTTAACACTTAGCTACCTAAGTAAGTTCCCCGACTCACTTGTTACAAGTTTGCCTTACAAAGATTTAGTTCTCACAAGAGAGTACAATTAAGAGTACGAGTATATAGCAAATTATTGTCACAATATGATCGAGTCTTGTGTCCTGCTTCTTACTTCACCTCATCTTTATGTAGCCTTCTAATCCTTATATGACCGTTGGAATAAACTTGGTAACTCTTCAAACTAGGTGGATTTGGTACTATCCATATTCCTAAGAGATTTGCTCCGACTCTAAACCTTCCAAATATAGCTCTTGGAGGAAATGTCAATTTTTCCATTGGAAATCTTCATTTGGCAATTGATATTCATTATACTATTCTACTAAATCTTGTATCCACTTAAACACATCATACAAGCTTTAAAATATTTTGATTATGATACAAAAGTCTACTTCAGTGACTTTGATTGGATTTGAGCTATGCAACCCCCATAAATAAATGTGGATGCGGTCTTTACTTGGTTGTTGCTCTTCTAGCTCATGCAAGCATCATCAAATAATATCAATGCCAATCTCAAAATGTTCATGAATATCAATCAAGATAATTATACATTATATTTTTAGATATTCCAAAGATACTTTGTATAAATATAGCATTGAAACTTTGGATAACTTTAACAACACGTAATCTTTGGAAAAATATGACAATAATAATTACCAAACAATCTCATGAGGTCTCTAAAGATATTAAATAAGAATAATCAAAAGATTTTATGCAAATCCTTTCATAATAATAAGGCTAACCATGCTTTGGGAAGGAATTCGAGAATCACATCAAAATAAATAATTGAAGGCAAGCATGTCAAGGACAAGGATCATGACAATATCTCACCATTTTAACTAGGTATGAGTTGCCCGGAAGGATTATGAAATATAACAAACAAAACTTTCAAAGTCAACTTAACCAAAGTTGACAGGAATAGACCAAACGTTATGTAATGTGTATAACTTTGCAATACATATGCACTGACATAAGAAGACATTCAAGTTATAATTTTGATTTCACTCAGAAGACAAAGAATCATTTAAAGGAATTTGAACATAGGAATTTGGACATAGACCTTTAAATGTAAGATTTTGAATATATGACTTTGACAAAATTAGAGCAATGTTTATATAAACGTATAAACATGATATTTTAACCACACATGTGCAATGACATAAGAAGGTTTATTTAGCATGCTCAATCACATAAACGTACATACATAATTACGTTTTTGGCCTTCATCAAAATATAACATATACAACCAAGTTAATCGAACCTTTTATGGTTGTTACATAAAATTAGAAAGTACCGACAAAGATTATGCAATTGGTCTATTGTGAGTCACATAAGCTAGACCTCCTACCAAGCTTCTGAACTTTATAGCTTAACCAACTCTTCTCCATCTTCCTTCTGTAGTTTTTCCTTAACATTCATGGGTGTCGCCTATAGGCTTGAATTAAGAATGTCCATTTACTAAGTAGGTCCCTATAGTATTTCCTTTGTGGAAAAAAAAATCTATCTTCAGGATGATAGACCTCAGCCCAAGAAAATAATGCAATAAGCCCATATTTAACATGTCAATTTTATTCACCTTTTGAGAATTAAACTCGTGTGCTAGAGACCTAGAAGAACTATAATAAATTATATCACCAACGTAAACAACGATGAAATCATTTTTAACCACTTTTTCACAAATGAGGTGTACTTATTCTCACTTGTTATATACCCCGTTGTTGAAAACATTCATTGATTATGTTGTCCCATTTTCAAGGGGCTTACTTTAAAGCACAAAAGGCCTTCTTGGATTAGCACTTTTGTTTTATTACCATGATTTATGAAAGCTTCTGCTTGTTCTACATAGAACGCTTCTCATAAGTCTCCATTGAGGAATGTCAACTTGATATAAAACTAGAAAAACTAGCCATTATAGTTTTGTCAATAGTGATATGATAAGACTTGTAGTTTGAAATTGGTTTGTCAGAGAAGGTTTCTTTGAACTCAAGTACTATGTTATTTTGCATATCCTTTAGGCATGAGATGGGCTTTATACTTGGCATGCATCCATTTACAACAATTTTTTCTTAAGCACTTTGTCCAAATAAATTGCACTTTAGCCCTTTTATAAATGAGTCATCACCCATTTTCCATTCTCTTTAATTGCGTCCATTTTTTCCCCTTTTCCTTTTTCCATTCTTCTTTTACATATGCTTTTTCATGATAATGGATACCTAGAGTAGTAGGAACAAATTGGGGAGATGCATATATACTATTAAGATACTTGGCATTTGAGTTAAAGGCTCCTCAATAGTAGTATATAAAGCGTTTTTGCTTGATGCTGCCGAATTTAATGAGCTAGGCTATTGATGAACCAGTAAACTCTTCGCTATTGTCAAAAATGACATCAATGGCCATAGGCAACTTAAACTTTTCTTACACCTATTTTCATCCCAATCTATCCCAACTTGCATTTTCATCAAAAGTTACGTCCTTTCAAACTAAAAGCTTGCCACTAAGAGATATGACATACAATGTTTGAATTGAGTATAGTAATAGATAAAAAATGAATTTTTTAGTTTTTTCATCAAAGTTTTAATGAGCTTAAAGATTTATTAAAGCATAAGCAACACACCTAGAATCTTTCAAAAGACATACATTTGGTCTCATTCCATGCCAAACTACGTATGGAACTTTGTTCATGACATCCATTTTGAAGAGATATTTAACATATAAGCAGATATTGATACAGCTTTTGTCCAGAAATTGATTTGAAAACCCCCTTGCTTATACATAGCATGCTTCCTGAAATTATTCTTGTAAGCAACATTGTCATGTTATGAGTATGAAGAGTTAACAACTCTCTTTGACCGACATGTTCTTCATAGCGTAATTAAATCTTTGGATATAAACTATCTGGCCATATCCGCACAAAAGACTTTGATATGTCAACCTTCTGAATTCTATATATAGATTTAAATTTTAGAAACTTTTCAGAAAATAGTAAATTCATGTGACTATAATCATCAATATAAGTCACACAAATAACACATCCCATCCCTAGGACTTAGATTTCATAAGCCAATGTAAGTCATCAACTCCTTACGAATTAATCTTAGACATTTCAAAACTTCCAATAATTTTTCTATAAGAAACAAGTTCCTAGTAGGTTTTCTATAAATACACCATCACGTGAATCGATAGGACCCATTTTTGGAAGACCAAGAACCATATATTTATCACTGAGCAATTTATGCCTTTGATAATTAGATGCCCATAACTCAATTGTTACCACTTCAAATTATCTGCTATACTTATAAGAAAGGAAAATTCTCTGTCACACACATCCTAGGGAAACAAATGATTTGAAGTCCTACTGTTGTGAACCTCTTTGCCCAATTTATTGCTTGTGATGACACATACATTTTCATCAAATGAAGCAAAACATTCACTAGCCATTAGTTACATGCACATAACAAATTATATCCTAGATTAGGTACAAACTATAATAGTTTGAACCTGATTTACATTACTTTAATATAATCAAGTTAATAAAAAAATATTGAGTGCCCACATTTTAATTTAGTATTTAAAAATTACTTGTTTTGAAGAGCTTGAGTGGTGTTAATAGCCTCGCGTCAAGAATTCTATACTATACACTCTTAATAATTTAATGCTAAGGTAATGGCAGTACACTAATAAGAGTTTAAAGAGATTCATGGATGAAAAAATTTAGTTTGTGAACTATATAATAAAATTTCATTATTCTGCTTGAAGCAATCTAAATTGATTAGGCAAATAATTGCAGATAAATAAGCTGTTACTATCCCTTGCCCACAACACTACCACCTTACTGCCAATTGCCATCGTCATCAAGGCAACCAGCTGTTGCCGGTTGCTAATGTTGTAATTTGCCAACTGTCAACCAACAACTACCTCCATAACTCTTTTTCTTGTATATTTCACTCTCTTTTTAAAGGTAAGCTTCAGAACTCTTTCACCTCTTTCACATATATTTGATTAATTTCAATGATGTAACTCATGCACTTATTTGGAAATAGACATACTTTTAAACATGAATGGAGCATTCATTTTGGTTGATTAACATTGAATGAAATTAGCGTTTGGCTGTTGGATGAAAAGTTTAGAGATCAGCTAATAGTATTTAAACTTGTTTTCCTTTCTTAAATCTGGATTAATTATTATTACTGAAAGGATTAAAGGATTATTTTGATTAAACACATTGATTTAACTTGATGGGAGTTGATTAGTTAAGAGCTACTTGGGAAAGTGAAGGATGATACTCAATTACCTCTGATATTGACTAATAAGAAGGATACTAGGTACTAAAACTAAGAACCGCACCTCACCCCTATTTCTTTGAATGTCTTATACCATAACATAACATAAAAGGAATTGCAACTTCTTAAGAAACATCTGCTCTGGTGTTGGCGACCCTTTTTTTGGCGTAAAGATAGGGAAAAGTGAAGATTTCCTTGAATGGTTGAGCGCTGTCAAGAGAGATCAGATTGCTACTCTTTGTTGATAATTCATACTTTATATATAATTTTCTCCTTCATTTCACCTACTTTTATGTCTTTGAAATATATTTTTATGGGTAAGTAGTGCATATTTTATGAAATTTTCAGGTAAAAATAAGTATAGAAGAAGTTGGGCGAAGTTGATCAATTCTACTCGGATATCACACATGTGCAATGCCTAAAGTCCAAGCCCAAAGAAAAAAAAGAAAAAGAAAACTCCTAAGTCATGGCCCAGCAACTGCGGTTCAGTGATTCAGCAAAGCTCGCGACCCAAGGAGCGTGACCCAGCAGTTTCACTTGCTCTCCTCGCGTGGGCCTGATTATTAGCGGCCCAAGTCAACACCTTTACACTCATCTCTTCCTTTATTCCCCTTTCCCAGTGCGAGCCTTACCCGCGGCCCGGTTCCAGTTGGCACCCCACCAATCTCTCAATCTCTTTCTTCTCCACCCAGGTTGGGCCTGCTACGCAGCCCAGCGCCAGCTCCCTCCTCAGTACCCCTTTTTTCCTCCCTTCTCTTTCCCTTCTCCGCTGGGCCGGTCCCTACTAGCCCAACAGCACCAGCCTACCCTCTTCTTGACTTTTTCTCTTCTTTTCCTCTCCTCCTTCTCTCCGTGTGGGCTGGTCCATTAGCCCAACCACCAATTCGCCTTCCCAGCAGCATCAACCCTACTCTCAAGTGCTCCATTTTTCCCACATGGATAATTCTTACCCTAGTCAAATGCCATTAATCAAAATTAATACTATACTTATGACTAGCCATGACCATGCATGTAACATCCCAAATTAATTGGAATTGATTTTCATTAATTTTGGGGTATCATAACGGGTTGGATTGTCACTATAAAAAGGGTTCAAGGTTGAGGGAAAAAGGACCCTCATTTTTCCATCCACACACTCATATCCGCTCTCATTCTTCCATCCACTCACTCAAGCATCTTCTTGTCCTTTCATCCTTTATTTTTTTTAGAGAGAGTCTTTATAAGACAAGATCATTTGAGTTGATGGGTTAAGAAGAAAATAAGTTTTGTTAGCTATTTTTCTTTTCTCTTCTCGTCTCATTTGTGAGTCAAATTTGAGAGTTTACACTACGTTTCATAATTTTTTGTAATTGAGTACAAAGTTTGGTCGTAGGAAGTGAAATATACCGATTCCAACGGTGTTTTTGCTAACTATGGCCGTCTAAACTACTCATTTCTAGGATTAGGATGGATCCTTGGTAATAATATTCTTTTGCGAATTTCTTATTGGGTTACCTTTGTCTCTTTTGTATAATCTTGAGTTTATATTTGATCTTCATCTGCGTATGCATCATAATACTAATGTTTAATTATATTGATGACACTAGTTTAATTTGCTATCTCAAATGAATATTAGACCTTGTAGGCTAATATGATGATTATGCAATTCGAGCTTAAAATTATAATTGTTTAAATTGAATAATTTATGCTGGATATTAGATGAGTTATGTCTAAAAACAATAGTTCATGCTAAACTACTATATAAATCATCTCACTTTAAGATTATAATCATCTTTTTAATTTATGGCCTAAAGCTTGTAGCTTGGGTTGAATAATAGACAAATTGAATCCCCATTTGAATTAATGAATCAATATTGGCATCAAAGGTGAAATCCAACGTCCTAGAACTTTCTCCTGTTTGATTTCTCTCTACTTTGCGACTCATTTGTTCTTCATTTTGTTCGTTAATCCATTTTGATAATTCAACTCTTAAAATTAAATTATTCTTTATAATCGAAAAGCCAAAGTCTAAAATTACTATTGTTCCTCGTGGGATTGACACCCCTATACTCGCTTGTCTACAATTAACCTTGTGCACTTGCAAGTAAAAATGGTTTTAAAACTAGAACATAAAATCCACATTAAGTTTTTGATGTCGTTGCCGGGGAACAAATAGTGATTTTTGAATTTTTCTCTTCTTTTTATTTAATTTATTTTTTTCTTTCTCCCTTTACCCCACTAATCTAACAATTTCATTTATTTATTCTCCATCCCCTTCCCTTTTATTTTTATTGTTCCATTCCCCAATCCCTCCTAATCTAACCATTTTATTTTTGTTATTCCCTCTCCCTTCTAATCTAACTATTTTCCCTATCCGTTCTAACCTAGCCTAATCTAATCTAACTCTTTTATTTTTGTTATTTTATTTATTATATCTAATCTAACAAATTCCACCTCCCTTTTATTTCATTTTTTTCCTTTTTATTTTCCCAATCCCTTTTTAATTTTGTTATTTTATTTTGCTTTATTTATTTTTAGTTTTCCCCCTTCCCTTGGATCTTTCATTTATTTATTTATTTTATTTTCTTTTATTTTATTTTCCTTTTTATATCTCTCTTCTCTTTTCTATTTATCTTGTTTGGTGATTTCATTTCTCTCTCTTGAGTGCTTGTGGGTATATGCATGGTGGACGTTCTTTGTGCTTAGATCTTGAATCATATAATCCTGAAATTGAATACTCTCTTCGTAAGATAAGAGCTAAGAAAAAGGAATCTAAGAAAAAGATGGTTGAAGAACAAACCCCACCACATAAGCAACTTAAGGAGTATTTCACTCCCGCTACATATAACTCACCTACAAGAACATACATGTCCACTGTTACGGAGCCATTTGAGATTAAACATTCTCTTATCCAAATGTTACGGTCATTTTATGGGCTAAAGTCTGAAAATCCTCTCAAGCACGTTGACGCATTCTTAGAGATTTGTTCTACCGTCTTCTTGAATAATATCTCTGATGATGCTCTTCGCTTACGACTTTTTCTTTTTTCTTTAAAAGATAAAGCTAAAGCTTGGTTAGACACTAAGACCACTGTCACCACGTGGGATTAATTGCAAAAGGAATTCCTGAAAAAGTTTTTCTCTATTGGTAAACTGATTGCCTTAAGACATGCTATAACCACCTTCTCACAGAATAAAAATAAGCAATTACATGAAAGTTGGGAACGGTTTAAAGAGTTGTTGTGATGTTGTCCTCATCATGAGGTACCTATGTGGCAACTCGTCCAGAGTTTTTACTCTGGCTTAGATGAGCTTAATAGGCATATGGTTGATACATCATGTGGTGGTAGTTTTTTGTACAAAACTCCTGAAGCAGCTTAGGAATTATTTGAACATTTGAGTGAAAATTCCCACTTGCATGCTACTTCCTCACATTCTGATTTGCCTAGACAATTAGGAAGTAAAGGGGGGGATGTATGAGGTTTCACATTCGATTGACCTTCTAGTAAAGTTGATGCTTTAGCTAAGAATTTGATCAATTGTTGTATATGAATAAAGTGTCTAATGCCCCTCATATACAAGATGTGTGTTTGATTTGTGCTAGTCCCATGCATGCTTCTGTTGATTGTCCGTGTATTAGTAAGTTTGACTGTGCGTCTGAACAAGTGAATGCTGCCCAAGGATTTCCTCCTTCCAACAATCCTTATTCTAATACCTATAATCATGGTTGGAGGAATCATCCTAATTTTTCATGGAGGTCTCAAAATGTTGAGAATCCTCAACCCTAGTCCAGTAGACCTACCCCTCCTGGTTTTCAACACTAGAGATATGCTCCTCCTTCTTCCTATCCAACTCCATCTGGGAGCTCTGAAATTGACAAGGTAATTTCTACCCTTGGTACCTTGACATCTATTGTCCAAAATGTTGATTCTAAAGTCCAAGGCATTGAGTCTAAAATGCATATTGTTGACTCTCACTCACAATCCATAGCTAAGTTAGAAACCCAACTTGGGTAACTAGCCATAGCTGTAGGAAAAAGAGAAGAAGGAAAACTTCCAAGTCACCCCATTTAGAACCCTAAAAGCCAACAATTTGAACAATTAAAAGCTGTTATGGTCCTTAGGAGTGGTAAAGAAGTAGATAACAAGGTGAGTGAGAAGGAACATGATAAATGTTAAGCAAAAAATCATGCATTGTTTTATTAAATAATCAAATTGTATTATATATATTATTTCATCTAATTTGCTCTATTTTATATATTTTTCAGGATTAGCATTTATTAAATAAAGAGGAAAAGAGAGCACGTCGAAATTCGGGTTTTACACGCTTGGCTACAAAGACGGTCCAAAAATAATAATTTATAGCAAATATTATTTCCATAATTATCAAATTGGACTAGGGTTTTAAGAGTTGAAGAAGAGCTAGAAGTCTTGAGAGAGAAGAAGTCTAAGGAAGAAAGGAAGAAGAAAACCCAGTTTATTAACCCTAGCCTCACCATCATCATCATATATAATCAAAGCCATGGCCACATCGCATCACCATCCTCACCTCCATACATCTCCACGCAACATCTCCTTCACGCGCAGCGATATCCTCCTCATCACCACGATCATCATCACCCATCATCTCCTTGATCACCTTCTCACCCACGGCTATAATAACCCTCCTCACGCTTAACCTTTCTTCCATCTCACCTCCACCTTCAATCTCATCATCAACATCTGTCACCCAACCATCTCCTCCACAAATAAACCCACGACTGACCCGTCTCACCTCCATAGCCACGCCATCAACCACAATACACCCTCCTCCTTCACCATAAAACATCATTCATCACCATCTTAATCTCCATCACAATTCATCTCATCTTCATCCACTAATCCCACGGCTGCTTCAACTATCACCACACACCTATCATCATCATCATCTTCTCAACACCTTATCTCTTTGTTTGTGTTTTTTTTTTACTTTATTTTATTTTATTTTTTTTGTGTTTAGATTATTATTAAACATGAAATATTTGAGCAATTATTGTGATTTTATTTTTAATATGAGTGAGTAAATTTTTTTATGTTTAGTATAATCTTCTTGAAGCCACGCTAAATTTACTATTTTGAAGCAAGTCTTATGCTTTATTGCCTAGTTAATTTATATTCATGATTCTATAGCAATTAGCGTTTATCGTATATGATATTCGTGTTAAATTAATTAGAATGCATGCTAGTTAGTTTAATACGATTTTGATTGATAGATTAGAAGACTATAATACGTAGAAGTTATAGTCTTTTATGCTTAGGTATCACCCTAATGAATCATGGATGGCTCAAACCCATCTCTTTTAATTAGGTAATCGCTTTAGATCTTTGTTAAATCGATTTGCTGGTAAATTGGTTACAAAGTGGTAAATGATGTTTTTCTAATTCTTAATGCTCTAGTTTGATTAAAATTTTGCGCTGGTGTAAAGATTATCAAATTAGTAGGGTTTACATTAGGGTTGAACCTTAAACTAGAATCTAAGGAAAAACGGGGAAGAACCGTTGGTGGATGGCTTCTACAGTTTAACTCATGAGTAAAATTAACTTGTGTGTTGATGATAAATATTAATTTTCATGGTGGATTGAGATTATACTAAGTATCCTTCATAAATTTGACAACTTTTGATCATTATTTGTTGCCTCATGTTAATTTGATTAGTTTGTTAATGTTTGTTCTATTTTTATTAGCTTCAATATAATTTCAATCGCCCCCCCAAGTATAGTATTTTAGGAGTGTCTAGGTAATTTTAGATAGTTTAGATTTTAATTTTTAGAGTGGCTATAATTTTAGATTGATTTAGTATCTGTTTCTAGGGTTTATATATTGTCCTAGTCTACCCATTTTTAATTTCGTTATTTTTGGAAGTTATTTGATAATTTTTCAGAATTATTTTTTGAAATTGATATGTGCAGGTTTTTAGGTTATTAATTTTGAAAATTTTGATTTTAATTGTTAATTCATGATTATTAGGTATTGTTAAGTCCAGAAAATTATGTCCTAGAATTAGGGTAATTTGCTTTATTATTTTCCTATTTATATTTATGCAGATTATTTTATTTCTAATTTCATATTTAATATTCTGCATTGATATTCTGTGGTAATTTTCTGATTTGATTTTTCTGAAATTGTTTGGATACAATTGAGGAGTTATAACCTTGTATACCTAAAGAATAATATTTTAGGTTACTGTTTGACATTTTTAATATTTATTTTCTGATCATTATTTCCTGTTTTGATTTTTAATTAGAATTTTAGTTATTATTCTGTTTTTATTTTTATGGATTATTTAGGAAGGCTTTTTACTATTTTCTTTCCAGAATATAATCCAAAATATTTAGGAGCATCATTGGGTGTTTTCCAGATTTTTATTCATTAGATTTTAATTACTTTTTAATTATTAAGATTATATTTAATAAATTAGATTAGTGAAATCATTTAGGATTAAGCTAGCCTTTTTAAAACAATCTTTCGTCGTGGATCGATCCCTACTTTCCTATGCTATAAAAAGTATTTAATAACCAAAGTAGTGGTTAAATTTGTAGCTCTCGACAAGCTTTACAATAAAGAGGAAAGACTTAATACCATGGAGAGTGACCTTGAATCTGAAAAGAAAAATGAACCATCCCCTTGTCCCGTTGTTTTGGACCCCACTATGACATATGAGCCAAAGGTTCCTTACCCTCAAGCTTTGTGTGCACCATTCCCTTCCAAGCAAGATAAGCAAAGAGATGACATCCTAGAGACCTTTAAGCAAGTTAAGGTCAATCTTCCCCTCTTGGAAGCAATTAGACAGATCCCTGCTTATGCTAAGTTCCTTAAAGATATGTGCACTTTTAAAAGAAAATCTAAAGATAACAAGTTTAAAAAGGTTCTTCTAAGTGAACAAGTGAGTTTGATTCTGGAATGTGATACTCCACCTAAGTTCAAGGATCCTGGTGTCCCAACCATTTTAGGTTTTATTAGCAATCACAAAATTGAAAGGGCGCTTTTGGATTTAGGTTCTAGCGTCAATTTGATACCATATCCTGCTTACTTAGAGTTGGGATTAGAAGAACTACAACGTTCCAACTGTACCCTTCAGCTTGCTAATAGGTCAGGTAGGACTCCTAGGGGCAAATAGATGATGTCTTGGTGCAAATTGATAAAGGATTCTTTCCTATTGATTTTTGTTGTGTTAGACATGGACCCCAGTCATGCTTCTAAGCAAATCCCTTTTATTTTAGGACATCCATTCCTAGCCACAGCTAATGCTACCATTAGTTGTAGGTCGGGAGTGATGGATGTCTCGGTCATGAATATGAGGGTTAGGCTTAATATTTTCAAAGCTTCTATTCAACCTGTGTTTGAAGATGAATCTGAATGCTTCTTTTTTGATGTCATTGATGAACTGATTGAAGAAGGTTTGCCTGCTATTCTGAGTAGTGATCCCTTGGGAATTTGGCTTTTCCGTGAGGATTTGAGATTGTTTGACTTAGGAAGTATGATAGGTGAGATGAATTCTACTTTTAACTGCACTCCTTATCTTGAGTCTTCCTCCTGGGCGTCTACTTATGAACCCCTTCCCCCTTTGGCTACTTCTCCTATGCCACATTCTGTTGTGTCCCCACCTGAACTTGAGTTGAAACCTCTTCCTTATTCACTCAAGTATGTGTTTTTAGGCCCCAAAAAGACCCTACCGATTATATCATCTTCTCTTCTATCTTGTGAGCAAGAGGAAGAATTAATTCGTATTTTGTCTAATCATAAGGGTGCTATTGGATGGTCTGTTCCTGATTTGAAAGGGATTAGTCCCATAATTTGTATGCACATAATTCATTTAGAGGATGATGCTAAACCTGTTAGGCAAATGCAACGTAGACTGAACCCCCACATGAAAGAAATTTTTCAGAAAGAAGTAGTACAGCTTTTAGATGCAAGCATTATCTATCCTATTTCTGATAGTTAATGGGTCAGTCCTGTTCCAGTAGTCCATAACAAATCTGGCATAACTGTGGTAAAGAATAATGAAGGTGAACTAATTCCCACTCGACAGACCACGGGGTGGAGGGTATGCATTGATTACATGAAATTGAATTCTGTCACAAGAAAGGACCATTTTCCCCTCCCATTCGTTGATCAAATTTTGGAAAAGTTAGCTGGACAAAGTTTTTACTGCTTTCTAGATGGGTATTCTGATTACAACCAAATACCTATCTATCCTGAGGACCAAGAGAAAACCACATTTACATGCCCATCATATACCTTTACCTATCGAAGGATGCCTTTTGGGCTGTGTAATGCACCTTCCACATTCCAGAGATGCATGATGGCCATATTTTCTAATTATATTGATAATTTCATGCAAGTGTTTATAGATGATTTCTTTGTTTTTGGTTCTTCTTTTGATGTGTATCTTCTTAATCTATCCATTGTGCTGAAAAGATGTGAAGAAGTGAATCTTGTTTTGAGTTGGGAAAAGAGTCATTTCATGGTCCAAGAAGGGATTGTTTTGGGACATAAAGTGTCCGAAAAAGGGATTGAGGTTGATAAAGCCAAGGTTGATCTGAATTCTAATTTGCTTGTGCCTTATTCTGTGAAGCAAGTCAGATCTTTCCTTGGTCATGCTGGTTTCTGTAGGAGATTTATTGAGGATTTTAGTAAAGTGGCTCGCCCACTTACTAATCTTCTTACCAAAGATGCTCCTTTTGTGATTGATGAGTCTTATGTTCGAAGCTTTTGAAAAGCTTCGATCTTTGTTAGTGCCAGCCCCTATTGTGCAGCCTCCTGATTTTTCTTTGCCATTTGAGATCATGTGTGATGCATCTGATTTTGCTATTGGGGCTGTTTTGGGTCAAAGGGTGAATAGAATGTCTCATGTCATTTACTATGCTAGTAGAACTCTTATTGATACTCAAAAGAATTATTCAACTACTGAGAAAGAGTTGATAGCTATTGTATTTGCACTTGATAAATTTCGTTCATACCTTTTGCGTTCAAAAGCTATTGTGTTTACTGATCATGTTGCATTAAGACACTTGTTGGCTAAGAATGACACTAAACCAAGACTCATTAGATGGATTTTGTTGCTCTAAGAGTTTGATATTGAAATAAAAGATAGGAAAGGTTCTGAAAATTCTGTTGCAGATCACTTGTCTGGAATCCTTACTGAGTGTACTGATGACTCACTTGGATTTTCTAACCACTTCCCCAATGAACAACATTTTGCTGTGTCACATGCCCCTTTCCCTTGGATTTTCTTCCCACAGGTAAGACATTACTATTGGGAAGATCCTTGTCTTTTCAAACATTGCCCTGACCAAGTGGTCCGTAAATGTGTCATCGAGAGTGAAATCCATAGTATTCTCACCTTTTATCATTCTTATGCTTGTGGTGGTCACTTAGGAGGTCGTAGGGCAACTGCTAAAGTCCTACAAAGTGGGTTCTTTTGGCCCACTCTATTTAGAGATGCTCACCAATTCTATCTTGTGTGTGAGCGTTGTCAACGTACGGGTGCCCTGTCCTATCGTGATATGATGCCCTTTTCCCCTATTCTGATTGTTGAGATATTTGATGTGTGGGGCATTGATTTCATGGGTCTTCTTCGCCCGTCTTTTGGCTTTGTATACATATTGGTTGCTGTTGATTATGTGTCAAAATGGGTGGAAGCGTAGGCTACTAGGACCAATGACCACAAGCTTGTGGTTAAGTTTGTGAAAGACTATATTTTCTGTCAGTATGGTACCCCTAGAGCTCTTATTAGTGATGGAGGTAGTTATTTTTGTTATCGATCTTTTGAGGCTTTGCTGAGAAAGTATTATGTGACTCATAAAGTAGCTACTCCTTATCATCCTAGGACTAGTGGTCAAGTTGAGGTGTCTAATCGTGAGATCAAGTCTATACTTGAGAAAACGATTCAACCCGATAGGAAGAACCGGTCTTTGAGATTGCATGATGCTCTTTGGGCCTACCGTACTGCTTTTAAGACTCCTATTGGGATGTAACCTTACCGGTTTCTTTTTGGTAAGGCTTGTCATTTGCTAGTTGAATCACAACACCGTTCTTTTTGGGCTATTAAAGCTTTTAATTTTGATATGAAACAAGTAGGTTCTAACCGCAGGCTTCAATTGAATGACTTGAACGAATTGCGTAATGAAGCCTATGCGAATGTTAAGATTTATAAAGCCAAAACCAAAGCTTTTCATGATAAAATGATTTGTCGTAAATCTTTTGAGCCTAATCAGAAAGTTTGGCTTTTTAGCTCTAAGCTTAAGCTATTTCCTAGCAAGTTGAAATCTAGATGGGATGGTCCTTTTGTTGTCCAACAAGTGTTTCCCTCTGGGGCAGTCCGAATTTCGGATCCCCAAGATGGTACAGTTTTCATGGTTAATGGTCAACATTTGAAAACTATTGTGACTCATGATATTAATCCTAGTTTGATTGAATCCATCAACTTGGTCGACCCTGTCTACTCTGATTAGTGGGTAAGGCATTGTCTGGCTGAAGACATTAAACTTAACGCTTGCTGGGAGGTAACCCAATCTTTTTAGGTGATTTTGAGCCTTTTTTTTATCTATCAAGGTGTGCTTGTGTTTTTAAGTGTGATTCTTCACTTGGTTTTGGCTCTTGAGTTTGGTGATGGTTGTGAAGGTGCATTGGGAGGTTTGATTGTTGAGCTTGCGTGGAAATGACTTCCTCGTGCTATCAAGTTGTGTTGCTCTTTTCTTCATTTTCCTTTATCTTATTGTTTTCTACATTGAGGACAATGTGAGATCTAGGTATGGGGGGAAGGCAAAATAAAAATTTTGAGAAAAATTGAAACTTGAAAATTTGTGGGTGGATTTGATTTTGGGAAGAGTTTGAGTGTTCTAATTGTTTATGTTTTCTTCCTATTATGTGGATTTGATTCATGTGACCCATGTTCACTAGATATTATTTCTAGCTTTGACTAGTCAAGGGCCATAATTTTTGCTGTGCTAATGTCACTATGTAGCCAAATTTTAAATATGAGATGTAACCCCATTTACAATGTCACGATGAGTATTCGATAAGCATTGAGTTTCCCATTGAATTTTCAATATAAAAAAAAAGAAATTAATTGAGTTCTGATTTCGGTACCAATGTTCATGTCCTGTCTATATCCATATCTTTAATTGCCTGAATATGTATTAAGTGTTTCTCTGAGTGTTATCTTCATTCATATCTTTATCCACTCAAGAAAGCACATAAAATTGAGTAACTTCTTCTAAAAATAAAAAGCTCAAAGTCTCAAAAAAGGGAAAAGAAAAAACAACATAAAAAATTGATTTGACATTGGGGACTCGATTTTAAAAGATACTCTTGTGATTTTTATCATGTGAGGTGAAACTTCGTGCTTATGGTTTGCTACTTGGTTTTGTTGCGTACTTAATTTGCTTGAGTCTTGGCCTATTGACTTGGTTGGAATTCGAAATCTTTGATAATGAGTTGTGGGTTGGTAGTGAATTGATATATGTGATTTGGAGTGGGCATTTATAGTTGGGTCACTTGATATTCTTACCTAATCCTATTCTTGTTCTGCTTGATGGTTTGAATGAACACATGCATTGTTGTTGTTCTTCGCTCGAGGACTAGCAAAGTCTTGGTGTGGGGGAGTTGATAATTCATATTTTATATATAATTTTCTCCTTCATTTCACCTACTTTTATGTCTTTGAAATATATTTTTATGGGCAAATAGTGCATATTTTATGAAATTTTCAGGCAAAAATAAATATAGAAGAAGTTGGGCGAAGTTGATCAATTCTACTCGAATATCACACATGTGCAATGCCTAAAGTCCAAGCCCAAAGAAAAAAAAGAAAAAGAAAACTCCTCAGCCGTGGCCCAACAACCGCAACTCAGTGATTTAGCAAATCTCGCGACCCAACGAGCGTGACCCAGCAGTTTCACTTGCTCTCTTCACATGGGCGTGAGTATTAGCGGCCCAAGTTAGCACCTTCACCCTTATCTCTTTCTTTATTCCCTCTTCCCCGTGTGGGCCTTACCCGCAGCCTGCTTCCAGTTGGCGCCCCACCACTCTCTCAATCTCTTTCTCCTCCACCCGGGTTGGGCCTGCTATGTGGCCCAGCACCAGTTCCCTCCTCAGTCCACCTCCTTTCCTCCCTTCTCTTTCCCTTCTCCGCTGGGTCGGTCCTTGCTAGCGCAACAGCACCAGCCTACCCTCTTCTTGACTTATTCTCTTCTTTTCCTCTCCTCTTTCTCTCCGTGTGGGCCGGTCCATTAGCCTAACCACCAATTCGCCTTCCCAGCAATAGTAGCCCTACTCTCAAGTGCTCCATTTTTCCCACATAGATAATTCTTACCCTAGTCAAATGCCATTAATCAAAATTAATATTATACTTATGACTAGCCATGACCATGCATGTAACATCGCAAATTAATTAGAATTGATTTCCACTGATTTTGGGGGTATCCTAAGGGGTTGGATTTTCACTATAAAAAGGGTTCAAGGTTGCGGGAAAAAGGACACTCATTTTTCCATCCACACACTCATATCCACTCTCATTCTTCCATCCACTCACTCAAGCATCTTCTTGTCCTTTTATCCTTCATTTTTTTTAGAGAGAGTCTTTGTAAGACAAGATCATTTGCGTTGAGGGGTTAAGAAGAAAATAAACTTTGTTAGCTATTTTTTCTCTTCTCATCTCATCTCATTTGTGAGTCAAATTTGAGAGTTTACACTAAGTTTCATAATTTTGTGTAATTGAGTACAAAGTTTGGACATAGGAAGTGAAATATACTGATTCCAATGGTGTTTTTACTAACTATGGCCGTCTAAACTACTCATTTCTAGGATTAGGATGGATCCTTGGTAATAATATTCTTTTGCTAATTTCTTGTTAGGTTATCTTTGTCTCTTTTGTATAGTCTTGAGTTTATATTTGATCTTCATCTGCTTATGCATCTTAATACTAATGTTTAATTATGTTGATGACACTAGTTTAATTTGCTATCTCAAATGAATATTAGACCTTGTAGGCTAATATGATGATTACGCAATTCGAGCTTAAAATTATAATTGTTTAAATTGAATAATTTATGCTGGATATTAGATGAGTTATGTCTAAAAACAATAGTTCATGCTAAACTACTATATAAATCATCTCACTTTATGATTATAATCATCTTTTTAATTTATGGTCTAAAGCTTGTAGCTTGGGTTAAACAAGAGACAAATTGATTCCCCATTTGAATTAGTCAATCAATATTGGCATCAAAGGTGAAATCCAAAGTCTTAGAACTTTCTCCTATTTGATTTCTCTCTACTTTGTTACTCATTTGCTCTTCAATTTGTTCGTTAATCCATTTTGATAATTCAACTCTTAAAATTAAATTATTCTTTATAATCGGAAAGGAAAAGTCTAAAATCAATATTGTTCCTCGTGGGATCGACACTCTTATACTCGCTTGTCTACAATTAATCTTGTGCAGCTAGTGAACTTATGGGACTTACTAGAGAAGAGAAATTAACCATACTATATAAGGTCCCTTTCTTAAGCTTCTTGCTACTTTTGACTGTCTTCGTGGCCTGGCTTAGGCATAGTCTTAACTCTTCACACAACACATATGATACAAATAGATTTTTGAACACTCGCCCCCTCTTATGAACCTAATTCCTATGCTCCTTAATATTGATGTGTATTTTCTTTCTCGATGAGATGAGTTACTGTACGTGAAACGAATGGGCAAGGAGCAGAGGGATCCAAGGGAGAAATTCTAGTAAACGTTAAGAATTATGTTAAAATAACTAAAAACATGGGATTTAGGAGGAGGGACGGCTTCGATCCATTGTGTGCTTTGGTGGTAATTTTTCCACTCTGATCGATTTTCATTACAATTTTCTTCTTAATTTTTGTGGGATTGGCAAAGCTAGATATCCATGACCTATCAATCTTTATCTCATGTGGATTGTATTTTATTCTTTGAATTTTCTATATAGGAATTGGACTTTAAAATTTTTTCTTTCTCTATCATTGTGACCTTAGTCTTTGGATCTATAGTATTATTTAGTTTGTAGATTATTTTCTAAACATCCTCAGTGGGTAACCACTTCTTTTCATAACCATCCCAACTGTTTTTGTGTTAAGCAACAATTAGTTTTTGGAAAATTCACCTTTTAGGCTTACATAATATTCAAGTTGGTAATTGAATCCTACTGAACCATTACACAAATTGGTCTTTATCACTGTGATAATTTGATATTAAATTTGGTATGTCTAGTGTCCAAAGCAAAGTACAAAGATCGATATCTTTACCATAATATTGTAATGCTATAATTTGAACTTGGGCACTTACGACATGGATACACCCATACTATCTATCCCTGTTACACTTAAGGATATTTTTCCAGTTAATAACATTAACTTTTTTTACATCATATTTATAGTCTTTTATTTCTAAATCCCCTTCCATAATCTGGCATACATACTTGCTCTTTAGTTGAAAAATGAATTTTTTGTAGATCATGTATTTCTGAATTGGATGAAGGACCCGGTCACCCTTTACATCTTCATTCTCATTATCTATTGTAAATTCCTCTCCTTAAAGGTATTCAAACCTACTTGGGCTACTTTTCATTATATGACTAGTTTCTTCATAATCGCTTTCTTCGTATTCATTTTCCATTACTGTTTCAGCAATTCCTTCGTTGTTTTTAGGGTTAAATCTAGTGCTTCTTCTTCATTGAGCTCGAAATAGTCTAAACCTTCTAATGTTTTTATAAGGATACTATTCTTCTAATTTTGCATGCATTTGCATAATGACCTACTTCTCTGCATGTCCAATACTTACAACTATTTTTTCCTATAGGACAATAAATAGATTTTCTGAAAAAATCTACGCCATTTAGGACTTGGCTTGTTATAATACTTTCTTGTATATATTTCTCCTTCTTTTTTGATTTTTGTCTTACAAAGAAAATGAATTTTTTGTTTTTAGGTTTTGAAAATGATATTTATGTGAAAATGGAATACTAATATTTAAATCAGATTTTGCAATGTGTTTAGCTTCGTTGATTAAGGAAACATGGATTACGGACAATTCCTTCTTTACCTCCTTAACTTCAGCCTTAATTATTGCTAAATCAGGTTTTAATTCTAACACTATATCATTGATATAGTTTAATCCTGGTGCTGCCAAAGTGGATCACTTTGGAGCATGCACAATATGTAAATAATTTAGGGAAAGACAAGTCGACGATGATTCATGCATCAAATACAATTAATTAGCTTAATTAATTACTAGTTAAATTAATTATCTTAATTGTTTTTGCTCACGTTGTTATGGTACCAAATGAAGCTTCAAGTAGTACTTATGAGAAAATTATCACATGCACAAACATAAAATTTTCAAATGTAAGTTTTTATGGATTGGGGACAAGATATTCTAATATCAATAGTTCAGAACAATAGATGAAAATAAAAATAGTAAATTGTCTCCTTAAAATAGGTTCTACAAAATACAGGACTTTTTAAATCTATTTGAATAATATGGTCCCCTAATTATGATTTGCACACAATGGAGGACACTTGGAAGTAATTTTTTGCAATCAGACTATAAATTAATTTGTAACTATCCCCATGAGAGCCTCTTCTTGAAATCTGTAAAATAACATGACTTCTCTTTTGGCTTTGCTAGCATATCAACTTATTGCATTTGAGTACTATAGTATTTTAGGATTATTTCCTCTTTGGCTACCAAAACCCAATGAAATGATATCAAATATTAATATGCTTTGTCTTATTATGCAAATTTTGTTTTTTGCCACGGATGGAGTTACCTTGTCACAACATATCTATGTTGCTCCCTTTTGCTCTTTTTGAAGATCTGCTAGTACTCGACAATCATGAGCTGCTGAAGGTTTAGGAAGTTGGCAAAGCCACTATAGCTAGCGTTTTGAACTCAAAGTGACTAATCTAAAACTTTAAGTGCCTATCATTAATGAGCTTGCCAGCCACTATCTGTAAACCTGAACAATTTGAAAGTAGAAGTTTTTGAGCACCCAATATCATTATCGAACACCCTCTTTGTTGCTACATAATGAACCTGAAGGTGTCATAGCTAAGGGTATATCACCCTAAAGGGAGGTAAATATGGTGATTAACAAATGTTAAAACTAAATGAAATCTAAAAGTACTTTGAAAGCGGATTTGCCAAAGTCACTATAAAATAGGTTAATAATCTAAGACTTTCAACACAATTATAAATATAGAAATTAAAGGGGAGAAAACTAGCAATGTTTTATGATGCTTGCCCTTCCAAATAGAGTTAGTCACTATCTAAGGCTATTCTTTCCTTATGATTTAAACTGCTCCATTTCTTATTCACTTAAGAAGTTATAATGTTGAGTCCTCAACTCCACAACAACTTCCATCAGTACTTCCAATGCTCGATTTAGAGACACTCTCCTAGATCTACCACTCAACTAGGTATCTTAAGTTCAGAACTCATTAAGTATTGTTTCAGCCAATGCTTTGCTAATTGACTAAGTCACCCAATCTACTTGCTACAAGTTTCCTGATAAAAACTTTGTTCTCAAGAGTACAATTCAGAGCATGAGTGTAGACTAAATGATTATCACAATATGATCAAGGTTGTGACTTGCTTCTTGCTTCACCTCCCCTTTAGCCAACCTTCCAATCCTCATATGACAATTGGAATAAACTTGGCAACTCTTGAAACATGGAAAATTTGGTTTTGTCCATGTTTCAAAGACATTGGTTCCAGGTTTAAAACTTCTAAAAATAGCTCTTGGAGAAAATCTCAATTCTACCATTGGAAATCCTCATTTGGCAATTGATCTTCATTATACTATTATACTAAGGGCTTGTTATTTTTGTTGGGAAAGAGGAGTTGAGAAATTAGTGCAGTTGATTAAACTTGGTTAAAGGGGGTATCTTTTTAATTAAAGTTGGTTAAATTAGGTTGAAGAGGGTTAAAGTGGGCTCAAGTTGGTTGAACTGGGTTGAAGTGTGTTGAATTTTTTTAAAGTAGTTTGAAGCAAGTTGAAGTTGGTATTTTTTTATTCAAGTTCGTGAAGTGGGCTGAAGTGGGTTGAAGTTGGTTGAAGTTAATAAGTTGGAATTTACAAACGAAAAGAACATAACCAAAATCTTTTATCCATTGGAAAACATTAGACAAGATCCAGATTATTTTGATTATGACAGCAAAGTTTATTTCAAACACTTTGACTAGATTTGAGATATGCAACCCATATAAATAAATATGGATGAAATCTTTGCTTGCTTGGTTTTCTTTTAACTTAGGCTAGTGTCATCAAATTATATCAATGTCAGTCTCAGAACATTCATCAATATGAATCAAGAAAATCATACATTATATCTTTAGATATTCCAAAGATACTTTTCATAAATATAACATTGAAACTCTGGATGACTTTAACAATATGAAATCTTTGGAAATATGATAAAAATAGTTACCAAACCACCTCATGAGATCTCTAAAGATATTGACTTAGAATAATCAAAATATTTTATGAAAATCGTTTCCTACTAAAATCAATAATTAAAGACAAGAACTTTAAGCATAAAGATGAAGAAAATATCTCACTATATTAACAAGGTATAAACCACTCAGAAGGATTATGAAATATAACAAACAAGAATTCTAAAGTCAACTTAAATGAATATGTATTTCAAAGTTAGCTCAACAAAGTTTAACCGAAATATATCAAAGCTCATATAATATGTATAATTTTGTAAACATATATAGTAACATAACAAGACATTTAAATAACAATTCTAATTTCACTACAAAACACCAAAGAGTCGGTCAAAGAACTTTGAATATATGACATTGAATGTATGATTCTAAACAAAGGACATTGACGTAATTAGATCAAAGTTCATATAAATTTACAAACACAATGCTTTTAAGTCTGTAAATGCAATGACATAACAAGACTTAGTATGCTTAATCACATATGTCGAGTACACTCTGAACATATCAATTCGTTCAAGTAGATACATAATTACCTTTTTGGTTTTCATCAAAATATGACAAATACAACCAAACTAAGAATCTCCCCCTTTTTGATGAAAGTCAAAACCATAAACATAGAGTAAGCTTACCATAATATTTCTCCCCCGTTTTGGATTTCATGAAAAAGGTCATTTGGGCAAGAGAAACCACAAACATAGCATAAACACAAAGTTGGCATATATAGCTCCCCCTTAGTATAACATTTATAAACGTAACAACGTGAGATCATGTAATGAAACCATGTAATGGTTCACATAGAAGTATAAAGATGATAGGATCATACTATAGCATTTGACAAATATCACTATTTAAGAGCAAAAGAGGAATCATGTCATCAAACCATATATAAATAAAGATAGATATCAAGTAAGTATAAGGAGATTGGCCAATAGCTACCACTTTTGGGTGAAATTTCCAATGCATTATTTTGACATAATATTTCAAAGCCTTTTAAACTATGTTAGTTTATGCTTCAAAAAGTCAACTCCAAATTAGGCTTCGATGTATCAACTTTGAATCATGTGTAGGCTTCAAATCTCTTGCATTTTCTTATGATACTCACTAGTATTAAGTGAGAGCCTCCCCTAAATTTAAGGCAAAAATAATTTATTTCATTGGCATATTGACAAAATAAGCATTCCGAACTCATAACATACGAAAAAATAGTGAATCACATATGCTCATGCATACAAATTTGAAGAATGAATTATGAAGTCACATATATGAAAGATCTCATGTTATGCATCACATTATCTCCAATTAAGAAGGTAATTCGTGCAAGATAAAAGCATCAAGTACGAAAATGTAATGAATATTTCATGCCCGTGTAAATAATCAATAATGCAACAATAATGTCAAATTGTATTATGAACACAATCTAATCATGATGAAAGTATCACACTAAAGTATGCATCAAACATGTGACAAGTTTAGTGAATCAACTAAAAGAAGTCTAACATGTAAGCTATCAAAATAAGCATGGGTTGTGGTAGCACATATATATACACTTCTAGAGATCTATCAAGATTTTACACATTTGGACCAATGTAAACTACTAAAGTGTAAAATGGTGTTCATGCATCATAAGGGGATTTGAAAAAGACAATATGGATGCATATTCAAGATATCGTATGCCATCAAAATATAAGTAGAAGAGATTGTATGATAAAGGTTAATCAATGATGCATGTAACCATAAAAGCAAGAAAATACTGGGACTTTAGAAGTATAGTGTAAGTATATATAGCCAACTGATCAATCATTTGGGCTTTAGAAAATTAAACATGTAAATCGAACATCTAACTTCCCTTGTTCTCATCCAAAAATGCAAGTACATTTTCTAACATGTTTTCAGAGTCTGAATTTCGACCTTCAATTCTCAAACTCAGTATCTATCATGGACGGACTTGCAACTTCTTATTTTTGTATGATTCAAACATTTAGGCTCAAAGCCTCAAAGATTTGAGCTTTCAAACTTATCCATTTATGCATGTCAACCACAAAGTTTGACTTTGTTTCAAAGTCTTTTAAATCGTGTCATTTCAAAAATCAAACTACAACTTTGAAATTAGAATTGTACTTAAGGTCATCATGATATGTTTGAGTCGAATGATTTTTTGAAACCACTCAAGAACTTTTTAGTACTAAGAGAGGGATTACCCCTCAATATTTTTTGAAGATTAAATGTCAAATAATGGCAAAGATGAACTAGTAACACTCAAACACAAAGCTATATAAATACCCATAGTATGTTACCAAGGCAATATAAAATTCATAGTCATCTCAATATATATGATCATTGTTACCTTTTAGGAAAGAATAAGCAAATGCATTTTTGTCCTTGCTTTAGATTCGTTTCAAAGTCTTTGAAATCAAACTTCACGCCTTTGAGAGTAGATCATTTCTAGTGTTGTAGTGACAGTGAGGTTCGACTTCAAAATACAATTATTATGCTTGTTTGGGCTTTATTTCTCGTGTGACCTTCCAATTTTCTGAATCAGCTAATGTTTTTAATTCCTTTGATCTCCTTGGTTGGGAGCCAAATATACCTATAAATTCAAACTCAAACAACCTTTCTCAAAGCATGGTTGACATCAAATTTGAGTCCTAGATTGTTAACAACAACCATGTTAGCTGGTCTTGTTCAGTAGCTACTCGCACTTGCATAATTCTAGGATGGGAACAACTTTGTTATCTAGGACATTCAAAGTTGCTTTGTCTTCTTTGATAAGTAAAGTGACTTTGATATCCAAAGTTATTTTGCCTCCTTTGAGGAATAAAGTTACTTTGATATCTATTTCTAAAGTTACTTTATTTCTTTTGAGGGACATAGCAACTTTAAGATTTCTTATATGTTGTATCTTTATCAAAGAAGTTCTTATAAGAATTTTTCTTGTTATGTGGGTCAAAACCATGTCCTTTTTTGTTAAAAAGACATTCATTGAGAACTAAGTAATTTATCTAGAAAATTTTATTCCTTAGTATGTTTTAAAAGAGACTTGTGATCATACTTATTTTGTAGATCATATTTTTCAATTCTAAGATCTTTGACCTTTGTGTTTAGACTTTTACAAGTTTTTGTGTAAACTGTAACTTTCTTCTTTTACGACTTTGATATTTTTTCCAAAGGATTAGATCTTAAATAAATATTCTTGTTTATAACTAACACAGATTAATAAACCTTGTGCTAGATATTCTTTTGTGAAAGTAACAAGATGTTCAAGTGTTACCTCTTCGAAATATTCTTCTTTTTCTTCGTTAAGGTTTTCCCTTTAGTCTTTTTCACTTTGACTATCCCTACTTTGCTGTCATTCTATGCGGCAATCATTGCCTTTTTATTCTTCTTCTTGATGTTGAACTTCTTCTTTTCATTTCTGTTCTTTGTATTTAGGTAATCTTTGATAATATGCCCCAGAAGTCCACAACCATAACAAGTACCCAAATTAGTATCAACTTTGGAAGAGTTTTTACCTTTAGAAGTATGGCCATTCCTCTTTGAAGTTAGTCTTTTCCAAGGTCCTTGGAATTCTAGATGCTTTTGAAGCATCTTCTTGAACCCTGTAGGTATCATAGTTATGGTCTCAACCTCGTCATCATCAGATTCTTCACTTTGTATTTCAAAGTCTTCACATGCGGACTTTTGAGCAATTTCTTTCTTTGGTACTTGCTCATCACTTTCTTCCTGCAAATGAATTTCATGGGTTAAAAGTTTTCTAATAAGATCATCTAACTTGAGGGTCTTTAGATCTTGAGCTTCTTTAATTGCCATGACTTAGGTCCGCACTTGCTTCTGGGAAGGCATCAAAACACATTTCTCATAATCTCCCCCTTGGTGTACGTTTTTTCCAAAGACTTTATATTGTTAATGATTTTCTGTTAATTTTATGTACATCTTTGATGGATTCTCCATGATGCATCTTGAAGAGTTCGTGCCAGGGGACATAAAGACTGATCTTTGATTTATGGACTTGATTTGGCCCTTCATAAGTAGTTTCCAAAGTGTTCCAAACTTCTTTAGCTGTATCACATACAGATACACAGTAACTCATTTGTATCCAAACCAAAAAAGAAAATATTCAAAGCTCTATAATTTTTGGTAACTTTTTCTGCCCCTGTCTTAGTGCATTTTGATCTTGAATTTGGTTCAATTTCATGTCCTTTCTTTAAAGTAGAAATGAAGTCTTTATTATAGATGATTTCCCAAAGAACATAGTCATGGCTTTTGTTACATAAGGTTTTTTTTCCAATGAGCAAAGTTAGATCTACGAAACAAAGGAGGTCTACTAAAAGACCGTGCTTAATTAATATTGGCAATTCCAAAGGAGGCCATTATCTTTTTCACAAGATGGTTAACTCATAGTGAGTGGACCAACTCTGATATGAATTGAAGATTCCAAAGCTAGGGTTATATCATCCAGAGGGTGGTGAATAGGGTGAGTTACAAAAATTAAAACTAAATGAAACTTCAAACTATAGTGAAAGCAGATATGCCAAAGCCACTATAAAACAAATTAGTAATCAAAGACATTGAACACAATTAATGAAGAAATTAAAGAGGACAAAATAAGCGATATTTTTATAATGTTGACCCTTCCAAAGAGGGATAGTTATTCCCTAAGGCTCTTCTTTCCTTAAAATTTAAACCGCTCCACTCCTTATTCACTCAAGAAGTTATAATGTTGATCGCCACTTCCACAACAGCTTCCGTTAGCACTTCCAAGGCTAGCCACTCAATTTAGAGACACTCACCTAGATCTACAACACAACTGGGTGTCTTAAGTTGAGTTACTCACTAAGTATTGTGCAACTCAACACTTAGCTACCCGAGTAAGTTCCCCAACTTACTTGTTACAAGTTTGCCATACAAAGATCTAGTTCTCATAAGAGAGTACAACGAAAAGTACGAGTGTACATCAAATTATTGTCACAATCTGATCGAGTCTTGTGTCTTTCTCCTTATTTCATCTCCTCTTCATGTAGCCTTCTAATCCTCATATGACCGTTGGAATAAACTTGGCAACTCTTCAAACTGGGTCGATCTGGAATTATCCATATTTGTAAGACACTAGTATGGACCCGTGCTATGCACGGAGCATTTAAATTTAAGGTATATTTTTTTGAAAAATAAATTAAAAATTTAAAAACCAATGACAAAGACTCTTATGGATGCATATGTGTAGAAATTAATATTGTGTACTAATCAATATTTATCAAATTTGTCATTATAGGAAGTCAAACGCTTAATATGTTTTAATTTAAGTTTTTCAAAATTAAAGTTTTACTTAACATTGAATAATATATTTCTTTACATTGAATTTGGATTATAAACGCCAGATAGGAAATTAATATTTATCAAATTTGTCCTTTTAAAAAAAACGGAATAAATTAATTATTGAAATTTGATTAAATGTAGAATATGCTTGCTCATTTCAATACAAAAACATGTAAAATATTGATGCTTATTTCAACAATAAAACATATAAAATATTGTTGCTCATTTCAACAACATGCACCATTAGTAATTATGATTTGGGATAACACAATCCAAATTTCTACTATAAGTAAAGCTTCATTACATAGCTACTACAATGTTGACAAAGGAAATTAAAATATACCACATAATCCTTTTCCGATGCCTAATAAAATAAACTCGCACTTTTGCACGATGCTTAACAAAAAGACAAGTCGACCATCACTTGAATAGACTCAAAATTTTCATGATTTTTTCCCCATATAGTAATAGTCCTGTAGCGTGTCATAAACATGATCGAAAACCAGAATTAAAACTTCCGAACAACTGACTAAACAGCGAACAGTAAAACAACAAATGACAATTAATAATTTAATATCTCCAATCAATTAAACAAAAAAAGATATTCAGATAGCCAGAGAGAGAAATTACTTTTTGAGTGCATCCTTTAGTTCAAAAGTAGCATCCTTGGCCTCCTAGAGACTTGACACTGGTCCAAACTCCACCCACAGATTTCCAGTGTCGATCCGGTCCACAATCAAACCGTCATCCACGTTGTCGGCGAAATTCCATTCGTCGACGTCCAAAGCCATCATCTGAATCGCCGATTCCACCGTCAAACCACCAACTTGCACCAAGGAAGATGACACCACACCGGCTGAAGCCGGTCGAACCACATTCGACACCAAACACGCCGGAAGTCAGAGGGATGAGAGTTAAATGGTAAAATTCATAATAGGGATTGTACCAAAAAAGGAAGAAAATGGTGACCATTCACTCTATTTCTCATCTCCGCCTTCTCTCATCCATTTGTCTCTCTCTTTTCGCAAAAAAAAAAAAACTTCAATCTATACACATACGTGTGTGTGTGTGTGTGTATACATATACATACATGCACACACACACACACACACACACACACACACACACACACACACACA
>JACYFF010031956.1:22367017-22405756 GCA_017589665.1 Selenicereus undatus
TGCTTCCCCTCCTTCCCGATGCTGCTTCTCCTCCTCCTTTCTTTAAATTTTTTTTTCCTTTTTCCGTTTTCCTTTTTTTTCCGAAAACAGAAGGGCTTCGGCCCCTTAAAACCCCCCCTTTTTTTGGTCTACTAAATAAAACACCAACCCACTTATACCATAAATTCAATAATTTTCCGACCTTTATAAACTTAAACCATAACCATTAATATAATCATCGTTCGATTTATTCACCTTTTGATTATATTAAGGTTCGATTCAATAAATTGCAGGTTTATTCCCAAAGTTCGACATTCTAGTCGTATTCGGGAATCTGCTCAATGAGGTTTCCAATAAAAATCTTTAATACCCAAAAAGCTAATAACAATGAGAATAATAATATTCATTTCAATAAAATCGACACTCAGGCAGAGTTTATAACGGCATAGATCGGCTGAACAGAGGGGTTGAAATTCTGGGTGTTACAGCCTGTCTTCGGCCCGGCTTAGGCATAGTCTTAGCTCTTCACACAACACATATGATAGAGGCAGATTTGTAAACACTCACCCCCTTCCTATGTACCTATTTCCTGTGCTACTTGGTATTGATGTGTGTTTTCTTTCTTGATGAGAGGAACTGCCATGAATGGGCAAGGAGCGGAGGGATACAAGGAAGAAATTCCAGTAAACATTAAGAATTATGCTAAAATAACTAAAAAAATAGGATTTAGGATAAGGGAGGGCTTCAATCCATAGTGATTCGGCTCCTTGTTGTGAGAGATCTCTACCTAAAAACAGAGACATAGGCCTTATTATGTGGATCAAAGAGCAATGTAATTCTCTATTGATCCAAAATACTTAACATTTCAATATAAACCATAATTCTGGGTCGATTGTGTAAACTACATGCAGATCTAGTGTAGTATCTTGGAAGTAAGCTACCTTGACCATCTTCCAAAGTTCTAAATAGTCTTGTTAAGTTACAATTCTTGCATGTTTTTAATAATTATTTAGGCTATATTTTATGTATATATTATTTTGTCTAATTTACTTTATTTTTCCTATTTTTTATGTCAAGGATTAATAAAGTAAAGCTGAGAAGAAAGAACATCGAAATGTAGGTTTTAATTATTGAAGGATTTTACAAGAAGATTGATCAAGTCGGTCCGAAAATAATAATTTATAAAAAATATTTATTTTCATAATGATTTATTTCGATTAGGATTACAAGAACACTACTACCAACTAAAGGGGAATTGGAAGACTTGGAAGAGAAGAAATTCTATAATGAAAACACCATCGGAGAATTATCACCACCATCATCTTAACATCCATCGTCCTGATCATCTTAACACATCCATCCTCCTTCACGCCAACTTCACCATGATCATCATCATGATATCGTCATCACGCACCAACATTATCATGGCTACATCCTCCAAGGCCATCTTCATCTTCATCATATTTATAGATTAATCATAGTATTATTGCTTTTATTTTATTTAGTGTTGTTTTTCATTAAACATGAATTGTTTGGACATTTTATGGGTTAGAACCTTAAATGTGTGCGAGTCGTTTTTTTAATTCTTGGCATAATCTATTTGAAACCATGTTTAATTATTCATTTTGAAACAAATTCTGTGCTTTATTATTGAATTGTTTTTTATTCCATGATTCTATAATGGTTTGTGTTTGTTGTTCATGATATTTAGGTTACATTAATTTGAATGCATGCTAATAGTTTAGTATGAATTCATATGACAGTTTAAAGGGCTTAAGTACGTAAAATTTTTTGTCATTTGAGCATAAGTATCATCCAAACTGATCATGAATGGCTCAAACTCATATCTTTTAATTAGAAAATCGTTATAGATCTTTATTGAATCAATTTGTTGGTAAATTGATTACAAAGTGTTAGATGATATTTTTCTATTTTTGTCATTATTTACTGGTTTGTTAGAAATTAGGTTTAAAATAGTTTCTTGTGTTTTTATGTATTTTATGCCACTTTAGGGTTTACACGGAGTCCTAATCTGAAGCTATTTAATTTCATAATTTTTGGAAATTATGGTAATTTTTCAGAATTATTTTGTGAATTGGATACATGTAGCTTTTTACTTTAATAAATCTAAAAATTAATTTTTTACTTTTTGTTTTATATTTTCAAGATTTGATTAAGTCCAGAAAATTAGGTTTTAGAATCTAGCTAATTTTACCATTTATTGTCTTATTTTTCTAATTTTACTTTATTAGTTATCTAATTTCATATTTTATTTTCTTTGTTTATTTTCTATTTATTTTTTTGAAATTAACTAGATATATTTCAAGGAATATAACTTTAATTATTTGTAGATTATTGATTAGGCAATTTCTATGAATTTTAAAATAAATTTTCTACTCAATATTTTTTGTTTTAATTTTTTGGTTAATATTATGTGATTATTTCTGCTTTTATTTTTCCAAAGCAATTGTGTTGAGAATTTACTATTTTATTTCCAGAATTTGGATTAGAATATTTTGGACTATTAAGGAATAATTTTTTAGTTTTTTATTTGTTAATTTGATTTGTTTTAGTAATTAAAAGAAAAAGTAACAAATATTAGGGTAGTGAATTTAATTAGATTTAAACTAACTTATTATTATATCCTTCCTTGTGGGATCAATCCCTACTTCCCTGTGTTATATTCTTATTTGTAAGGCATAATAGTGGTTTCATTTATAAATGTGCGACAAGATTTATAAATTTTGGCCCGTTGCCAGGGAAAGAAAATTAAATCGTTAATTTTTATCTATTTAATTTTGGTACTTTTATTGTTTTGTTTAACTCTAGTATTTATTTTTGTGGGTTGTTTTAGTTTATGAGATTAAGGAGTGGTTGCAAGGTTGAAGAGAAAAAAAAAAGCATATGTTCGAGGAGTTTGAAAGCAAAGTGAGTGATTTTGAATCTGTAAGGTCTGAGTCGGTAAGTTTTGAAGATATTAAAGTTGAGATGGCTACTTTATGTCAACTTGCTATTCCTAACTTAAAAGCACAACCTTTGTTTGTTACTTATCCTGCATTAGACTGACTACTTAAACTGAACTCTAGATTTTTAAATCTGTTACCTAAATTTCATGGACCGCCTGGTGAGGATCCATATCATCATATTAATTCATTATTACATGTTCAACCACGCAACCTGAGGTCATCATCCAGGACCAAATTAGGTTGAGAGCCTTTCCTTTTTCATTTCAAGATAAGGCTAAAAATTGGCTATATTACTTGCCCCTTGCAAGAGCCTTGGAGCAATGGTAAGTTTGTCTCCGTGTGACCAATAGGTCACGGGTTCAAGCCGTGGAATCAACCACTGACAAAGTCAAGTTAGGCTACCTACAATTCACACCCCTTGTGGTGCGGTCCTTCCCCGGACCCTGCATGAATGTGGGATGCTTGTACACTGGACTTGCCCCTTGCAACTTTCACCACATGGACTCCAGTTCATAAAGCATGTTTAGACAATGTTTTTCTAGCATCTAGAATTGGATCTATTATAAAAGAAATATGTGGCATTAAACAAATGACTAAGGAACATTTTCATGAGTATTGGAAACATTTTATATAAATTATGTGCTAGTTGCCCCCAACATCAAATTTTTGAACATATTGATTTAATATTTTTATGAGAGTTTAGTACTACAGACCAAAATATGGTAGATGCTGCTAGTGGAGGGGTTTAATTAACAAGACTCTGCCTCAACCTCGAGAAGTGTTTAATGTTATGGCCCAAAAAACAAAATGATTTGGAACTAGGGAATCTCAATTTACGAAGGTCAATGAGCTTAGTTCAGGTCCATCTTTAGAGACGTAATTGTCTCAAATCACTCCTATGCTAAACAAACTCATCAATAGAATAGTTTAAAAAGCATTAGTGTATGGTACTTGCTGTTTAGGGGCATCCAATAGATGCATATGCCCTACACGTCAAGGGGGGAATATGAATGCAATGTTTTCTAGCCAAGGTCAAAGAAAGTACCATATTCTAACACTTATAGTGAAGGATAGATTGACCACCATAACCTTATGTATGAACTTAGGAACAACCCCCAGGTTTTAACTAAGCATCATGTCAGCTATCTACTCAGGATAGAACAAATTTCCTTTTAGAGTAAGTCATAAAAAGATGGATGACATGGAATAGGAGATTGACACTAGGTTTTAGAAGATGAAAATGACTCTTAAACAGGTCCAAGAGAGACAGACTACTACTAATGTCATAGTTAGCAGCCTATATGCGTAAATGCCACATAGGTTGTCATCTTAACCTTTCTAGAACCCAAAGGAAAATGTGAGTGCGATGACACTTAGGAGCAGAAAAGAGTTGATGGAACATAGGAACAGTAGAGAGGAAGAGCAAGAAATAGAGGTTAATAAGACTAAACCAAGCAAGGATTGAGATCCCACCTCTAATGCTAAAGAAGTACATGAGAATTAGAAGGAATCTTACAAGCCATTACCACCTTTTCAAAGTAGACTGAGAGGTATAACATCTAAGGTAGATGAGGCAAACTAAGAGATCTTAGAAACAATTAGGAATGTAGATATCAACATTCTTCTCCTAGATGCCATTGTATAGGTGCCTCGTTATGCTAAATTTCTTAAAGAGCTTTGTACTGCAAATCATCATTAAAAGAAAATGAAAAGGTAAGTGTGGGGCAAAACATATCTATTATCCTCCAAAAGAAACTTCCACCTAAATGCAAGGGCCCAGGTGTGTTATCTATTCCTTGTAAAATTGAAAATATTCACTTTGATAGAGTCATGCTTGATTTAGAAGCTTCCATTAATGTAATGCTTGGGTTTGTTTATGATAAATAGAATTTGACGAAGTTAAAGAAAACTACCCTAATCATTCAGTTAGCTGATAGGAATAGTGCATACCCAAATGGAGCCTTAAAGGTTGTCTTAGTAGTCCCAGTTAATAAAGTTTTTTTCCAACTACTTTTATGTATTGGACATGGGTGATACGTGGCATGACATTCTGATATTGTTTGGTAAACCGTTTATTAAAACGTTTAGGATAAAAAAAAAAGATGTCCATGGAGGAACATTGACTATGTAATTTGGTAGTGAAGTTATTAAGTTCAATTGTTTTCATGCAATGAGACTTCTTGCTGATGTGAGCTATAACTATCTTTATGCACTTGATGTGATCGATGAATTGCCTCAAGTTGTTTATGAATTGTCTTATGAAGATGATCTATTAACGGTGCTTACTCAGGATTTGGATCAATTTGTGCTTCAAAGGGTGCCCTACCAAAATTGATAATGATGTCATAGATAGCATAGATTGTTTGCTGCAATTAGATGTAATTGACAAACCTAGGCAGCTAGAATTACCTTAAAGTCACACAAAGTTGCTTCCCTCTAACATTTCAACCCCTAAATTAGAATTGAAACCATTGCCTGAAAATCTTAAGTATGCTTATTTAGGGGATGATGGGACCTTACCTGTTATGACCTCTAATGTGGTTACCATTTGAACAAGAGGATGAACTTATTAGGGTGCTTAAAGAACACAGTGAAGTGTTAGGGTGGACACAGAATATAGTGAAGTGTTAGGGTGGACTTTAGCATACCTAAAAGGACTTAGCCCCCAATATGTTCACATAAGATCACGCTAAAGATAAATGCTAAGCCTAGTAGGGAAGAATTTCATGTAGGTGGAAAAGTGTTGTTTTTTAATTTAAAACTGAGGTTATTTCCTAGTAACCTAAATTCAAGATGGCTACTACCTTTTAAGGTAATAAAGACCTACCTACATGGTGCAGATGAGATTAGAAGTTTTTCTTCTAACAATTAAATATGCTTAGTGTATGATGTCTACGTGGAGAATCTGTGAACTATAGCTATGTCAGGCCAACGACAATAAAAAAAGATGCTGCTTCGGAGGTAACGTAATGTTTTCAAGGAAATATACATTTTTTTAATGCATTAAGGGCAATGCTTGACCTAATTGTGTGTGGGGGTGGGGGTGCCTCTTGCATTTAGTGCATGCATTTTTCATTCTAAAAAACACTAGAAATGAAAAAAAAAAAACCTTTTTGTGTCTTTCTTATAAATAATGCAAGAATAAAAGTTTATGGCATACCTTCTTGCTTAAATTTTCTATTTTACTATTTTTATTTGTTCCTTTATTAGTGGGGACTTTTGACCACACTAATTGTCATTCATAGTAGTTTGAGTTGATCCTCATATATCTTTTTAACGAATGACCGTCACGATCATCCATCTTATTTGATCATGTTATATAACCGCATTAGAGACAACAAAAGGGCCTAGTCTATTTTGCTGGATAATTGAATTAGTAGAACAACCTGTAGTCGGGCAAGTGTACCAATAGGGGGATTACAAGTTATCTTAGGAAAATAAATCAAATTACTAATATAATTACAACCAAGGTGAGCTATATTTTTTCAAGATTCTTCCCCCTCCTTCTTGGGGGCTTCTAGAAGGCACTACACCTCTAATGGGGCCCCCATTTCTTGGTAAATCTTTGTCGGTATGTGTAGAATCACCATATGCAATTAATCTCAAAGATATTAGCTGTATCTTCCTCAATTAAGGCCAAATTTCAGATTACTCTAAAACTGAAATTTTGTGCACACTACATATATTTGGACCATTTCTCCTAATATTGGAAACCAATTTAGCACATAGGACTAAAACAAATATCTTAAGGAATCAGTAAAACTTGGGCTTTCCTTGTTTGGGCTTTGTTTGGTAGGATTTAAACTTGACCCAAATTCAACAAGTTTTTTGACAAAAACCAGCACTGCATTAGTTGGCATTTCTCTCACTTTAGGAAATGAAAATGCAACCTAACTTGAGATTTTGCTAAATTATTCCAAATTTAACTTTCTAAGCTTCTCAACAAGGCATAGATCTCCCCAATTGGACATTAATTAGTTGGTGAGGAGGCAAGTGAAACCTGAGTGAAATGCTGGAGCGATGGTCATCTTGTCCACGGAAGTTGGCTTGGACCTTGGTATGGGAAGGTGTAGCCAAGAGTTGGCTTGGGGCTTGGTATGCATCAAAGAACCTGTCTAGATGAGTTAACTATGTTTAGGGTCGTTTACAACTTGAAACCTAACAACGATAGTTTGTATTTAAATAAATGTTAGACTATCAAAATGGGTAAGAGTTGGTGGCTCAGTACCTTTTCCCCTTATGGTTAGGTCTCAAGTTGATCCTTATATATGGAGTAACCCATGTTGGGAGAGTCATGCCCCTTTTGGGCACATCAATGACTTGAACCATACTAACAAACAAGGGGGAAAAAAGGGAAAATAAAGTGTTAACTTTGACACCTCTATTCAGGTAAATGTGAGACAGGGAGGGTTTAATTTCTAAGATGCTATATAGGCCTTGAATATGTGTGCAAAGGGAACTTATAAAAAAGGAAAAAATGGAAAAAAAGTGCAGGGCAACTTTAGAAACAAAATCAATGAGTTATTTCTTCTAGTTCAATTATCTTTGTAGCCATAACACACCTTGATTTTTTCTATCTTAAATATTTTAGACATCTTGATCGGTGTATGCATGCTTAAAAGAGATGGATTATTATTGTTCTTGTTACTTTGTTAAAGAGATGTTATGAGGCTGATGATGAAACTCTTTGATGGCAGTTAGATGTTTAGTAGTTATTCACTAGTGGGAGGAAAAATTAATTAATTTTGAATCAAGTTGTTTTTAAAGCAAGCCAATGCCTAGTGTAAATTTCATATTTTGTGTATGACTTTGTAAGAAAGAGGGGTAGTTTTTAGTTCGACTCTTAGATTATTGCAAGAGGATATCCAATGTCTAAGTATGGGGGAATTTGTTAGGTCATAATTTGTGAATAAGTTCAATAATTATTCTAGTTGTATTATACATATTATTTTGTGTGTGTAATTTACTTTATTTTATCTATTTTTAAGTGAATAATTAATAAGGTGAAAAGGAGAAGAAAATACATTGAAAAGTAGGTTTTATTTATTGAAGGACTCTTTAAGAAGATTTATCAAGTTGGCCCGAAAATAATAATTTATGAAAAATATTTATTTTCATAATGATTTACTTGAACTAGGATTACAAGGATACTACTCCAGATGAATTAGAGGACTTGAAAGGGAAGAAATCCTATGCCAAAAAAAAACCTCGAGCTTAATTATATTATAAATCAATCGTCACCATCGTGCCAATCTCCTCTTCACACTAGCATCTTCTTTATCACTGTCCATCATCATCATCATCTTAGCCCATCCATCCTCCTTCAAGCCAACTTCAGCATGATCATCATCATCATATCGCCATCATGCACCAATATCATCTGTTATGGATTTGGACCAATTGCAAGGTATGGGATTTGTCCCACATCGGTTGTATAGGCAACTAATGAGGGGTTTATAGACCAAATGGACTCTCTCACCTAATAGGCTAGTCTTTTGGGATGAGTTCTCCTATTTGGTCTGTAACAATTGGTGTCAGAGCCAACTCAGAGTGGTAGCCTGGGAGAGCCAGCCGTGACCAACGTGGTTGTGACAAGCGAGGATTCGGAGTGGTGGCCTGGAAGTGCTAGTCGTGACCAACGTGGCCATGACCAACGAGGACTCAAAGTGGTGGCCTGGAAAAGCCAGCCGTGACCAACGAGGACTCGGAGTGGTGGCCTGGGAAAGCCAGCTGTGACCAACGAGGGTGTTGGCCCTTAAGGGGGGTTGAATGTTATAGATTTGGACCAATTGCAAAGTATGGGACTTGTCCCACATCGGTTGTATGGGCAACTGATGAGGGGTTTATAGACCAAATGGGCTCTCTAACCTAATACGCTAGTTTTTTGGGATAAGTTCTCCTATTTGGTCTGTAACATCATGACGCGTACATCCTCCCAAGCCATCTTTATCTTCATCATATTTATAGTATTAATGATAGTATTGTTTCTTTTATTTTATTTAGTTTTGTTTGTTATCAAACATGAATTGTTTGGATATTTTATGGGTTAGAAGTTTGAATATGTGGGAGTAGTTTTTTTTATACTTAGCATAATCTATTTGAAACCATGCTAAATTAATTATTTTGAAACGAGTTTTATGCTTTATTGTTGAATTAATTTTTATTCGATGATTCTATAATGATTTGTATTTATTGTTCATGATATTTATGTTAGATTGATTAGAATGCTTCCCAATTAGTTTAATATGAATTCATGTAATAGTTTAAAGGACTTAAGTACGTAAAAGCTTAAGTCTTTTGATCATAATTATAACCCTAATTGATCATACATGGCTCAAACTCACCTCTTTTAACTCGAAAATAATTATAGATATTTGTTAAATCAATTTGCTACTAAATTGGTTACAAGGAGTTGGATGATGTTTTTCTAGTGCTTGATGCTGTAATTTTCTTGAATTCATGCACTAGTGCATTGATGATAGGGTTTTCAAAACTAGTAGGATTTATATTAAGGTTGGACCTAAGAAAAATATAACCTAAGGAAAAACAGGGAAGATCTGCCGATGGATATCTTCTACAGTCTAACTCATAGATATCTCAATTTGTATGTTGGTGATAAATATTAATTTGCATGCTGGATATAGGTCATGCTAAGTGTTTTCTTAAATTTGGTGTCTTTGATAATTATTTGTCTACTTTTTATTTGATTTGTTTAGTTTGTTAATTTTTATTCTTAAATTTATAGATTTAATATTTAGATTCATTTGCTCCCCTCAAAAAGAACAGTTTTTTAGGTGTGTATTAGTAATTTTAGATTAATTAAATTTTGATTTTTAGTGTGGCTTAATTTTCATATTAATTTTCTATTCTATTTTTTCCATTATTGGTTGGTTTGTAAGAAATTAGGTTAACAATAGTTTCTTTTGTATTTTTATGTATTTTATGTGACTTTGTGGTTCAGAGAGAGTCCTTAGCTGATGTTATTTAATTTTGCAATTTTTGGAAATTATTTGATAGTTTTCATAATTATTGCGTGAATTGAATACGTGTAGGTTTTTACTTTAATAAATCTTAAAATTAAGTCTTTACTCTTAGTTTTACATTCTTAGGGTTTGGTTTAGTATAGAAAATTAGATTTCACAATCTGATTAATTTTATTATTTATTTTCATATTTGTTAAGTGCAGTTTAGTAGTTATTTAATTTCACATTTTATTTTTTGTTTGTATTTTCTATAATTGTTTTTTGTTTTATTTTTGTGAAATTAATTAGATATATTTATGGCAATATTAATTGAAGTGCTTGTAGATTATTAATTTAGGTGATTTCCTGTGAATGTTGGCATAAATTGTTTGCTTGATATTTTATGTTTTTATTTCTAGTTTAATATTGTGTGATTATTTCTGTTTTATTTTTCCTAAATAATTGGGTTGAGTATTTACTGTTTTATTTCCAGAATTAGGATTAAAATATTTTGAAGTATTACTAAATATCTTTTTAGATTTTTATTTGTTTAATTGGATTTGTTGTGGGAATTAAAAGAAAAGGTAAAAATATAAGAATAGTGAATTTAATCATATTTAAACTAGCTTACTATTGTATCTTTCCTTGTGGGATCGATCCCTACATTCTTGTGCTATATTCTTATGCATAAGCTTCAGTCATGGTTTAATTTGTAGCTGTACAACAAGCTTTACAAAATAATCTATTGATCAAACGCTATAAGTCTGGACTGCTCTACATTCTATCACGGGACAGTGATCCCCGAGTTGTTCTTCTTCTAGAAAAAAACGAAATCTGACAACTAATTGTTGGCTATGAACAACCACCCTAGCTGAAAGCTTAATTCTTCCACAACATAAGGGGCAAGGCTGCGCAAAATGGAAGTGATGTAATTGCACTTTAGTACTTTGCGCTACAACCATCTCTTTTTTATAGGTTGTGGATACCGATGCATGCTTGCGTCATTTGAGAGAAAAGAATCATAGATATCCCGGTCATTAGAAGGAAGAACCTCCATAAAAAGATTCTGCGTGTATCATCTGTAGCAATATCACAAACAGGGGTTGGCAATCCAAACTATATGGAAAAGTTTCCTAAGACATCATAGAAAAGTCACAATATTAAGAAGCAAAGTCCAAGATGAAGGGTAAAATTACTGAATGAATATGAGCTATGGTTAACACCTAAGGCATAAAAGAAGCATTTTCTACAGGATCCCAAAACAACCAGCCACCCTGACCTAATTCATGATGAGGGCCACTAAGTTCTCAGAAAGATGTCTACGATTAAAAACCACCGATATGTCAAGATCCAAATTCAAATTGGTTCTTGGTCCTAGTTAGAGACCATTATGTTCATGCCAGCCATCCAACAAACATGCGAAGTAGGGGTACCTTTCTTTTTGTTACGAAAGAAAGCCTTCGCCCGCTCTTTCCCCATGTCCACTAGCGCTCTTGTCCATAGCAAGGAGAAGGTGAAAAAGCACAACTGGAGTATCATGAGCAGGTTTCTATTGCTATGCAACAATAGAGCAGGATATCATTTGGCACCCACACGTTTGAATTGTTAGGTAAAGAGCTCAGAAGTTATATAGGATCCAACGCATCCAGCAAAGCAAAGTAGCATTCCATTCTTTTCGGTGACACCTTCCACAATGGTGGTGAGTGGAATGCCACAATCCCATTCCTCATTTTTGATCTACATAAGCCAATAGCTGATAACAATGGTGGAGTCTTTGGCATAAATGCAAGGAGGATGTATAGCTGATATAGGCTCTTATAGAACACGATTTGATTCTATAGTAGTTTTGTAAGAATGAAGAAATTTTGAATAAATGGATCGGAACTCGCTGATAGGAAAGAAAAGAAAAACAAACCAATGCTAAGAGCTCCATCAATCGGTTGCTCTTCAATAGACAAACTTCTCTCTTTATCATCTTCTGCCAAATGCAACAAAGGATGAGTTTTTTTTTTTCCCTTCTTGTCAACCACTAGACCGCCTAGCACCTAGAAGAGAAAGCTCATTTTCCTTTCAGGCTAAAGTGGTTCCTAAAACAGAGCTAGCCCCTCAAATTTGTTCGGTTCCTTCGCGAACAAATTTCAGAATCAACTTTAGTTCGTAGAATGAAGAGAGTGTACAACTGGGGTTCATGAAGAACTTTACTTTTTTTCTCATAACAAGGAAGAGTGTGAATGGAGTCCATAAAGAAGTTTAAGACAAAGGAAAAAGGAAGACTTTCTCTATAGCCTCCTTGTTTTGAGACATTATTGCTTTAGGACCAACCCTGGTAACAAAGAAGTAATCTATGAAAAGAAAGGAATCGACACGATGTCCGTGTGATTTAATAAAAGGTGAATGCACCAAAATGCGGGTGCTGCATATGAAAAAACAAAAGGTCCAGGGAAGAAAGAAGAATGCACCAAAATACAGGTGCTGCATCGAACACTGGTGGCTGTTTTTTGTTGTTAAGTGAATGCAATTAAAAGACCCAAAAATAACAAATAATGAAACAATTCATAAATTGAAATTTCATGCTTACTTCATTCTGTTATTCCCATCATTTGGTAACCACATGATGACACATAGGAAAAATGACAGTATTCGAACCTATGGCTGGCCCGTCCCTGACCTGCTAGGCTGGGTGGCTAGGTTGGCACCCCTCGTTGCCTTTGTACTCAAACCAGATGCGCTTCACTACCCAGTGCATAGCCTTGTCTCCTCTACGATTAGGCCCTTACCAATCAATCAAAAATTAGTGTTATGACCAAATGAGGACCAGTTTACTTACTTCTTAGGTGATAGTTCAAAAAGTCCAACTGCCAACTTGTTGGGAGTAAGAAAGCCAAGGGCTACCAACCATTTAATATTGGAATTTTCCAAGAATAAAATAAAAGTGGCAGATTTTCTAGTGCTTATCCGAAAAGGTGGATAAGCTTGGTGCCTCTTCAAGTTCACCTGCTTTATCCAATCCATTTCATGGAAAGGTGAATAAGCAAGGCACCTTTTCAAGTTTAACCCTCCTTATCCTATCCTATCCTTTATGGTGCCTTTTGGCATGGTGCCTTTTGGCTTGTTATAAAAGTCATGAATAAGGAAAGAGACAAACACATATAGGATATGATAACAAGATGAGAATAAGGTGTGCAAAAACACATTCCTATGAATCACTTTCCCATAGTTTGGACTCGAGAAAACATGAACATATACATTTTTCCATTAGCGTTTTATCCCGAAGATTATTTGTGGTACACAGCAAATAAGTCTTACGGAAAGTGATGTCGTTCACGACTCGTTGATATATTCGGTACCACAAAGTTTATCTGAATCCCTTTCCCCAACAATTGTAAGACTTATTTTGGTGGCAACGATTCGTGATATGACATCCAACTTTTCAGAAGTCGGATAAGTTTGTAAGTGTTGAATTTAGAAAAGGTCATAGTCTCCATCTCGGATGATCGTGTCTTTATCGGTAGTAATGCAAAGGTTATGCCATATCTGAAGTTGTCCATATGGTGGAAGTTAGGATAAGTACTTTTCTTATAATTTATGGGTAGTAGTAATCATTTATATGCATGCAGTTGCTTAACGGTATTCATTGTCTGATTCGTGTTTCTGTAAAATTTTTACAATGGCATGCATTGAAGTTTGTAAGATATTATCATGGAATATTATAAGAAATTTGAATCAAATATGTTTTGTAATGCATTTTGCAAAGTGGATAGCACATGCATGCATGCTGGTATATGCCACCTTCGCTTAGTTAGACTTCTACATAAATGTTGATCAATATTTTGTCATGTGGTGTGTCTAAAGTTTTGATGTCCTTGCCATTGTTAAGATTGATTATGTTTAGAATGTCGATCTCATGCATTCATATGCATGGTCTTAAAAGGCCAAATGAAAGTTGAAAGTTGGCAGTCAAAATTGGCAATATCTTTTGGTTATATGTCTTATACACGGATTTGATCATGTCCAAAATTGTGAGTATCAATTTGGTTGTTTGATCATGTATAAGTTATTGAGATGAATTATAAGGTGCAATAGACTTATGCTTGGGCGAATAATTTCAGTTTGAATCACATTTTGTGATGGTATGATGAAATGTCATTTTGATCATGCCGATTATAAATTAAATATTAGTATCAAAGTGAGTATTTTGTTATGTAAGATTGATGCTTACCAGGAATTGTTTATTTAAGATGGCAATGTGGTTATTTGTGGCCAGTTATTATGTGATGTTTCAAATTGATTTAAGGCATGTTATTTTATCCTCAGTTTGGGTTTAAAGTTTGGCTTTGTAAATTAATTCACACAAAGTTATGGCTAAAACTTAAAAGTGTGATTTGGTGTTTGTTGATTATAAAGAAATGTACATGGATATGTATGTGTTTTAGATACCATGATTATATGGTGTATGCCAAAGTTAATATGATAATTTAATCATATGTGAGTTTGTAAGATAATCTATGAGGTAGGCATAGATTATGGAGGAAAAGCCTCAATTTAAAAGGTGCAGTGTGGATATGTGCATGATTATAAAATTATATGTGTGGGAATATGATTTGCATGAAAAGACAAATTTTTGATTTGCAAGCGTAACGATGTAAAGAATCCAAATTTATTGGATTAAATTATGGTTATAGGTATGACATTTTTATCATATAGAAGTTGGAAATTGAATGTAATTTCCATGAAAACCAAAATATTTGGTTTTGTAAGTATGCATAAGTTGGAAAGATAATTTCTGTGAAGACCGAGGTAATTTTTTGGTTTTATGAGCATTATTTTTGTGGATTAAATTATAACTATATGAATAATCCATAAGAACTATATAAAGGTTATGGTTATGAATAATAGCAACTTTGTAAATCTTGTGGGCCCAAATATTGAGATTTACAAAGGAACGTCATATTAAATTTCAAATTTATATGGATCCATTTCAAAAGTGTATACGCCATTTAGTGTGATTTTACCCATGGCTTATAATACGATGGTTTAATCGTATTAATGATGGGGCTATAATTTTTTGAGAATTCAAAATGTTCTACAATACTAACTAGTCTAGATAGATCTGATTATGATCATGATGTATTCAAGGTCATGAAATGATATGTATATATCTATTGACCTTGAATGTTGTATAAGCATTGACTAGTTCGAATTGATTTGAGCATGACTATCATATATTTAAGGTCATGGAATGATATGTTTTTTTTTTTTATCTAGTGACCTTAGTAATAGGGATGGGTAAGTGCCCGTTATCTAATCACCAATGATAGGCACCCAACGCACACTCGGTGAGATGTCAAGTCTTGAGTTCAATGTGGTCGAGCTTATCATATGGATGGTTGCAAGCACCATTATGTTTATCTTCCATCCCAAAGTTTAAGTGCTTGAAATTACACGTATGTAGGGAAACGGGTGAGCGAAAGCTCTTAATAGACTCTTCAACGGTAAAGTTAGTATGCCATAATATACGGGGGCATGTGCTTGAAAAAGTACAAAGAGTCTACCTATGTGAGTGCGAAGTGTGGTCGCTTTGAGGGCCAAATGAGGCATGACTTGGTACACTCACTAAGGATATGGACACATGACCCTAAATTGTGTCAAAATTCTAAGTGTATTTTGAATTCTATGTGTGAGATGTATCCAATTAGTCGAAAAGGATGTATAGTTCAAAGACTTGTCAACTATTTCATTCAAACTAATTGAAATTATGTCCACTAAGTGAAAGTTCAAATCGCAAGATACTTTCATGATGCATAAATTTCTTTGTGTTCTCGGTTGTGATTGTGTATTTGCTAGAATGGCAAGGGTTTGTGCTATATCTTGGAAAAGGCGAGGGATTATTGGAATTTTCAAAAAATAAAATAAAAGTGGCAGATTTTCTAATGCTTATCCGAAAAGGTGGATAAGCATGGTGCCTCTTCAAGTTTACCCGTCTTAACCAATCCATTTCGTGAAAAGGTGAATAAGCAAGGTACCTCTTCAAGTTTAACCCTTCTTATCCTATCTTATCCATTATGGTGCCTTTTGGCATGTTATAAAAGTCATGAATAAGGAAAGAGACAAACACATATAGGATATGATAATAAGATGGGAATAAGGTGTGGAAAAACACATTCCTATGAATCACTTTCCCATAGTTTGGACCCGAGAAAACATGAACATATATATTTGTCCATCAGCGTTTTATCCCGAAGACTATTTGTGGTACACAACAAATAAGTCTTACGGAAAGTGATGTCGTTCACGACTCGTTGATATATCCGGTACCACAAAGTTGATCTGAATCCCTTTCCCCAACATTTAAAAGGGCTTCGAGATAAAAGGTTTTTGGAGCATATAGAGTTTCCTAGGTTGGATTTTTTTTTCCCCCCAGATAGGACTAGTTGGGTAGAAAGAGGTGGTGAAATCTAACCTTTACGTGAATGTGTGGTAGAGCTGTTCGCTTGGGTGTTAAAACGGAGCAGTGGTTGTTTTCCCTTAGCTTATTAAATCAGCCTATGCCCATGGAATTTGATAATTCCTAGTATAGAAAGCTGTAATCAATGTGGATTGAAAGGAAGTTAGGGGCGGAGGCGTCGATCCTTCTGCCTATCCAAAGTGTTGGAAATAAAGCAATGGTCTTTTAAAAAGAATTTTCCAATCAGTGGAAGCAATCTTGACTGACACTTTGATCTCCTAATAGCCACCTCAACTACGAGAAAACCCAACATTTACAAAGGCTTCAAATATTGCAAGCAAAATCACCAGACTGCCCTCGAAGAGGTTAATCGACGGAGACAAGAACGAGTGAATCACGTTTCGAGAGCATGCCTTAAAATAATAATAGAGGACGTAGACTTTAACGGTGAAGGCAAGCGCAATTATCTATTTTATATCCTTCCCATCAGTAAGGCGGGCCCGCTAGAAAGCCGATAAGCTAGAAAACCCTCAAGAAAGGGGAAGCCAAACAAAAGACTACTAATGCTTCAACTTTTGTTGTCGAGTCAGGAGGGCTTGGCTTGTACCAGGCTATAAGAGACTTTTCTTTGAGCAAGCGTTCTTCTGAAGTACCGCAGCACCATCAGGAAATTTTTGCTTTTTAATGAGCCGGCTAACATCAGTCCACCACGACTCTTCATGTTCCTTGCCTTCTTCTTGAAGAGAACGATAAAAACACTTTTCTCTTTCCTTGATTGATTATCAAGTGTTTAAACACATTTTGGGATTTGAATGGTGACCTACCTTATATTAACTTATTTGCAAGGTAGCGAAATAACGTTCAAAGATCATCATTTGGCCTTGCTACTAAATTTTAGATCTTTCTTTTGCCCTTAACTAAATTATCCAAGGTAGTATCCTATTTAGTGGATAAGAATTCGTATGTTATGTATGATTCAGTAAATGAAAGATTGAATTTTTCTTTATAATTGTATCTTTCATCTACTCTGATTAAGATTTTACTTCGGTCTTCTTCAAAGAGAATCCTCTCTAAAAAGGTGAAAGAAGGATCTAGGATCCATGCCTCCCTTCGAAAATCTAATGTTGCATCGCCCCTTTTGAAGTTCAAAAATATCTCCATTACGTTGTGTGCCATAGTCTTCTTTGATGTGCTTGCATTCTTGGCTACAGCGTAATAGAGGAACCGACCATTCGTAAACATTTCCCTTGAAACCACTATGGTTTTCCACCTTCAAGTACCAATCTTTTTCAAACCTCCCCAGTAGAAAGTTCTTGCATGAGATAGTGTTACTCACACATAAGGCTCCAACGTGCTTTTCCCCAGTTGCTTCTCTTTTCTTTTTGCTTTGATCCTATCTAAATACATACACAACAAATATCTATTCATAGGTGTTACCAAACCATGGGGAGAAGGTATGAATTCATTGTCTAAAAGTAGCACTGAAAGGAGCCTGCTTTTGCTTCAAATGCTTACCCAAGCTCTGTGACAGACTCGCAAGGTACCAATTTCTCCTGCTTAGTGCGTTGGGTTGGGCCCATACATCCTAGATTGTCTACTCCTCTTTTCCATATTTCCTATACTATGGTATTAGCCAGCCTGTATACAAATAAGCGCAACAACTTTTATTTAAAGAGCCACATGAACCGCATGCGCCACAGGAGCCCCAACAACTGATTTGTGATTTACATACTGCATGGGACCATATCCATCTCTAACTCTGCATGAAGCTAATGAAAGAACTTAACCAAATGAGCGTAGGTTATTATTCCAAGCATCAACAAGCTGATAATCATACAAGCGAAAGACCAGATTAATAAACCAACAGCTCCTCTTTATCTTTGAAGTTTTTTTAGGTACATCGCTTACATACTAGGCTTAGCAAATATTTTTCGAAAAAAAATCAGGGTCGAGGGTCCGGAGAAGAATTGTGCATTCAATCTTGTGAACTAATCGAGATCGAAATTAGAAAAAGAGATAAGAATGAAGAAAAATAACCAATCAATGAAAGAACATTGCACCATTCTGTCTGAATTGAGATAAAAGAAACAGTTGAGGGCAATAAAGTAGGTGAAGTGGTTAAATTTTGCAAGCCATTCTAACCACTGCTAGATATGAATCCAACAGCCAAATGAGATTGAATACCACATAGAAGAGTTAAGATCGGCTCCATAGTAGAATGTTTAACCAATCCATTCCGAATTAACTGAACTGGTAAAAATGTTGTCACTTAGGAAAACTACAGAAAACACGAGCTATTTGAATAACCAGGTGACCCACCAATTCTAGAAGTAGGATCTTTGGCAAGCAATAAGCACTTAATAACACAATTTGAATGGACCATTTTCTTTCTAGTTTCAAAGAAAAGGCGTGGAAGGAAAAGGAAACAATAGCAGAATCCGAATTAGGCCTAAATGGAAATGGCATGAAATGTCTTTTTCAAAACCTAGCATTAAGGGCATTGTAACAATATATTGGAGGAACAGAGAAAACTCATGATTGGTGTGCAGAAGAAGATCTATTTATGCTAGTTCAAAAAGGAGTCTCCTTAATTTCTTACTTAAGGATTCATCTTCATTCACCTCAAAGCTGGTCATGAACACTGCGTAACATCAAGGTAAACTTGAAGTGTTGCCAAACACTTGGATGGGGAACAAACCAGAAAGTATCATGCTAAGACGTCCTTTATTGAAATGGAATGGACGCGTTCAACTTTCTCCCCTTGTACTGCTTACGCATTAGACAATATAGTCCCCCTATGGGAAATAGAGCTTTTCTTATCGATCTCAACCTTACCTATATATCCTTTTTGTATGGGCAAGCCTTTATATCTGTTAGAAGACTACGAACTATAAAGCGCAAGAGCTTGATTTCCCAAACCAATCAGTTTCATTCGAGGGTCGAAAGAATCACAAAAAAAAGGAGGCTTGGCTGTCAAGTCACAATTGGACTGGAAAGCAAAGTAAATAAGGAGGAACAGGGATGAGACGAAAAGAAAGAGGAATAATTTCAATATCAAAACAGGTCAAATTCAAGGATAATGAACATTTTTTTGAAAGATTACATCCATACATAAGTTTTTCAGATAGAAGTCCTGAAGAATGTTAGTGAGTTGTGTGATTGTTGACCAAATGTAAAGCATGAGACATTTGGAGCGTTTTCCCTCTATATCATATATACGAAATTTTTGAGAAGAAATCAAAATATGCACCTTTCATGGAAATGGACTGATTTAGCGTTTGAAAAGCTACAGGTATGATTTTTCATAAGAAACAACATTTTATTCTGCTTTCACAAATTTGGACCTATATTAATGTCTTACTTATAGCCTCCTTATTGATAACCATGTTGATGGTTCAGCTCCTTTCCTTTGGAGCGTTCCTATCCCACTATTTTTCCCACTGTTTAGGCGGCTTTTGGTTGTTAATCTATCCAACAAAATTGCTCTCATTTGCTCCTCCACTTAGAGTAGTTCATCCGCTTTTTTTCTTTCATATTTTGTCCTCTCTGCTTGCACTATCTTACTTATGAAATTATTGATTCGTGTTATATATGAGGTAGGTGCCTTACTGCAGGATTGATTCATTAAGTGCAATATAATAAATGAGAATGCAATAAAAATGGAGAGAATGCCAACAATGTTCTATGTCTCTCTTTTTTGCCTAAGGGGTCAAGGGGTGGCTCCTGTTCTCGAAAGAGCTCCAACTTTTTTTTTGCTGCATTTTCTTATTTCACATGGTCTGCTGATTCTAGAATGGGCGCTACAAATCGATCAATTCAGCTTTCCTTGAATTCTTTTATGAGGCACTCTATGTCTACCGTGTTGTTAGTATGTGGCTTTTTGAGCATTGGGTAGCGTGCATACTTCAAGGCAGGAAGTGCAATCATTATTAAAAGTGTAGGGACAATATTTCTTTTCAATATGAACGGACAATAGCTTCTTTTAGTACAAAATTGACATTTAGGTTTATGATGTTCGCTAATTGTTTCTGGGTTCTGGAAAGTCGAGTGAGAGGTTAAAAAAAACTACATGTTTTCATCTTGGGGAATTTCTAAGCATGTGAGCTTTTTTTCGAGAACATAAACAAAAAAGAGAGACAAAGGATGTTAGTTGTATAGTTGGATTTTTCTTGACCACAATAGCCTTGGAGCGGTACACTGGATTATAGATACACCTAGGTGCACTAGGCAATAATCCGCTCATTATCGGGCTCCGATGGACTCTTTTCTATTGAGGAGCGACCAATGATCCATGCTCTTTGTCACTAAAGACCTCTTCCAAATTTATGGTAAAAAGAGAATATGGCTTTCTCCAAATCAACTTAGACAAAAGTACAAGCAGAATTCCCAACTTGTAATTCTCGCCGTTAGAGCATCCATATTTCAAATTTCTGATATGTAAAAATTGATTAAAATACTTTACAATTTGATCATTCACCTCCATGAAGCCTGATACCCATTCATGTACTATGAGATAATGGTCAATGACCATCCAGGAAAATTACTTTGACATACTTTTCTGTTTTATTTAGAAAAATAGAACTAAATAATAGCCAACTCAAAACAAATAATGTATAAACCCCCTTACCCAGATATTTTTCATCTTATGCTGTAAATAAAGCAATAGATTTTCTAAGTAATTTGACGATAGCTGAGGGGCATGTATTTTGCACAGTTGCACCCTTTTTTGTCTTCATACTTGAATACTTGTACTTTATTGAAAAAGTTGTGCTTCATGTCTTAAAATCTCATTGTACTACCCCATGAGATCGTTTTTCATACATAGCCTCAAGGGGTTCAAGGTAAGTTTGACTTTGGCATCCAAAAAGAAAAATCTCGAAAGAATCTCTTTATTGTTTTGGAAATAGCTTAATCCTTCCTTACTGTGAATGCTTTAATTTCCGATGCAATTTCTCCATTCCCTTACCTCAGGAAAAGAAAAAAGCATATTGACAACTAGGATTGACAAAGAGATAATCAATCTGTTCCCAGATTCTGGCTAAGAGTTTTCGATTGTTTGTCCAAGTATAACTTTTAAATCGATGGTCAATCCAATCACAATTATCCTTTGTGGCCTCATTGTATTCCGGGAACCTTCTTCCAGGGACAACGACACCATTAGAGCAACCATGTCATCAGAAATCCAATTTGTGGTAGCTTTAACTGAAGAGGGGTATCCCTCTCTCATAGCACCAAGAAATGTAACAACCGGGTGACTTGGTTGGCTGTTATGATGTCTTTCAGGTTACAAACATTGAACCCCTTGGCCCCTATTCCCAACTATTTGGAGTTACACATATATAAAGGATTCCCCACTATTTTGTAAGGAGAAACTCTTATCTATATTGGCTCGAATGATGAAGAAGGTAAAGGAGGCCAAGTCTGAGGAAGCATGTGTAGACTCTGACAAGAAAGGTCCATAGACTAGGGTCACCATGACCAAAGAGGAGGGCAAAAGTTTAAGGAAGCCCTTGCATAGAGCCCTTTTTGTTAAAGTCATAGGGATGCCAGTTATAAAATAGATGAGCAAAAAGTTTCATTTCTTTGAGGACTAGAGCAATGTAATGGTCCATAGGGAAAATACGAAGTTATTTGACTATTTGTAAGTGGATAAAAAACATCAAACCATCCAAGGTAACTAAGCAAAAGAAGACTACTTATAAAGAACACTCACCAATGGCTTTTGAGGTTTTCCAAGTAAGAAAATGGAAACACAACTCAATCCCTTGTGTTAGTTTTGAGAGTACACAGCCACAAGAGGTGGGTGAATTGTGGTGTCAAATTTTCGCACTTTTCTGGCAAACAGTCTTAGACCCTGTTTACACAGACTGTTCCTGAGTTGAGCAGAAGTGAAAATCCAACGAAATTGAATGCGGAAATAAAGGACACAGGATTTTTACGTGGAAAACACCTCTAGCCCAACTGAGGTGAAAAAAGCACGACCTACCTTGTGTAGGATTTTAACCACTTCACTAAACGGGCTTAATACGTTACAATAGTAACACACCTTGCTACCAATTGCAACCTACGTAACCGTCTTCCCTAAGACTAGTTACCCTACGTCCAAAAGTCCACTTGACTTAGGACACACTCACCTCACTTTTATAAAAGAGAGATTACAAAGAGAACACCCTATTACAATACTTCTCAACTAAGCTAATATAGGGTACAAATGAAGTCCCAGTATGCCAATCTTGAAAGCTCAAAATATCACTCTCTTGACTCGGTTTTTCTCTTGAAAATTAAAGCACTTGAATACTGAATGTTTTTCTCTTCAAAAACCGATGCTGAATAGAAGTGGAAACTTGCCTTTTAAATAGAAATAGTTGGGCGAATTTGAAAAAATACTTATCCCATAAAAAGAGGAAAAAATGTGAACGTAATTCCCTTAAGTTAAATGGCTAAATATTAGCCACAAACTTTCAGAAGTTTAGCCCATGAGTTTCTCCAAAAATCTAGCCATTTGCTAAAAATAGAGAAGAGGTTATTAGAGGATAAGGCAAGGCTAAAAATAGGCTAAAAATCCTCTCCAAGTTTTTCAATGCCAAAAATAGCCATTTTGGACTTTATCAATTAGCAGAAAATCTATCCAGAAAGTTTAGAGATGTTAGCCCAAAAATCAAGGAGAAAATCGTGTGAAACCATTTTTCGCAGTTTAGTCTGGAAACACCTTAGCCGCCCTGTTTCCAGGACTGTTTCTGAAAGTTGGTCCAAAAAGATTTTCAAAAGAGCAAACCGTTCCAAGTAAGTGATAAGTAAAGACTTTCTAATTGGCATATTAACAAGAATCTAATAAAATAAAACCATAGCAAACCTAAGACTCTTATTGAATCAACCACAGCTGCTCCAAACACTCTGCAGAACTGTTCTTACGGCTGTTTCTGAAGTTCAGGAAAGTTTTGCCAGCCAACTTATCTTCAATCCTTGTTCTTAAGGCCTGTTCTAGAACATTATTAACCAAACAAATTTTAAGGCATTGAGAACAGTAAGTTTAACCTGTTTGGAACAACAACAACACTTGGATATGTCATCATCAAAACCATATACATCATAACACCTTGCTTATTGGGTTGGAACAAGGGCCTTCCGGATCAGTGAAACTGCCTCCTAACTGGGGTCACAAAAGGAACCAACCATGTGGTCAAACCATCAGCGTTAATTAAAAACCATAGTAAAAACTTTAAGGAGAATTTATAATTGTATCGTCTCAATCAAAACCCCTAATACAAACTAAGAATTGGATTTCAACGAAGGTCCTCTCGTGAATTGTGAGATAAACAGTAGAGTAGATCTCACTTCCTTCTTTCAGGTGAAATTACCATAAAGAATGTCTTATTCAATATGAGAGAAGGTTGAAGATGTGCAGCTCTGTGAGAGCAGTTGCAAGCACCAAGCATAAACTTTTTGGAAAGAAATTTGGTAATAGGGATGAGATTTTTCACTTTAACCATCCATTTTCCTCCCATGAATTAATCTGCCTCTATTTTCATATGTCCACTATGTGAGGGATCAACAACCACTGGAATTCCTGATCTTTTTTTCTGACTAGCTAACAGACGAAGATTTGGAGATTCTATTCAGGATGCGCTCACTAGTAGGATAAACTCCAATGGAGAATTCAGAATCCATCAAACAAAGTAGTAAAGGCATGAATAAGTGGTAAGAGGAGCCATCGTCTCTAGTTGAAGCTCAGTCATAGGAGAGTAAAGGAGAAGTTATAGGAAGAGGGAAGGAAGAAAGATCAGCTGGTAAAACAAGTTTCCCTACCGTTTTATTTACAGTTCAAAGTCAACAAAGGGGATGAAAGAACTTTCGAAGTTAGCCCTTCAAAGGATCTTACAGGCTAGCTTATAGAGGAATATGATTAATCGATTATAGATAAGTGAGAGTGTGCATGAAGGTAGGCTAACATGTGAGGTAGATCTCTTTTCCCACATCCTACTGGTTGGTGCATTCTTTGAATGGGATAGGCTTCTCGAGCAGAAAAGCTTAATCTTTAGAGGGGTAGGGCTCGACTTCACTTCATGAGTGAAAAAAAGAGCAGTAATATTGCTAATAAGGGGTAGCTAAGACAAGGTAGCTAAGCTTTCAAGCTTTGAAACTCTATCCATAGGGTCAAAAGTCCTAAGGAATGAACCAGATAAGCTAATAACATAAACTACTATCATGCAACCCATCCACTTGTGACATTCTAAGGCAAGGAACTTTAATCATACTGTGAACATACTTCACTTGGGCATAGAGAGCACACCCTTGTAGCCATCTTACTCATACACAAAAGCAAATCACATGCAGTTTGCTTTCTGCCCACCACCAACTCATATGATTTTTTCACCATATTTAAATCCTATTTGACCTTGAATTTTACATAGAAATCCTAATCTACTTTATAGTGATGCTTCCTCCAAGGACACGACCATGAGTATTATGCAGACCATCTTCTAAAGTAATGCTTGTGCTAGGAAGTTAAATGTATCCAATTGCAAGAGGGTGCGCAAAAAGCTCTCTTGGTTTAGTTCATCGTTTCTGATAATGGAGAGGCGGCCATACCACATACAATTGTTGTTTGATCGTTGTAATTTTACCATGGTAAGTGCAAAATATATGAGCTTTGAGGATCGGAACATAGAAAATATAAATAAAAGGAAAAGGGATGCACAAAATAACTATGAATAAAATTTACAGCATCAACTATCACTGACTAGCTAAGCATCATCAGAGTAGCCTAGGTATTGGATCGTGGAGAATATTGGCCCATCAACAACTCAGAGGGAACTAACACTGATCATCCGAAGGTCACTATCTACATCCACAAGGTAACCCTTGTAGTAATGTCAAATGGTGCTCACTGTTACATGATAGAAATCAAACACTCATTAGCATATCATTTAATTGATAAATGGGCAATGTAGGTCCAACAAATAAGATATCTTTTCTATTATAGTGGCCATAGTCAAATTAGAAATCTTCTTAATAATTGGGGCCAGAGTGAGATATAAAGGAGAAGATGGTCGTCTAATGAAGTGCAAGTGGACACTGGAGGAAAAAGGTATGACCCTAATTCAGTTATACCCACTACCTAAATAAGCCAATGCTTATCAAGCTTTGGAGGAAGGAGGATTATACCACTACTTGGGTTGTCATAGAGGAATTGACCCATACATGGCAAGTGCAAGGCAACACAAATGCCTCATTTAGAAAGGTATGGTCGTCAACTACTAACACACTCAATAGCAAAAGCTTAGGACTCTTCATCACGCCAGATGAAAGTCTAACCTCTCATCCATTGCCACACACCATTGTGTGATGATAGTGACTAAAAGCATCATGGTGACCTACTCTAATTGCTGATAATTTTGAGTTATCTACCATAGAGGTAGAGGGCGTAGTAAGTAGAAACCTCTCCACAATTGTAGGAACAAAAACCTGTACGTTTGAAGAATTTGCATTGCTTAGTAGATTCGTTGCATTATGCCTTCTACAGGCACTATCAAATTATGAACCACTCATTTTTGGTGCCAAACACAAGTTCCAAAGTACAACTATTATACGAATTAACCCCTGCCTCTAATGGACTATATCTTATAGTATTACAATTGCCAGGTTCTTAACTCAGGTTGAAAGGCAATAACATCTCCACCCATTCATAAGATTAATTCACTAATGTTAAGTCCCAACCCAGTCTAAACTTCACATAAAATTCTTAATAAGATTTACTATAAAATGTGGACATCCAGCTGTCAAACTGATATGCAAATAGAAAGTTGTAAGAATGAAACTTTCAGTACCTGGGTAATGTCCACCAAATCTATAGGTAATCAATTACCCATCCAATAAGTAGTGGCTGTATGGAGTGCCCCATGGTTTCTTGAGCGCCAGTTGCAGAGAGGAATGCTATCAACTAGGGTGTTATTGGCCACTAAACACTCACTCACCTATAGTCCGCGTTCCACATTGCAAGTTCGTTATCCTAGACCCATTTTCACACTTATCTATTGTGTTGCTTCTCGGCTGCTTTCTGCTTCAGCCACTCACTATAAAAGCCTGCTATTGGGTGGCTCGGACCCCTGATTGTGCAGCTTAGCCAGAGTGGGCTCAGTAGTCGGCCTATGTCTTCGGCCGCACTCATTAAAGCATAATTAGTTCCACAAATTTTACTACACTAACCATAGTAAATGCCTTATTGTTGTACCAAAATAGAGGTCTGACTTAAACAACTAGGTACAACATCACATCTGACACCTGAGGAAGGTATAACACAACCATGAAGTACATCAGTAGATGGTATAATAATACGTGTACACATTTTTGCTGGTAACCGAATTTTGGATCATCTTCTTGAATCATATAACTTCAAAAATGACCGACTGTTCGTTGGAACTATTATTGTGTAAATAATCATAAGGTTGGGTTAACGTCCGCCTCCTCCTAAGCTGTACTTGCAAGTTTCCTACAAAAAGTTCTTCACGCCTACTTGATGGATGATCACTATTTTTCCCGAGGTTTAGGTAGTTCTACCAACTATAAGACCCTTTACTTCATGAGTAAGAGGAATCGAAGGCTCAGAAAAGTCTATTGGCAACAAGGGATCCCTTCTTACCCAGCCCCCGAACCCTATGTATTCGAGGAGAATGAAGTAACAGAAAAATACTTGTCACAACATAAGAGTAGTAGAAGGTAGGGGATGACTAATTTACTGAAAAATGTGTATTCGCACTTGTAGTCATTTTCTTTGTTCGAGAAATGCACAGTGGAAAGGATGCTAGTCAGCTCAACGAAGTTGTGGGCTCTAAGAAAGAAGATCCAGAGTGATTCCTTACCTATCCTGTAAGTAGCCCGGTTGAGCTCTCATGTATCGATTTTTTTTGCTCATGTGAACGGCTGGGGCATAAAGCTTGTAGATATCAAAGGATCCATCCATAGATCCGACTGTATATCGTGAGCAAAATAAAACCAAAGTTGGTTTTTAGTACTCGTTCATGAGATCAATCATTCCTGTGTTGCAGCATGCACTATGCCAACAGGTCCCATCCCCAACTAACATTGGGAAGTTGATTCACCCTTCTTCTTTTTTCTATAAAAAAAAGAGAGATAGTATATATCTTGTATCAATAAGAAGATCACTCTATGAACAGGTAAGCTCTCGGTGACGTCCCAACATTCACAAAATCCCTTGCTTTTCCCTGCAAGCAGCTCTTTGATTCCAGAGTATAAGCATTGGTCCTCTTCGGTTAAGTTGCTTATGCTTGCTCTTACCCACCGTATGTCCTCATAGCTAAAGAGAAGAAAGAGGAGAAGGTAATAAGGTTATTGTCCTCTCCCAGCCTAGTAGCTCCAAAACTATTGCCATGGTTGTTGCCAGTATGTCATTGGTATGGTGACACTAGATTCACTACTTTAGCGCCATTATCGAACATTACAAACTGAGAATCTATTTCTCGTATATCACTCTACACTAAAAAGAGGGATGTGTACCTCTAGCAACAACAAGAATGGAGGATAGGCTCCTATGCTGAGAGCATTTCAAGGTACAAGTTTAACTGCCATGCTATAGTTATAAACGTGTCTGGATGATGAGTTGCAAACTATATTATTCTTTAAGGCATTTTGTTGCACTTAAATTACCTTGTGAAGAGGCACACTCTGATACTAGTGATGTATTATAGCTTTGATAGTAATGGTTGGATCTACTACTACCTTATCAATTGAGTATAACACAACAAATGATACTGGATGATAGGCAAAAATATGTTCCAAATAATCTCAATAGTAGTTCCATGAGGAATCCTTTGCAGCATTGGATTTTTTTTTATAGTGGAAATGCAATAAAGCATGAACCAAGATCCATAATACGAAAGCCAAAATAATAATGAGGAAGAAAAAGATATCATGACGTAAGTCTATTATTCCTTGCATCATAGATATTCCTGTGTCTTGAAATCCACATTGCCATAGTTCCACTGCATCACAGGAAGCAATTGGAAAGAATACACATTCTCAAACAATCATTTGGTTCATTCTTCGACTACTCTGCTCTCTAGAAAAATGAAGAAAGGCTCTTTGAGTTGAAGAAGATGAAAATTATCGGTTGGTTATATTAACTGATAAACTCTTAGTTTGGCTTCATTTTAGCTGATATTTGACCATCTTTCTTTTTATTCTTATGTTGAATCTCGATGAGAAAGGGGCGAATTTGCTTCCTTGGGTTTGTTTTGTGCTCATTGAGTGGTTTTCCTTATTTTCGAGGGTAGATGTCAAGATGCTGAGGAAATAACAAGTTTTTGACGGAAAAAGAAGCCTAGAGGATGAGTTCTAAGAATGCTAGGAGAGAAGTCTTATGAAGTACCACGGTCCCGAGAAGCAAGTTGGAAGAGCCTAAAAGAGTGCACGACTGGCTAGGCAAGAGCGCACAGCCATGCACTATTCCGATAGTGAAAATCTTGCAACCCGAAAAGGCATATGGTCGACTGTGCTTCGACACACGATCATGCGCCCTATCAGCTTCCACCTTTTAATTGTTTTCTCGGAACTTGTTTTCGGGACTTCTTCCAGTTTTATTTTGAGAACATTTTTTTTTCTTGAGAGGCGAAAATCAGGTTTAATTTAGAGAACTTTTGAAGACTATGCTTGCTTTTGATGTTTCGATTGTTTGAAGATTGAATTTGAGTTATATTGGTGATTAATTGAAGTTTGTCTCTCTTCCCTTCCTCTTTACAATTTTATTTCAAGTTTTTGCAATTAGCTATGTTCATCAAATTAGAGTTAAGGATTCTAGTTGTGAACATGTGTAGAGGCTAAACTCCCAATCTTGGGTAGGGGACATACCCTATTATGGTTGATCGAATCAAGTTCCAGGGTTTTGTGAATTATGCACATATTTATGAATCTTGCCTAGTGAAGACTCAGATCGCCTCAGAGGGGGTGAATAGGGTAATTGTAGTAAATTAAAAATTTAACTTAGGAAAGTAATAGTAGATGCAGAAATTAAATAAAGACTGAACACAATAATAATTTAACGAGGTTAGGCCTCAATCGGCCTTAAGTCCCCGCCTAGAGTTCTCCAACTCTAGGATTCAACTCTCTACTTTTTTTATTAAGATAAACACTTCACAATCTCTCAGAGCTACCTCACTCTAGAGCTCCCAAAGGCTTAAATCAACCACTGACTTAAGTAAAGGAGGAGTTGTGAGCTCTCATCAACTCACAAGTTCACTCCTTCATAATTTCCTCAAAAATAATCACAGCACTTTAGTCATCAAAAATATTCAGTACATCAGTAATAACTCAGAGCTCTCTTTTTCTTATTCACTGGCTCGGTGCTTCAATTGCATATGCCTACTCGCTATTTATAACCTAACTTTCTTCAAATAAGGAAAGTCTCAGGAGGACCTGATATCATATTCCAGGCCCTTGATTTTCGTCCAGTTATTGCTGTCTTGATATTCTTGCCTTTCTTGTCACGATTTTGGGCTGATTTAATACTGCATAATATCTTTTGAAAATATGACAGAATAATGTTGCAGAATCAAGGGAAAATACTGCCTTGTTTAGCTTATGTAATATCACATAAATTCATTAAGGCAAGTATCATGTGTGGAGAGAAAATCATGGTTGTTTTCTTTATTTGAGAGCTCACAATTTGAATTTCAAATAATAATTAGCTGAGTGATTGATTGTCAAGATTATACCTGATTGTTTTACACATTTTTCGTTACACTACTTTAATATTGGGTGCCATCTTTCTTTCTTGCTCCACCAATTTTTCTTTTAGGCCTCTTAGTTAAGTTTGGTGTTTCATCAAAATATTTCTAGCCACTAGTAAGTATAACAATCTCCTCCTTTTTTACGAAAGCCAAAATTATCGGATGCAAGTTTCAGATGTTAAGTCGATATGTCTGAGTGCTGTAAGTAAGGATATGGCATAAAATTGTAGCAAGGAGCTTGTACCATATTTTTCTTAATAACATGATCGAGCTAGAGCATAATATATTATTCATCTCTAAGAGAAATGAGGCTAGTTCATGAAACTACTTAGTAGCGTAGAATATCATAGTTTTGTAGAACATAAAATAGCATCCATTTCTCCCCCTCTTTCATAAAAAAGCAGGAGACAAAAAAATTGTATGTCTGAGCATACCAACAGGACAAACTAGGTGGAAATAAAAAAGCAGCGCTAAGTCGAGGATAGCTTGCTGGCAGATTTGATGATATGAGTGGCAGAGTTGGAGCATTTGATTTGCTCTGCAACAAATAGCGGAACACCCTTGAGAGCGCAATGGTGAGTAACACTACTGATCCGAAGAAGATCATCCACTTTGTGATGCAGAGAATCGAGGGAGGCCTGGATGGTAGTATGAGTGTTACTGAGAATGGCCTGATTATGGGCAAGGCCATCCAGACTGTCAGTGTGCTGGACAAGGATGTAATCAAGGTGTTCTGTAGAGTCCTGGAGCTCATAGACTCGCTCGTCGAGAGACAAGATGTGATCGAGGAGGGATGGTGGAAGAGCAGTGGAGGGAGAGGTTTGGCGAGGCTTAACATGCTTGGTAAAGTGAAGGGACACAAGCTTTTTTTCTTTGGGAGTCATATCTTCAATGAATTTGTAGACTCCAACAGCTGTCTGAAAGAACTAAATATTTTTCAGGGATAAGGGAATAATGACAGGAAGTAGTGCAAACACACAGATTTCGTTCTCGAGGGGAACACCAAAGTGATTGAAGACCAAGGTTAGGAGGTTGGAGTAGGCCAGAGGGGCAGGGCGCATGATAGACCCGATTTTGGCCATGTGACTGAGGATGTACCTAGCATAATTGATGGGTTTTCCAGTCATTAGAAGATAAAGGATTTTCAGGGTCTTATTATTTAAACTGTCAGTGGAGTTGGGTTTGGCCAAAATGGTGCGAACCAAAACATAGCAGAGAAGGTGAGGGTCACGATGAAGGATCAAGTATGAAAGGTTAGAGCCGCGTGAGGAGGGTGGAGGAGTGGCAAATTCGGCTAGGCAGCAACATTTAAGGTCGGTTGTTGACAGGTTGGGTTGTGTGACAGTGGGTAAACCAAGAATCCTGTTGAGGTCAGACTCAGTTGAGGTAAAGCGTGTAAACTTAACTTGGCATTTAAGAGTGATAACTGGCCCAACTTTACCAACCCTAAGATTAGCATAAACATTCGTACAAGTTGGGGTAATGTTCATTACCTAAATTGAGTAACTGTCCACAAGAGCTCCTCAACAAATAGTCAACAAAACCCAAGTTTGCAACTTTGAATGATTGAACATCGACCCTTTCATAGGCATGAACAGAACGATTGAAAAAACGAGAAAGAAATTTATCCCTAGCAAGAGCAGAGTTGAAGGAAGAGGAAGGGAGAACCTTAGTAGTGCGAGAAGGAGATTGAGGAGGACGGTGGGAGGGGTGTGACTGTGGGGGAGCGACGAGCAACGGACGGTGGAGTAGAGGCAATGGTGAAGCTGTCAGCTACCCGGCGAATGCTTCAGGTGAGGGGAACACGGGTGGTGAGGGTGGTAGCCGAGCGGCATCTGAGGTGGAATCGGAGATGGTGAGGTGGTCACCGCTAGTGAGCAGGGGAGTGGAGTGCAGTCTAACGGAAATCCGTGCACTCCGACGAACAGGTCCGATTTTGGTGATGGATTTCCGAGCTTTAGGGGTGAGGGAGCGAGCTTTTAGGGAGTTGCTCTTGGGTGCCGTTGTTGTGGGTTGAGGTGGTAAGCAATAGAGGATGAGGAGGGAGATGGGTAGAGGAAGGTAGTTTTATAGTGAAAGAGTGGCCTTGATTTTGGAAATCAAGCTGGGGGTCGAATTTGTGAGGAATTAAGGCATGGCAATGGTGAAATTGGAAGGTAATTTGACTAGGATCTTTTGAGGTGGAAGAAGGAGATCTAGCGGGTGGGTTTTCGGGCACGCTAGCCGAGTGGAAGAGAGAGAGAGAGAGAGAGAGTAAAAGAGGAAAGTAAGCGAGAGAGTATCGAGACCCTTAGTCAATATTGGTCAAATAATGCTATATGTATTTGAGTATTTTTGGTTTGACTTTTGTGTGGAAAAAAGTTTGATTTTCTTGCCTTATTTGTTTGGGGCAGATTTGCAGACACTTTCTCGGGGCATGGACACTCAAGACCCTGTGGCTAGAAGAGGGAAGTGGGACAATGAGATTTTAATTAAAAAATTGCTCAATTCCTGTTGGTATCTGACAAGAGAAATATTATTGATTAATTTTGCTCCAATCGAATTTGCTTAAATTGTTTTATTCTAGACTCATTTAATGGCAGTGAAACTGATTTTCAAGCCTGAATAGCGGAGTCTAGTTATGCATAGGAGCATACCTGATTTGTAGTGACTGGCGCTGTAGTAAGCTTCTTGTCTGCGTGGGAAAATTAAGAATGCCTGTGGTGCACTTGACAAATTGAGTCAGTCACTAGAGAGGGCTCCCCCTCAATTTATCATTCCAAGTTCGTGACGAATAAAATTAAATCTTTCTTCATTTAGAGGTTTGGTGAAAATATCAGCTAGTTGAGATTCCGTGGGTACAAAATCCAAGATAACATCATCTTTTTCAACATGATCACGAATAAAGTGATGTCTTACCTCAATGTGTTTAGTGCGTGAGTGTTGCACGGGATTTTTTGTAATGTTGATGGCACTTGTATTGTCGCATTTAATAGGAATGCCTTTGAGATCAATACATAAGTCCCGTAATTGCTGTTTGATCCATAAAAGTTGGGCACAGCAGGCCCCAGCATCAATGTATTATGCTTCTGCTGTTGAAAGGGCAACGGAATTTTGCGTCTTAGAGTGCCAAGATACTAGACTCGGCCCGAGAAATTGACGAGTACCTCTTGTTGAGATGCATTAGGAACGGAGTTTTCTTCGTTTGTAGACTCCTCTTCTTCTTGAGGTGAGGACTTTTCTTGTAGTACTTGTGGTTGCTCTCTAGTATGATTTACTTCTTTTGTTGTTTCCTCTTCCTCGTCACCATACTTGTTTAAGTGTAGATGCTGAACTATAGAGCCACTCAACACACCCTCATTAGTTTCATAAAAAATGACATGAATACTTTCCTCGATGGTTTTGGTGTGTTTATTATAAATTCTATACGCTTTGCTATGTGATGAATACCCTACAAAGATTCCTTCATCGCTTCTTGCATCAAACTTTCCTAGATTATTTTTTCCGTTATTATGAACAAAGCATTTGCATCCAAAAGGTCTAAAGTAAGAGACGTTACGACGCTGACCCTTAAATAATTCATATGGTGTTCTTTTTAGGATTGATCGAATTAGACACCAATTTAAGACATAATTTGCAGTGTTCTCTGCTTCGGCCTAAAAACCTTGAGGAGCACTGCTTTCGAACATCATGGTACGTGCTATATCCTCTAGATTGCGATTTTTTCTTTCCACTACCCCATTTTGTTGAGGTGTTCGTGGTGCCGAAAAGTTGTGAGCAATTCCATGATTGCTACAAAATTCAGTGAACTCTCTTTGATCAAATTCTCTCCCATGATCGCTTCTAATGAAGACTGTAGTAGAGTTTTTGTAGACTTGTAATTATTTACAGAGTTTAGAGAATTCTTTAAAGGTTTCATTCTTTTCTTTGAAGAATGTTACCCAAGTAAAATAGGAATAATCATCGACAATTACAAAAATATACTTACTATGCCCTAGACTTTGTATCGGTATTGGTCCACATAGGTCCATGTGAAGTAGTTCTAATGGTCTCGTTGTGCTAATATTATTTTTTGATTTAAAAGAACTACGTACTTCCTTTCCTTTAGCACATGCATCACATATATGATTATATTTAAAATCCCATGTAGGAAGTCCTCGTACTAATTCTCTTTTAGCTAATTTCTTAATTGTATGCATGCTTGCGTGGCCCAATCTTCGATGCCATAACCAATTATCTTCACGATGACAAACTTTAAAACATGATAGATTTTGAGAGGGAAGTTTGTCAATATCTATGGTGTAGACATTTTCAAATCTTGGCCCATAATGGGAAAATTTTCAATTCTTGGCCCATAAAGGGCAATTTTTTCTGATTGTTTATTTTTTGCAATACAGTTAGTTGAGTCAAAAGTTACTAGATTTCCTTTATCACATAGTTGAGATATGCATAGGAGGTTAAATTTTAGGTCATCAACAAGATAAACATTATTAATTGAACTGGAGGGATCTTTACCGATTTTTCCAATACCAATTAATTTACCTATACCTTTGTTGCCAAAAGTGACACTCCCAAGTCCTTTCTTTTTTTATTTCGGTGAATAGGGGAGGATTACCACTCATGTGTCTTGAACACCTACTATCAAGATACCATAGGTCTTTTCCGGATTTCAAGCACACCTCATTCGTGTTCTCAGGTTCATGATCTTGCCCTTCTCTTGCCATGAGACATAAGTTGGCATTGTGCTCTTCATCACTTTTGCTTTAAGTAGTGTCGCTGTCGCTCCAGGCTGCGATCATTGCTTTCTTGTTCTCTTTCTTCTTGAATCTCCGAGATTCACTCATTTGTTAGATGAGTGGACAATCTTTCAACAAGTGACCTAGCATACCACAACCATAACATGAACTAACATTAGTGTTGTCTTTATTGAGAAACTTACTTTTGAATTTTTCATTTCTTTTAAATGTAGATCCTTTCGAGTTAAATCCTCGTTGGCTAAATTTTTTGTTTAGTCCCATTTTATTAAGACACTGAACGATTAATGAGAAAGCCTCTTCATCATTATCGTTGGTTTCTTCTACCTCAGAAGCGGAATCTTCTTGTGGGACTTTAAGGGCTATCCCTTTCTTTGAATTTTCTCCTTCATCTTCTTTAAGATGAATCTTATGTGTCAAGAGTTTTCCCAGAAGATCATCCAACTCCAGTTTTTTGAAATCTTGGGCTTCTTCGATTGTTGTGACTTTTGGTCCCCACTTAATTTTTGGGAGGCATCGTAGAATCTTTCTTACCATTTCCTCATTTGTGTACGTCTTACCAAGAGATTTTAGATTATTAGTGATATCAGGGAATTGAGTAAACATATTTTTTGTCGATTCATTTGATTGCATTTTGAATAGTTCATACTGATTTATGAACATATTCATTTTGGTTTCATGTACTTGACTTCTCCCCTCATAAGTGATAATTAATTTGTTCCAAATCTGGTGGGTTGTATCACATGCACAAATACGATTGTATTCGTTAGCATCTAACCCCCAATAGAGAATGTGCTTAGGTTTTGAGTTCTTGGTGAGTCTTTCCCAATCAGCATTGGTATACTGATCTTTTGGTTTATCAATGATCTCCCCCTTGTCATTTTTAATTTTAGGAATAGGGTAAGGTCCATTGTTCACAATTTTCCATAATTCCATATCAGTAGATTCAATGAAAATTTGCATGGCATTTTTCCAACACAAGAAGGTTTTTCCTTTAAAAAGGGGAGGTCTGATAGTGGACCGACCTTCAATATTGATATCTCCTGAGAAGGCCATGATCGTCACCCACTCGACTGTTAGGTCAAAGAGTGTGGGATTGGCTCTGATACCAATTGAAGACTCAGATCGCCCTACAGGGGGTGAATAGGGCGATTGTAGTAAATTAAAAATTTAACTTAGCAAAGTTATAGTAAATGCAGAAATTAAACAAAGACTAAACATAACAATATTTTAACGAGGTTGGGCCTCAATCAGGCTTAAGTCCCCGCCTGGAGTTCTCCAACTCTAGGATTCAACTCTCTACTTTTTTATTAGGATGAACACTTCACAATCTCTCAGAGCTACCTCACTTTAGAGATCCCAAATGCTTAAATCAACCACTAACTTAAGTAAAGGAGGAGTTGTGAGCTCTCATCAACTCACAAGTTCACTCCTTCATAATTTCCTCAAAAATAATCACAACACTTTAGTCACCAAAAATATTCAGTACAACAGTATTAATTCAGAGCTCTCTTTTTCTTAGTCACTGGCTCGGTGCTTCAACTGCATATGCATGCTCGCTATTTATAAGCTAACTTTCTTCAAATAAGGAAAGTCTCAGGAGGACCTGATATGATATTCCAAGCCATTGATTTTCGTCAAGTTGTTGCTATCTTGATATTCTTGCATTTCTTGTCACGATTTTGGGCTGATTTAATATTGCATAATATCTTTTGAAAATATGACAGAATAATGTTGCAGAATTAAGGGAAAATATTGCCTTGTTTAGCTTATGTAATATCACATAAATTCACTAAGGCAAGTATCATGTGTGGAGAGAAAATCATGGATGTTTTCTTTATTTGAGAGCTCACAATTTGAATTTCAAATAATAATTAGCTAAGTGATTGATTGTCAAGATTATACATGATTTTTTACACGTTTTTCGTCACACTGCTTTTATATTGGGTGCCATCTTTCTTTCTTGCTCCACCAATTTTTCTTTTAGGCCTCTTAGTTAATTTTGGTGTTTCATCAAAATATTTCTAGCCACTAATAAGTATAACATCTAGTATGATAGGTGTTTGATGACTTGATTGGAAGAGATTTATTCATTGTTTTTAATTGGCGTTTAGGAGATCAACAAAAGTTGAATCCTACACCTAGTGCGACTTTGTGAGCAATCAAATATCTTAATGTGAAAATAGCCCATGTTTCGATTAGGAATTTTTGATTACTCAATTTTGTGGCTTTGATAGTTCTAGTTTCATGAAAATAGATAATTAGAATCCATTAGTTAGTTTAACGACCTTAGAAAGGAGTGGATGTGTTTCAATTTATAATCATTTCGTTCCAATCGTTCGCATGGGCAAGTTTGCACATTTTAGCTAATGATTTGCAAAGTGTAATAGTTTGGTGAACCCCATCCTAAGATCCTTATCATCTGTTGATTTAATCAAATTTACTAACATTCAGCAGAATTGAACTGTTTTCAGTAACTATTGATTTGAGTGAATATTTGCCTAGATTGAGTGTTAAAAGTCAGTTTGGTGGTTGAAATTGAGTTCCCTATTAGACCTGGTAAAACTGACCCGAAACCCGAATCGAATGACCCAAATCCATACCCGAACCGACACTCAAAATGGGATGAACTGATTTGGAATAAACACCCAAAGTAAACCGATCCAGAACCGAACGAAACCTGAATTGTAGCATGACTGGAAATGACCAACACCCGAAATAAACTGACCTAATTCAAACCCGATTCATAGTGACCTGACCCGAAGTGAACCGAAAATGGACAACCCAAACCTGAACCGAGCTGTACCCGATTTAAAACTAATCCGATTCTTACCCGATTCATTTTTAGCCGAATATGTAGTAACTTTTTTTTCAGGATTTAGTCTTTTCTCTTTTAGGGGGAATTTTTATAAATGAAATAAATTAAAAACTTAAGAGGAAAAAATAAAATAGTTGATAGTTTTAAGTTTTAAATTTGATAGATATGTAATAAAAATATAAGAGAAAAAATATTTTATTACAATAGGAATTAAGAAAAGATAAGTATAATTAACAATTTATTAAACTTATTAGGATCTAGCAACCTATTCTACTATTTGATTCACTTAATGACTTAACGCAATGCACGCTATGATTATAAATTTATAATATCATTCTTTGACTGCTGTTAAAAATTCCGCACTACTGATCTACGATTCTAAATCATCTTCATAATATGTTTAATTCTACAAAATCATATTCAAGAATGTATCATTGCATATGATCTCATGGTAGTGTGACCCATTCGAATTTTGGACAATTAAATTCTAAGTCTCGAGTTTCGAGAGAGAGCATTCACAATCACATAAATGTAATGCTATCTGACACATACTCATGTATTGTTGTTGCTTTTTAGTTTTGACTCACTGAGCAAATGTAGATGAAGTTAATAATCCCATAAAGACAAATCTTTGAATGTTGATGTATGATCACTTAACGAAGCTACGAAAGAACATTAACTCGATTATTAAAAATGTCGACCTAAACCAATCTGTTTCTATTTGCCAACTTCAAATATGACAAACATGAAGTTATAAACCAATGTTGAGGTCTAAATAAAAATTTCGTTACTTTCATTCTTATTTTTGATTTTTCAAATTATACGTTTGTTTTGGGCTCACAAATGAGACCATTAACAAATTATTTGTGTTAGCTTGATCCACTTATTTGGTCATCGCATGAACTCAATTGAAATAATTAAAACATGACTTAATGATACAAAATCCTTTCGATAATTGCACAACACATTTAATATAGGGTTAGGGATGAGCTATATACTTGTATTTGTAATTTACTAAATTTCTTAGTAAACTTAGAACTAACCCCATATAATTTTTCATTAACTATATGTTTCTGTATAAATACATATACATG
>JACYFF010031956.1:22413681-22505264 GCA_017589665.1 Selenicereus undatus
GTCTAAATAAATAAAACCTATATACCCAAGACTTCTTGTTTTGAACCGGTCATCTTGTCCAAGATTTGTAGAGCTGCTGTGAACACCAAGGCCACCTTGTTTGCTGGGGTTGTTCTTTGCATTGCTAGAGTTTCGGAACCACATGCTTTACATCGAGCTGATCTTGCTAGAGTCCAAGAACAACATGCTTTTACAATCGAGTTGTTCTTAATATAGAACCACCAAGTAGAACCTGTTTTAAAGACTTGTTCTCACATGTAGCAAACCAGTTAATACAAAAAAGAAAACACCAGTTAGGCCTGTTTGGAGATCGTGTTTGGAGCAACATTACTTGGACAAATTTTTACACTTGGATTTTTTATCATCAAAACTTAATCAAAATAACTCAACAGACCTAAAACAAGCACTTCTTAGGAGGTAATCCAAGTTTTATTACTTTCCATTGTAAATCGAAAAACAAAAAGAAAGGAACAAATAAGAGAAACAAGAGAGGTGAAAAAGAGAAGTGGAAAAATGAGGACGATTTTGCTCTTGTGAGTAGTTGAGAAAAAGCGCATGACCATGCGCTTACAGTGCATGACTATGCACTATAGGGTGACTGCTATAGTTTCTGAAACCAGAAGCTATGCATGGTCAATATATAATAGGGCCACAAGCGTATTGCGACGTTGTAGCAAATCAAGGGCTATGCCAGCCAGGTTATATTCCCTCAAGATAGGCTAGCAGAATCAAAATTTGGATAAGAAACACCTAGAACTAATTTGAATGGGAATAACCATTCAGGAATATGCTTCACCATAGGATATACCACTCAAGCCATTGCACGTTGATCATTCTAAGCCAACTAAGTATAAAGGACGATAATCAAAGTATTACTAGTCTCTTTCAAGTTATAGAGAAATGTCAATCCACTACTTTTATGGTTTTCAATCAATCTACACTCATTAGGAAAGGATTATCACCCATGTCCTCGCGAATGGCAAATCTTTCTGAACAATTCACACATACAAGTATGATTTTTAGTTTTCAATACCAAGTTTCACCTTTCAGTACTTCACCCAGCATCCAAAGTCAAGTAAGAAGATGCCCAATCAACATGTTCGCAAATTAAAACTCTAAAATTAGATTAAACATGAAATAAACTTAAATAGAACGATTAAAGTTCAGTACTCAAAGAAAATTCATCAATTGGTTCACAAATCCAAAGGCCTAATATCTCTACTCTAACATGATAAAGAAATCTAATTACAAATTGAAAATAAATATAATTGAGAGATGAGAAAAAGATAGAGAAAGAGAAGCTTAGTTTCCGTGGTGATGCATTGATCTTTAGATGCTTGCCTGATCCGCAGTTGCCTTGCAAATCTCCTTCTTCTTCTTGCTCAAACTCTTTCTAAGTTGGAAATCACTAATCTAGGATAGTGGATTCGCTGGATTGAAGAATCATAGCTGAAAATAGGATTTTATAATGGAAAACGCATCAACCGAATATTAAATACTTGAAAGTCAAGAAGCCGTGAAGAAAGTAAGGCCAATCAGGGAAGGAGGACCACCACAATCCATCAGGCCCACCACGGCCAGACCATGGTGGCTCCTGGTTAATTTGGTTATGCCTCATTTGTTGTACTACTTCTCATGGATCCCCCTAGATCGTGGTTTTGGCCACGGTTAGTCCGTGTTAGGTGTCTTTAGGCTCCTTTTTCCATCTTCTTTGATCTGGAAGGCTTCAAAATGATCATTCAACTCACAGACGTTGGCACACAAAGTCAAAATCTGTAAATATTCTCAAAACAAGTGAAACCAAGGATAATAGTAGAAATAAGGGCATAAATTGTATAGTTAAGCACACTGATGCCCTAATATGACTCCCAAATACTCATGAGATTCTATAAAAATATGATATTCATTACTCCCCCATCCTTGAACCTTTTCTTATCATCAAGCAAACACTAGATTAAACCAGTAGGGGGAGATGTATTTAGGACTTGAAAACATAACAATCTTTCAAAGCTAGGCAACTCATAGCACATCACAAGCAAGAATATCAATCAATGACACTAAATAGTGCATAATACATTTCAAAATTAGGAGAAGGTGGATGTTTTTAAAGAAAATATTACCGGAAGCCAAAAGTCAAAATTGATCACCCCCCAACGAACCACAAAGCACATTATGCAAGCATAATGAGTTGTGCAGAGCTAAATGGACTGGTAGAATGTCACTTTTGGAAAATGTAAACCACTCCCGCCCTTATGTTTGAAATATAGCATAGGTTCACTAAACACTCATTCCAAAGTCGCAAACTACCATATGCTTGCCAAAAGTGTTAAATTTCCACCACTAAAAATGCAATGTGTACAAGACAATCAAGAAGACTTTACTTAGGTTGTAACGTGGGCTAAAAGGGTTTAGGGAAAGGAGTAGACTAATGAATTTGGGCAATGTGGAGCTATTTAGCCAAGTGACTACGAAGCAATCAACAAGCACCAATTAACCATGAAGTTCAGCAACACTGCAAACCCCAACAATACAACAAATATCCTCCACGAGTTAAATAGGAAGTGAGTCACAATGATACGAGTTCAGTTTATTTAAGTACGCAATGCCAATCACTCATTCACTTTTTTTTCTTGTTTTTTTTTCCCTTTTTGTTCTCTTTTTTTCAACATGATATTTCTTTTGTTTCTTTTTTCGTCTTTAGGAAATGAAATAAGAATTTTAATTATTGAAAGGCGTAGGACCACCAATTGGCAACTCACAATCTAATACATATATACAAAACCCAAGCAAGAGGGGAACAAAACCAAATGCTCAATGTCATTAATCCCTTAACAAATCATCATACCAAACAACTTTAACCTCAATAACCCCCAAACCACCCACTACATAGTTGAAGTGACGCTCTATATACTTGTGTGTATAACCAAGGACTAATATGAAGGATTCACAACAAAGATGGTTATAAGTTCAAAGGGGTTAGCGAAGAAGATAAACATGTAACACAAGGGTAGGCTACTTGGCTATGTGGCAAAAATGTTCAAAAATAAAGAAATGTCTCTATCATATCATTAACTATGCACATGCTAATGTAGCTTTGAACAAGAATCTAAGCCAGTTCTAGAAATGCAACACCGAAGAGTCACGCACATTCAAGAGCATGAGACCAAATATGATGAATTAGTCAAACTAAGGCTCAAAGTCTCACAGAATATTTACTAAAGTCTTAATTATCTCACACAATAAAGCTCATATACCAACAGTAGTGCCAAAGTCTCCAAGGGGGCAACGTAGTTCTCGATCAATCCTAGGCTCAAAGCAAGACATATTTACAAAACCTTCACAAATTTTCACACCAAAGGGGCCATTCATCAAAAGTCAATCAAACTCATGAAGACCTTCATGCCTAGCAAAAGTGTCAATGGAAGGTATCTCAAACCAATCAAACCATCACCCTGTGCATCTAGAAATGCAAACCTAAAATGCAACGAAATGCAACACACTAGTGCACAAAACAAAACCTAAAACTACATGCTCTAACTAGCATGCAAACTAAAAACAAAAATAGAAACATAAAACTATCCTTCCCCCTATACTTGGATAAAGCATTATTATTTAAGGGGATTTGCAAGCATGGCAGTAAGAAAGCATCAAGATAATCACAATTAAGAAAGTCATTGCTCTCTTCAACAAACCAAATGCCACCAGACCGTTTTCTCCCTTGCAGTTAAAACCATCCTCTGCAAATCAAAGGATTTAATCTAGCCACGGTTTTCCCTATGACAACAAAGTGTTGCATCTCTAATTGAAAACCCGCCTTTCTTCTTCACTTTTGGTAGCTTTTAGCAATTGTATGTGTGGCGATGAATTGAAGTTGTATTGTACTTAGGAGCGAGGACTCAGAACAGAAGAAGGGTAGCAAAGTGAATAAAGGTATTTCTGAAAGCCAGTTCCTTAGTAGAAAGCTTAGTAGAACATGATAAAAAGTTACCAAGATTGCATCATATCAGCAGTAGTAAGAGACCTTTATCAAAATAGAAAATTAGCACACATATGCAAAAATTTTCTAACATGAGAGGGCCTCCTTCTTTGGTCTTTTCACACATTAGAAAAGATTTTGGGCATAGAAAGGAAATATAAAATTCAAAGTAGAGAGTGTAGCCAGCGCACATGACGAAGGGGAAGAAAGGGGGTTTGATAAAGGAGCTCTCAGCACATGGTCAGTGTTCGGTAGTTGACGAGTCAAGGTGCTTCCTCTTCTGTATAGACATCGATGCGAATAGTCTAATATGCTTAACCCTTTATTTATTATTAACAAATAAAGAAATATATTCTCGCTTGTGGGAGTCGCAGAAGCTAATACAAATTATTAGGAAATGCCAGATCAAATATGCATCCAATTCCGTATGAGATTGTCGAGTAAGGCAAAGGGGGTGGTGGAACATCCAAATAGGATCAGTGAGCACCGGTGTTCTTAAAGGAAAAAAAAACCATGACGGAAGCATTCGTCTATGCTGCTAGTTCGACTCGAACGCTTTAGCAATTATGTAAAGGAAGGCAGGACCTAAGCATTGGAAGGGGAGATTCTTTCACATCTTGTTAGGCCAAGCTATGAAGATTTGATTAGGACAACCATTGGGGATTTCAACGTTGATCTGTCTAGTCTATAAATTAATGGAATTGATTCAGGTACAACAACAAATGGCCACAGCAACCCTAACCTAACCTCCTGGGGGGGGGGACTTGGAGTTCAAGATGGGGCCATTCGGCCGAAGATTATTTCTCCCCCGGAAAGGAGCACGCACTAAAGCCAACATAGGAAAAAGAAATTACCACTAGGGGTTTGAAACCTTATTGACGAGATGTTCAGATGCCAACTAGCCCATTTAGGCCTACTCCCTGGTAAGAGAAGACAGCAGAAAGGGAGGCTACAAGAAACTTTCCCTTGCCTGCTGATCGACTCAGGATCGATAAGCCAATTTACTAGTGCAGGAGCGAGTGACTCTACTCTTCCAAGAGCTGAAGTAGGCATGTAATGCACATCATCTTCATTTACAAATTATGGAACATAAAAACTCTCTAATCGTGACAGGGGATGTGAAAGTGGAAGTTAGTGTCTAAGACAACCAGTGGACTATATTGGATCGGGCAGTTGATTTAGCTACTAAAACAAAAATCCAACAACTAATATTAAATATTAAACAACTGAGCCAAAGGCATAAGATCAGTGAAACTCAAGCACTTTCCTATAAGTAAATAAGTGTCATGCCAAGGCAACTCTCAAACCATCGGCAAAAGGAGATGTAAGGCCAACATTCATTATTCCCAGCCCAAAACAAAGAAGATGACCTAATTACCAAACCGTTGGGGGAATGGAAAAGAGTTGCTAAGCCAACCTGAAGAAACTACGAAATCAAGGGTATATGCCTACGTATAATCAAATTGGAATGAAAAACACAGGGTTTGTCCCAGCTCGTATGTTAAGAAGATAAAAAGAGGTGAAATCTACTCTAGATAAACCCCGACGACTAGCCTTAACCTTTCTTTCCACACTGGAAGTCTTCTTCAGTCCCCTGTCTCTTAAATAAAAGAAAAAGGGAGGTGAAAAACACCTATACCTCGGATGCCAAAAAGCTCACCATATCTGCCAGTTTGCAGATGCTTTCACACTATCTGTAAATACCTATGACAAAAAGGGTTAGAATGACACTTTTGGTTAAACGGGGAACTGTAATGCTATAACAACCAACCTCGGACTAAACATAATAAAGAAGACTGGTCTGAAGTAAACCTTGCTAGGGGTCATACATAGAGAAATGCTCTTCCTGCGGCCAACGGGAAGGCTTTTGATCATTGGCATGAGGGGCATCGCTAATATAGCATGCTTTTACCTTTAGAGGTATAGAAAGCTCATTTCAGAAGAAAGTAAAAGAACATAAATAAGGGCTTAATCTTTAGCTTCTAATCAGTTCCACTTTTGCATAAGCCACTAAAAAGTGGGGTTAAGAGGACATTGATAAGCAAAATGTAGGGTTACTGGATAAAGCAATAACAATCGATTTCATTCCGTCTAGAATGTAGTATTGCAAATGAAAGAATATTTCCTACTTCAAAGCTATTTAGTGGTTGATGAATAGGCATTACATTTGAAGTATCAATAAAGGCACACTGGTTAAGGGCATGGACCTAATGACAAGACAAAAACAATTGTGGGTTCCGATATAGTATTTTGCTTCTGACAAGATACCATAGACCTTTTGGTCAGCATCAGCATTTTGCAAGAAAAAACGTTATATTTAAATCCCAATATCAGTTACAATGCACGTTATTACGGATCTCACGATGACAGCTCCTGCTGAAGCAATTGTTGCTGCTCCACTAAGTGAATTACCCATCCGCTATAGATTTATCAAGCATATTGTGGTGGACTTAAATAAGCCTTAGTTGAAAATCAAAATTCTTGGTGAACTAGTAAGAAATTATTAACCTTGATATAACGTTATTTTTATATCATAGGAAAAGAAGACTAACGAATGGGACTTATGAAGAAGCCTACTTAGAGTAAGAATCCTGCTCATTCTAAAGAAGCAAAATGGGCATGCCACTACCTATTACTTGCTTGTTGAAAGATTGCAAATAAAAGTTCATCCTTTAATTGTGATAAGAAGCTTATGATCCCATCTCATCTGTAAATATAAGGCATATCATATAAGGTAAATACATAGATAGCAATAAACTTATGTATACCTTACCTATACGACTATCCTTTTTCTCTAACAGGAAAACTACAGGATGGCTATGCCGTATCAAATTTTAGAAGGCATATTTATGGATATGTACTAAGCTAGTTCTTTATACCAAGGCATATCAAAGAATGGGGTTTGATATAGGGAGTCTTTTCTCTTTACTCTTCTATTTACCTCTACCCAACATAAAGAATTGTGCCATAAATTCATAAGAACTGCTATTTTGTTTTCTTCCATAGCTTCAAGCCCTTTAGTTTGTTCTTAAGTGTATAGCTACAAGGGTGATGGTTGGCCATAAACTTGCAAGATTCAACTATTTGTTCATTGGAAAGCATGTATTCCCATGTTCCTAGTCAAATCAATACTTATTATACCGTTCTCGCCCCATTAAGCCACTTAACTCGCTTCCAATAAAATAAATCCTACTTCCAATTGAGAAGACTGAAATTTAAACTTTTAAGGATGTTATGGAGGGCTTAACAGTCATTGGCATTGGAACTGCTACAATTGCTTTAGATGGAGTTGTTGTCGGTATTCGAAAGATACATAGTTCATTGATCTACTCATTAGCACGGAGTCCATAATTGGATACCTCATTGCTTGATTATGCTATTTTAGGCTTTTCTCTAATCGAAGGTACTATGTTGTTTACCCTAATTGTGGCATCTTTTATTTCATTCGTATTCCGATCATCAAAAGTCAAGTTCTTACCGGCCTTCACGAAATCGGGGGTAGACCACAGTTCTTAAACAAAAGAATTGCATTAAAGAGGAAATAATAAAAATTGATTATTCTTTAGTCAAGAAAAAAGTCAATGCAAAAGGAGGCTAGTCCCCAAAAATGCCCATTCACCTGTCGTTGGGGATAAAAATCTTAATTTGTCGTTCAGTGTTGTTTTTTTTTTTCTTATTGGTGTATCAACTAGGACTATTAAAAGACTATCTTAATTTACTGAAAGCTCTAAAGGTTAGTTGCTTTTTTTATTGATGTGATTCCAATAATATAGGAGTTGAATCACCTAGGAGAGGTGCAGAAAGAACCATAACCGGATGTTAGAAAATGTCTTCATGAACTTTTATTTTCTTTTTAGGTCGCAACTTCACACGTTTGGGATAGAGCTTTAAGGTGATGAGAAAGGTTCGTCCACATTTGACACCTTCGGAAAGGAGGAAATTGATCGAGCTTTTCCAAGACTAGTCCCAGGTTTGGTTAAAGATCTAGAGTGGGCTATAGATCCATAGCAAGACGGTTACACCATAATCATTGAGGTTGATCCTGAAGTTATGTTCTACCCACTAGGAGTAGCCTCTATTTATTCACCCCAAGAATGTACTACCCTTTATTTCACATGATAGCTTTTATTGGCACGAATATACCAAGAAAGGTCTTTGCAACCGTATCGCTTTCCATTCAAGAATTTGTAGTGATTTTAACAAAGACTACTGAGCTCCATTATAGATAGGCACCTCTCATCTCTATTTTCTAATTAGTGACAGCTTGCTCAATGTAATAATAATTGTCTATCTTGACCTGCTTACTAGCTGCCTTTCTTACTAACATAAGCTCATAGCAAACTTTTCTTATTCAGATTTGTTGATCAGAGATTCAAGATGCCCTTTTCGAACAGTGGCATCGTGCGGTACTAAAGAAAGACAAGCACAGTCAATAATGCTTCTCATACAATAGTGCCTATAGGAAGCATAAGGGAGGTACTGATCACTATCTAAATATGCCACTAAGGAAGAAAGACTTATTCATGATTGCTCCTCGATTAGAGTTAGCCTGCCCTCCTAAAGAGCTAGGACCAAACCTTATTTTGTTTGGCCCTGGAACACTAACATAACCATGTTTCCTTGCTTGATATAAGAAATTGATGTCGCATATCCGCTCCGCTTTTTCTCATTACCTATTAGTCGCAGATGACTTGTGGTAGAGGGAAGGTGGAAACTACTCCTATTTCTACTGGTACGATGGAGAACTTGTCAAGTCCTCCTACAATAGTAAAATCACACGGTATAGTTGAGAACTCCGAGAAAGTCCAACAAGGGCTTAAATCCACTCTTTGAATTCAATGAGTATCAGTACGATGAATAAACAAGACTCCAACTTCTAATCAAACTCAAACCCTTGGGTCAGGAAAAGTAACTAAAACTTACTTATTAGCTAGGGTTAAAAACATCTGAAGGAAGCACTACCGATGGAGGCTCACCTCAAAAAAGTATGGTGTAAGACAAAGCAAAAAGAATCTAAGACTTAATAATAACGAAAAGCTTAGCCTGTGACCTTAACCACTGATCAACAAATAAGAGAGCAAGCTTTCAAGGAAGCCCTTGCACAGAGCCCTTATTAACTAAGTCATGGGGATTATTTGATTTTTACAGGTGGATTATTTGACTTTTGTTATATCTAGAGCAATCTAATGGTCCATAAGGGAAATAGGGGATTATTTGACTTTTACAGGTGTTGACAAAACATGAAACCATCCTAGGTAACTACAGTAAAAGAAGATTACTAAAGGAGAACACTCACCGGTGGCTTTTGAGGTTCTCCCAATCGAAAAATGAGTGAGCATCTCAATCCCTTGCTTATTAGGTCAAAATATAGGCCTTTCAAACCAGTGAAGCTACCTCCCAACAAGGGTCGCAAGAGGAATCAACCATGTGGTTAAACCATCAATATCAAGTAAAAACCTTACTAAAAACTTCAAGAAGAAGAATTCGCAATCATATTACCTCAATCAAAACACCTAATATGAAGCTCCTCTGGTCAATTGCAACATAAATAGCAGAGGGGATCTCCATTCCTCCTCTGAGGTGAAATTACTATAAAAATGTCTACTTCAACATTAAAGGAGGCCGAGGATGAGCAGCTCCATGAGAGCAATTACAGACACCAAGCATATTCTTCTGAAAGGAAATTGGGACATAGGGATGAATTTTTTACTTTAATTCTCCGTTTTCCTCCCCCCAATTAATCTACCTCCATCTTCGCATGTCTACTACGTGAGTGATTAATAACTATTGGAACTAATGATCTCGTTGCTGACTAGTTAACAAAAGAAGATTTGGTGATCCCTAACTTTAAGATTGATGAGATCCTATTCAGGATACGCTCACTGCTAGGATCAACTCCAATGGAGATTTTAGAATTCATCAACCGAAGTAGCAAAATGATGAATAAGGGGTAATAGAAGTCGTCATCTCTAGTTCAAGCTCAGCCATAGGCGCATAAAGGTGAAGCTATAGGAAGAAATGCTAGAGGGAAGGAAGAAAAAGCAACTGGTAAAGCAAGCTATGCTGCCGTTTTATGTATGGTTCAAAGTTGGCAAGGCGGATGGAAAAGAACTGCCATGTTAGCTTTTCAAAGGATCTTATAGGCTTTCTTATAGGGGAATTCGATTAATTGATTACACATAGTGAGGGTGTGCGGGAAGGTGGGCCAACGAGTGAGGTAGACCTCCTTTCTAACATCCTATTAGTTGGCCCATCCTTTGAATGGGATATCGTTCGGGCGGAGAAAGGTTTCAGTTTTTAGAGGAGCAGGGATCAACTTTATGTCAAAGGCGAAAATAAAACCAATTGCATTACTAACAAGGGATAGGTAAGATAAGCCAGCTAAGCTTTCAAGCTTTGAAACCCTATCCGCAGGGTCAAAAGTCCTAAGCAAGACACCAGATAAGCTAATAACATGAACTACTACCATACAATCCATCCACTTGATGGCATTCTAAGGTAAGGAACTTTGAACATATTACAAAGATACTTCACTTAGGCATAAGGAACATGCCCTTGTAGCCATCTTACTCATGCATGGAAAGCAAATCACAAGCAGTCTGCTTTCTCTACACCACCCACTCAAAGGATTTATTCACTTGTCCTAAATCCTAATTTATCTCGGGTTTTACATAGAAATCCTAATATGTTAAATGGTGATGCTTCCTCTAAAGATACGACCATGAGTATTAAACACACCATCCTCTAATGTAATGCTTGTGCTGGGGAGTTAAATGTGTCCACATGCAAGAAGGTGGGCAAGAAGCCCTCTTGCTTTGGCTCATCGTTTCTGCTAATAGACAGTTGGCCATGCCACCTCTAACCCTTATGTAATCATAGTAATTTTCTCATGCCAGGTGTAAAATGTATAACCCTTCAGAAGCTAAACACAGAGAATACAAGTGAAAACGAAGGGATACACAAAATAACTATGAGTAAAATTTACTGCCCCAACTCACCACTCACCCTCTAAGCACCATCAGAGTAGCCTGAGGATTGGTTCTTGGAGAATACTGAGCTACCAGTAACTTAGAGGGCGTTAATACCGATCACCGGAGGACATTGTCTACAACGTTATCCACAAAGAAACCCCTGTGGTAATGCCAAATGGTGCTCCCCGTCTGTGTTAGTTTTGAGAGCACACAAACATAAGAGGGGGGTGAATTGTGTTGCCCAATTTTCGCAATTTTTTGGGAACAGGCTTAGGCCCTGTTTGGACAGGCTATTTGTAACACGCCTAGAAACTGAAATGCGGCGAAAATAAGTAGAAGAAAAAGGTGAGCACATGATTTTTACGTGGAAACACCTCTAGCCCAACAGAGGCGAAAAACCACGACCTACCCCTGTAGGATTTTCACACAATTTCACTATACAGGCTAAACACGTTACAAAGTAACCTTCACCGTTACAACTTGTAACACACACGTAATTGTCTTCCCCAAGACTAGTTACCCCACGTCCAATAGTCCCCTTGACTTGGACACACTCAACTCACTTTTAAATGAGAGTGAACAAGATGAACACCTTACTTTTGAATGCTTCCCATAAGCTAGTGTAAGGTACAATTAAGCTCCTAGTATGCCAATTTTGAAAGCTCAATTTTTGCACACACTTTGGTCAGTTTTTTCTCTAAAAATTTATCTCATAAAACTCTTGAAAGTTGCTGTAAAAACCGATGTTTCAATGAGTTGTAGAAAGCAACCTTTTATAGAGAACTTTGAAATGTAAGACGATTTATCTTCTCATCTATTTTTTTTTTCATATTTGGAAAACAAAATCCCTAAAGGAAATAGAGTCCTTTAGCCGAAAGTAGTGGAGTAACAAGGGTTGGAAAAAATTTCTTAACTGCTTGAGTAAGGCGGTGGTTATCAGCCACAAGGACTCAACCACTAGCCCATGATTTTCTCAACAGACTTATCCACTTGCCAAAAATTAGATATTCTTTTTATTTCAAAAAGATCTTGCAGAACCCCTTAGTTAAGGATAATCGTTTGGGGTTAAAATACTCCATAGAAAATCTTGTTGACAAGTCTTAGAGACGTTAGCCCAAAAATCAGAGAGAGAATCGTGAAAAATCAGCTTTGCAGCTTTGGCTTAAAAAACACCTTAAACACCCTATTATCAGAACTATTCTGAGACAGTGTTCTGAAATTATTTTCAAAGAGAAAAAAATCATTTCAAAGTGAATGTTAAATCAAGACTTTCTAATTGGCATATTAACAAGAATCTAATAAATAAAAACCATAGCAAAACAAAGACTGTTGTTGAATCAACCAGACATCTTGTAGAAACTTAACTTGCTACTCCAAACACTCCTAAGAGCTGTTCTTAAGGTTGTTCTGAAGTTTTGAAAAGTCTTGTGAGCCAACTGATGTTGAGTTCCTGTTCTTGAGCATTGTTAGCCAAGCAATTTCAAAGTATTCAATATTTGGAACCTGTTCAATCAACACACTCAAGTATATATTACATTTGTGTTTGTTATCATTGAAACCTTACATTACATAAGGATAGGGTCAACAATTTCTCCCTTTTTGATGATGACAAACCAAATGATCATATTGACATAAAAGGCGAAAGCAAGTTAGTGCCAAAACATTCAAGACATAGAAGAGAAAAATTTTGAGAAGTCAACTTAAGCCAAGTCACACTAAATCAACCATGGTCATGCTCATCTTCCCCCTTTGGACATCATTGAAAAAGGGTGGTCAGATCAAACAAAGAGAGTGAGGGTGTTTGCAATCACCACCACGTGGGTAATGGAGGAAGACAACCAGCGATACACTCAAGTATATGGTACGGTAATGATATGGGCCATCCGAGTCACGCACAAACAAACAACAACAAGAAACAAGCAAGGCAGATCATGAAAAGGTAGCCAACCAAGATTAGGATAACCACAATTTATCAGACCGTGCAAGACAAGCAGTTTAGAATAGTGTTGAGAACAGGTTGAAAAACAGTGGAAGACAGAACAGGGAAGGGATTAGGGGGTAGGGCTGATTCAGGGAGGAGGAGAAGAGATTTTAGCGGTGAGGACGGAAAGAATTGATATTAGATCCTCATGGCGCTTGGCATTGAGAACCTTCTCCTCAGCAAGAGCAGCTTTAACCTCAGTGAGCTCGGTCTTCAACCGGGATTGATCCAGTAGCAAGGCATCAACAGAAGGCTCACTAGAGGAAGAACCAGGAACAGGGGGAAAGGGTGTTCTAGACCCCTGTTCCGAAGCTACGTGGGCTCCTTTGACCAATTTGAACCCACACCCCATTAGAGTGTTATTCCCTATTTCATCAACCATCTGCACCCCCACTTTTTTTCTGAAGAGAAATCCCAAAGTGTTCAAACACAAGAGTCAGCAAGAAACCATACCCCAGATCATGTTCTCTTCAGGTGTTCGCAATCCTGGAGATATGGTGAATCATGATTGCTGGGAGATTAATTTGCTCTTCTCTATCCATAAGGTCAATAAAATATTGATCCATAACATCAGCGAGATTGTTGCCTTAACCTCTAGGGATGATATTCTTAATAATGAACCAAAAGAGCAATTGATGAAGTGAAGTCATGTCACCTTTTTTTATGGACTGGGGGGTTTTCAACCTTGTGTGCTGGCTCAGTGTTTGAGTTAATTGCAGCAGCCGAGCTATCCCAAGCACGGTCTTGTCCGCCCGGACATACACATCGAAACCCTCAGCAGGAACACCCAAAATTGCACCTAGATCTTTGGCATTGAATTTCAGTTTCTTCCCAATAACTTCACTTGTCACCACAGCATTGGTGACATTGCAATTCGCATAAAAGTCGGCCAAATCTAGGACAGAATACTCCAGGCAGGTGTTTGCAAACAGTTCTAGCCACCCCTGGGCCCTAAGCTTGTCAAGGCACACCTCCAGGCCCTGTTCCTAAAAGTATGGCACTTTCACAATTTTGTCCCGCACCACACTTCTCTAAAGAAATTGGGCCAATTTTGAAGTGGTGGGTGCTGCCTTCTTTGCCTTTTTGGAGCTGGGGAGAATCTTGGGTTTTTAGGGTTTTGGGTTTGAGAGGGAGAGATTGACAGAGAGATTTTTCGGTAGCTGATGAGCGAAGTGTGCGGGCGAGGGAGCTAAAGAGTCGACTGGCTTTCACCGAAAACGAAGAGCATTAAGTCTCCCAGCCGCGCACGCTTCGGGAAAAAAAAATTCTCAATAACTGAATTAATTACCTGATTTGTACACGTTTGACAAACAGTGGCCATACCTGTTCTTGGTGCTTGTTCATGCAGTCAGTTGTTCGGTAACATAGGACAGTAAGGGCAATATCATCAAACCTCAACAATTGTCAGCAGGTTGTAATCCACACATGAGCTAATTTTGACACAAAAGTTGACTGCATCCAATGAATCAAGATGTTTGACCTGAAAAACCTTTTAACTAGACAAGCATTGGGGGTTAATGGAGCATGCTCAAGTTGTTTTAATTAGACCCAATTTCAGTCTGTTCTTCTCAAACTATTCTCTATTCAGTGCCTTGGTAAAAATATCAACAATTTGTTTATTAGTGGCACAATAATTCATTGAAACCAAGTCCTTGTCAACATTGTCTCTCAAAAAGTGATGACGAATGTCAATATGTTTAGTCCTTTTATGTTGACATGGGTTTTTGGAAATATTAATTGCACTTGTATTATCACAAAAAATGAGAATGCATCCCATGTCAACACAAAAGTCTTTGAGTTGTTGCCTTATCCACAGCACTTGAGCACAGCAAGAAGCAGCTGCAACATATTCAGCTTCTACTGTGGACATGGCAACTGAGTGTTGTTTCTTGGTTTCCCAAGATACCAAACAGGGTCCAAGAAAATGAGTCATACCTAATGTGCTCTTTCTATCAACCAGAAAGCCTGCATAGTCAGCATCAGCATAACCAACAAGGTTAAAGTTGTATCCTCTAGGATACCATAAAACCAAATCAGGTGTATGTTTTAAATATCTAAAGATCCATTTAACAGCCTTTAAATGAGATTCTTTAGGCTTAGACTGAAAACGGGCACAAAAACCAACACTAAAAATAATGTCAGGTCTACTAACAGTTAGGTAAAGAAGCGACCCTATCATGCCCCTATAATATTTGTCCTCGACTGAGGGACTCCCACAATCCATTTCCAACCTGGTTGAAGGATAAATGGGAGTATCAATGGGCTTGGCAGATCCCATTCCAAATCGCTTAAGTAATTCCTTGACATATTTTTGTTGATGTGTCATGGTGCCATTTGAAGTTTGTTTGATTTGCAAGCCTAAGAAAAACTTAAGCTCACCCATCATGTTCATTTCAAACTCACTCATCATTTTTGAAAACTCTTCACATAAATCATTGTGTGTTGCACCAAATATAATGTCATTGACGTATACTTGAACAATCAACACATGTTCCCCCTTAGATTTTAGAAACAAGGTATTATCAACCTTGCCTCTTCTAAAACTATTTTCCAATAAAAAGTTTGACAAGCGTTCATACCAAGCTCTAGGAGCTTGTTTTAAACCATAAAGTGCTTTGTCAAGTTTAAAAACATGGTTAGGAAATTCTTTATTTTCAAAACCAGGGGGTTGCATCACATACACTTCTTCTTTAAGGTATCCGTTGAGGAATGCACTTTTGACATCCATCTGATATAACTTTATTTCCATGTGAGCTGCAAAGGCTACCAAAATGCGGATAGCCTCAATCCTTGCAACGGGTGCAAAGGTTTCCTCATAATCAACGCCCTCTTCTTGGTTGTAGCCTTGAACCACCAGCCGGGCCTTGTTCCTAGTGACTGTCCCGAACTCATCAAGCTTGTTCCGGAACACCCACTTGGTGCCAATGATTGATCTATCCTCTGGTCGTGGTACAAGGTGCCACACCTTGTTCCTTTCAAACTGATGAAGCTCCTCTTGCATTGTCGTGACCCAATCTGAATCTGCAAGAGCTTCATTAACATTTTTTGGCTCAATATTAGAGAGAAAAGCATAAAAAGCACATAAATTTTAAAGCTTGGATCTAGTTTGCACTCCTGTATTAATGTCACACATAATTTGATCAAGAGAGTGCGAACTTTGGTGCTTCCATGGTCGTGGAGTAAATGGATCCACAGACACGCTTTCTACTCTTGCTGGAATACTTGGCGAAATAGGTTCGGGAACTATTGCCGAGCCTGTTCTGGAGCCGGTTTCCTGGCCTGTTCGAGAAGAATTAGGCTAGTTTTGATCCAAACCAGGTTCAGCAGAGCTTCCCCCTGTCTGGTTCAGACCTTGCCCACCTTCTAAGGAAACAACTCCAGACCCTGATCCATCCTCAGGACTCTTACCTTTCTCATGTGTGAGCAACAAATCTTTTCTACCAAGGCCCAGTTCGTAATCCTCTTCCTGTGCATCATTCTCAATTAGAGAGTTAGTTTCATCAAATAGCACATGCACACTCTCCTCAACACATAAGGTTCGCTTATTGAACACTTTGTATGCCTTACTGTGTGAAGAGTAACCAAGAAATATTCCCTCATCACTTCTTGGATCAAACTTTCCTAAGGCATCCTTCCCATTATTATGCGCAAAACATTTACAACCAAATACTCTCATATGCATAATATTGGGTTTTCTTCCCTTGAGAAGTTCATAAGGAGTTTTGTTAAGAATAGGTCTAATCATGCATCTATTTATAATGTAACATGATGTGTTCAAAGCTTCTGCCCAAAAGTTTCTAGAAAGACCACTAGCAATAAGCATTGTTCTTGTCATGTCTTCTAGAGTACGATTTTTACGCTCTACCACCTCGTTCTGTTGCCGTGTTCTTGGGGTTGAGAAGTTGTGGTCTACACCATGCTCATTACCATAGCTAATAAAGCTTGAATTCTCAAATTTTGTACCATGATCAGACCTTAAGCCAACTAATGAGTGTCCTACTCTCTTTTCAATCCTTTTAATAAGTGCAAGAAATTTCTCAAATGTTTCATCTTTGGACGCTAAGAACAGGGTCCAAGTGAAGCGAGAGTAGTCATCCACTATCACAAGCACATACCTCTTTCCACCTCTGCTCATGATCCTCATTGGACCACACAGATCCATATGTAGCAATTCAAGCGGTCGGGTAGTGCTTACACAATTTTTAGATTTAAAAGAATTTCTGACTTGTTTGCCTTTGGTACATGCATCACATACCTTGTCATCATTGAATTTGATGGAAGGTAAGCCAACCACTAAATCTTTGGTTACAAGTTTATTCAAAAGCGAGTGGCTTGCATGACCTAGCCTTTTGTGCCAAAGCATAATATCATTATTTAAGGCACTCAAACAAGTCAAATTATTTTGGGGAAGAGTAGAAATACACTTTATAAACATTTTTGTGTCGCTTCCCCCTCAACACAACATCTCCTGTGTTCATATTAACAACCAAGCAACGTGTTGGAGAGAACACTACTAGGTTGCCTTTGTCACACAGTTGGGACACACTTAGTAAGTTGTATTTTAATCCATCCACAAAATAAACATTTTCAATTGAATGGTAGAGTGACTCACCTATCTTACCTATACCGACAATTGTCCTAGATTTGCCGTTTTCAAATGCCACACTCCCTCCTTCTGAAGCTGTAAGTGAGAGAAAATTAGATTTTTCACCAGTCATATGCCTCGAACACCCACTATCAACATACCACAGCTGGTTGTTCCCTAGGTTGTTCCCCGAGTTGTTTGCTGGGTTGTTTGCTGGGTTGTTTTCTCTCACTTCAGCCTGCAAAACAAATCAAAGGTTAGTTTTGGGAACCCAGATCCACTTGGGTCCCATTCCTTTAGACGTACACATCTCATCTTTCCTAACCCATATTCGTCTTACATAAACTGAGTTTCTTTCAATGGCATACTTTCTCGAAGGACAAGTGTAACGGTAATGACCCGTTTTTCCACAGTGATAACATACAATATTCTCAGATAATCTTACGTATTTTCTATTCACTGGGTAGGTCATTCGCTTAGGCACAAAACCTAGTCCTCTTTTGTTTCGACTGTGATGTGTGTTTAACCATTCAAGCGCTCTTGAGGACCTGTTCCAGAGCTTGTTTGTAGTAAGGTCTGATTCCATTTGTTTTATTTTTTCAAGCAAGTTTTTGTTTTCTCCCAGCAAGGATTCGACCTTTCCTTTTAAGTCAAGGGATTCCTTTTCCAACTCAGTCAGATTAATGGAACAAGTCTCTTCTTTCATGAGTAGGATCTCTTTAAGCACATTAATGTTTTTATGTAAGGAAAGTGTCTCTTTGTTAACTTCAAGCTTTTCCATTTTGAGAGTTTCATTTTCAAGTTCTAGGTCTCGAACATCCCTTTTTAACCCAGCACATATATCCATTATAGTGTACACCAATTCTTCAAGGGTTGATTTATTGAGACCACATATATTGTTCTTGAGTTGAGTTAGACTGTTTGTTGATTCATCATCTGAATTAGTGTCACTACTTGCCATGAGGGCTATATCAGCTTCCTCGGCTTCATACCCTTCCTCATCCTTGCTTGACTCACCCCAGGCCGCTAGCATAGCTTTTGAGAATCGTTTCGTAGAGCTGCTTACACCCTGTTTCCTGCCCTGTTTTCTAGGGTGTTCGGGTTCTTGTTCTTCCTTAAGCAGTGGTCAGTTTCTCACAATATGGTCTAACTTGCCACACTTGAAGTATCCGGAGAACTGTTCCCGAGAGGTGTTCCTGGCCTTGCCGAAGTCCTTCCGTTTGTTGTTTTCTTTAACTTTCTTGAAGAACTTCTTAAATTTTTGAGTTATCATGGCAATCTCCTCCTCATCAGAATCAGAATCATCTTCTAAGGCCTTTAGTGCAAGACCTCGATCTCTCTTTGTCTCATCTTTCTGCTGAGAATTTCTTTTAAGTTCATACGTTTGGAGATTGCCAATCAGCTCATCGAGGGTGATCTTGTTCATGTCCTTAGCTTCTTGGATGACCGTTACTTTTGCTTCCCAAGAATGAGGTAAAATTCTTAGGATCTTCCTCACCAATTCTTCGGTGGTAAAGGATTTTCCAAGGGATTTCAACTCATTCGTTATGTGAGTGAAGCGAGTGTACATGTCCATCACACTTTCACGATCACTCATCTCAAACAGCTCAAATTTTCTCATAAGCAATTCAATCCGGGATTGCTTTACCTGATTGGTCCCTTCGTGAGCTACTTGTAAAGCATCCCAGATTTCCTTGGCAGACTCACATTCAGATATGCGAGTATATTCATAAGGACCTAGGCCAAAATATAGAAGTTTCTTGGCCTTGGCTTTCTTCTCCATCATTTTGTAATCTTCAGTATTGAATTCTTTAGGCTCCTTGGGGATTGACTTTCCATCTTTAGTTGTTTTCTTAGGGATGAGTGGTCCATCCTTGATGAGCATCCACAACTCATAGTCATCGGCTTGGATGTAGTTTTCCATCCTGTTTTTCCACCAACTGTAATGTTGGCCATTAAAGTATGGTGGCCGAGTTATGGATTGCCCCTCAAGTATGCCATCTGGTGTACTCATGTTTAGGATCTCTCAAGATGTTAATCTTTCTAATGAGAACATGCTCTGATACCACTTGTTAGTTTTGAGAGTACACAAACACAAGAGGGGCGGTGAATTGTATTACCAAATTTTCGCAGTTTTTTGGGAACAGGCTTAGGCCCTGTTTGCACAGGCTATTTGTAACACGCCCAGAAATTGAAATGCAACGAAAATAAATAGAAGAAAAAGGTGAACACATGATTTTTACGTGGAAACACCTCTAGCCCAACTGAGGCGAAAAACCACGACCTACCTCTGTAGGATTTTCACACAATTTTACTATACGGGCTAAACACGTTACAAAGTAACCTTCACCGTTACAACTTGTAACACACACGTAACTGTCTTCCCCAAGACTAGTTACCCCACGTCCAATAGTCCCCTTGACTTGGACACACTCAACTCACTTTTAAACGAGAGTGAACAAGATAAACACCTTACTTTTGAATAGTTCCCATAAGCTAGTGTAAGGTACAATTAAGCTCCTAGTATGCCAATTTTGAAAGCTCAATTTTTGCACACACTTTGGTCGGTTTTTTCTCTGAAAATTTATCTCATAAAACTCTTGAAAGTTGCTGTAAAAACCGATGTTTCAATGAGTTGTAGAAAACAACCTTTTAAAGAGAACTTTGTAAGGTAAGACGATTTATCTTCTCATATATTTTTTTTTTCAGATTTGGAAAACAAAATCCCTAAAGGAAATAGAGTCCTTTAGCCGCAAGTAGTGGAGTAACGAGGGTTCGAAAAAATTCCTTAACTGCTTGAGTAAGGCGGTGGTTCTCAGACACAAGGACTCAACCACTAGCTCATGGATTTCTCAACAGACTTATCCACTTGCCAAAAATTAGAGATTCTTTTTATTTCAAAAAGATCTTGCAGAACCCCTAAGTTAAGGATAATCGTTTGGGGTTAAAATACTCCACAGAAAATCTTGTTTGCAAGTCTCAGAGACGTTAGCCCAAAAATCAGAGAGAGAATCGTGAAAAATCAGCTTTGTAGCTTTGGTTTAAAAAACACCTTGAACACCCTGTTCTCAGAACTGTTCTGAGATAGTGTTCTGAAATTATTTTCAAAGAGAAAAAAACCATTTCAAAGTGAATGTTAAATCAAGACTTTCTAATTGGCATATTAACAAGAATCTAATAAATTAAAACCATAGCAAAACAAAGGCTCTTGTTGAATCAATCAGACATCTTGTAGAAACTTAACTTGCTGCTCCAAACACTCCTAAGAGCTGTTCTTAAGGTTGTTCTGAAGTTCTGGAAAGTCTTGCCAGCCAACTGATCTTGAGTTCCTGTTCTTGAGCATTGTTAGCCAAACAATTTCAAAGTATTCAATTTTTAGAACCTGTTCAATCAACACACTCAAGTATATATTACATTTGTATTTGTTATCATCAAAACCTTACATTACATAAGGATAGGGTCAACAGTCTGACAACGGAAATCAATCACTCATTAGCGTATCAGTTGAATGATCAATAGGCAATATTGGTCCTGCCAATCAGCTATCTTTTCTATTATAGAGTTGTACAGTCAAATCAAGTATCTTCTTAATAATTGTGGCCATAGTGAGGTATAAAGGGGAAGATGGTTATCTAATGAAGTGTGAGTGGACAAAGGGAGGAAAAAGGTACGATGCTGATTCAGTTATACCCACTAGCTAAATAAGCCAATGCTCATTAGGCTTTGGAGAAAGAAGGATTATACCACTTCTTGGGTTGTCATAATAGCAAGTGCAAGGCAACCGAAATGCCTCATTTAGAAAGGTATGGCCGTTAATGAACACCACTCAATAGTAGAAGCTTAGGACTCCCCCTTGTACTAAACGAAGGTCTAACCTCCCCTCCATTATCACGCACCATTGTGTGCTTGTTTGCAGCAAAAATACGATATTTTTATAATACCTTTATATTCGATTTATGCTTAAAATAATTAGCATTTTTAGATTCCTATTTCATTTTATTTGATTTTTGTAGGTCACCAAAAATCAGAGAAAATGGGAAAAAAAAAGATGAAGATGCTGCATTGAGAGTTCAAGCTCAACTTCTACTTGACTCGACCCATGATCAGTCAACGCCCACTCTTTTAACTGGCCCAAAGGAAAAGCAAGCATGAATATAGGGCAAATAAAAAAAAAAAAGAAGAAGAAAAACGATAAAACAAAAACTTAAACCCCCCCGTAAGTGCGGGTCACGTAACATCCTTTTCCCCCTTATTTCTCAATCCTTTATCTCTCCTCTTTCTCTTCGTTCTCACCAGGCCAAAACCCCGACACCGCCATCAGCCTCTCCCTGAACTCATCGTTCTCTCTCTCGAATTGAACCAGCACAGCATCCCCATCTACCTTCTCCATCAGCTTCCACCATCGCTACGTTATTCGTACTCCAGACCCACACCAAATCATCTCCTTCAAATGCCAGCTTGCATCATCACAACCATCCACACCATTGCACATCGAGGGCCGCGATTGAAGAGGAGAGCCTATAAATGGAGGCTGCAGTGCTTGGAGCTAGGTAACTAGGTTTAGTTTAAGTTTCTTAGGTTTAATTTTAACGATTTTTTTTTCGTTTCAATTCGTGTTTTTAGCAATTTGGGGCTCAATTTCATTTTGCTGTCTTTGATTTCCAGTGTCAGATTCATTTCTTCTGGCTTGCAATTTCCTATATTTGGAGCATAAATTGTTGCTTTGGGTAGTTGACCACAATCTTCAGCTTTATATTGAACGAATATTAGATTTTGCTTTCGGTAATTTGTAGTTCCCCCTCCCCTATTTCGGTCCTCTCTTCAATTCTGATTAGGCCAGTTTTAATTGCTTTTCCTCCATTGTTGGACTTGGAATTGTGATTCCTTTTATGTTCTGAATTTCGGTACCTACTGGATAAATTTCTTGGTTACATAGCATACATTTTTGGCCTGGAATTGCTCGATTACTTGCTTTCCCTTTTCCTTGGTTCTTCGAGCTCAAATGTCGGGAGTCTAGCCTTCTGTTACTAGAGGTGTTGAAGTTGGGCTGAGCTTGAAGCAAGATTGCCCATGGCCTCTATTCCTCTTTTCCTCTGTATGGTTGTTCTGCCTTCTTTGTTTGTTTCATTTGTTTCTGCCATGCCCAGCTTGATTTGCTATGGCTTGATTTGGTTCAGTTTTTATTCTCACTTTAATTTCAGCTTGATTATTTTCCTAGATTTATAAGCCTGATTATGTTTGTGTTTGTGTTCTCTTTTTGTTTTTAGTAGTATTGGATAATGGAGTTCATTCTTATTTTCAGTGAAAGAGGTTTAGTTTAGATTTTAATTATGTTGGTCTTTTTGATTGTTGATTTTTGATTTTCATTATGTTGGATTATGGACTATGTTTTGTCCCTAGATTATGTTGATCTTGATTATGTTTAGTATTAGATTACCTACTTCAATGTGGTTGAGTTTGGTTTTGCTATTTTATCTATTTTAAAGAATATTTAGATCCTATTAGAGTTTGCGAGTAATTAGGGGTTGTTTAGAATTTGATCTATTTATAATCTAAAGTTTCAGTTGTTTATTGTTTTAATTAGTTTAAAGTGATGCTAGATTAGTCATTTTTGTATTTAGTGACCTTAATCTCATCCTCGTCTCTAAGGACACGATCCTCAAGTACTACAATGAAAGTCGTACGTTTGCGACTTTATTTGACACTCAAAATTATCAGACAAATTTTTGGCGTCCTTGTCGGGGACAACGGCATAAAATTAGGTTGCATGTTCTTTTTCGTAGTTACATTCTTATCGGTCGCATATAAAATTAGGAGAAATTTGGGATTTGTTGAGCCAAGTTGGCTATGATCACCATTAGTTGTGTTATGGTGTATTTTGTTTTGTGATAACCTGTTAGTTGTGGATATCTAGGATTGTGAATAGTTGTGGATATTTAGGATTGTTTTTTTTTAATGTTTTTTTGAGTTGTGTTTTGCTTCCCTGGTTTGTGAGTTTTGGTTTTTCTTTGCTTTTGTTTTTATTTCATACTTTGTTTTTGTTTCATACTTTTGTTTTTGTTATCTTTTTGGTGTTTTAGTGGTTCTGTTTTGGTTTTCTATTTTGTTTTTATTTTCTTTTGAGTCTTGCTTTGTTTCAGTTTTCCTTTTCATTTGTCTTTTATATCGTGATTCCTTGTTTATGTTATGTATTTTTCCTTTTGGTTGTATGTTTTTGTAAAGAGGTGATTAGTGCTTTCTTTTTGTTCTATTGGTTTAATATTTTGTTTTTCTTTTGTCTCTTGTCTTGTTAAAGGCTTCCTTTTGTTTTGCTTTGAATTTAGTAGGTCATTGGCCTTGTTTTGTTTTTATTTTGGTGATTATGTGTGTTTTGGTGTTGTTTTGTTTTGTTTTGTTTTGGTTTTTGTTTTAATTTGGTTTTGTTTTAGAATTGGTTTTTGTTTTGCTTTCTTTTGCGATTTTGATTTAGGTTATTTAATTTTTGGTTTTGCTTTTTAAGTTTTGGTGGTGTCCTAGTTTGTATATACTTGTGGTTTCGTGTCAGTTTTGTAGTTGTATAGCTTTTGTGGTTGCTTTTTGGCCTTAGTTCCTACAATGAGGACATTGTGAAGTTTTGGTGTGAGGTTAAAGTGCCTATTTGTACACATTTTTTGAAAAATTCAAAAAATTCAAAAAGATTTTTTTAAATTTTTCTTTGGGGTTTTGTGTGCTTTCTTAAGTGATTGTGATCCCATGTGCTAAGCTATTGAGTTTTATATAAATAAAGTTTGCACAATGAGATATCTGGTGGAGGATGTAGACTTGATTTTTTATAATAACCCCATCTCGTATATATGATTTTGTGCTACCTTGCTCACTTTATTGTCAATTCTTAGGGTCTTATTGTTAAGTTGTCATGTTAGCTATTTGTTTGTTGAAGTTGCCTTCTAAACTCTTGAAAAATGCAAAAGAATGAAAAAAAAAGTTTAAAAAGTGAATAAAAACTCGGGCACCAATGTTTATAGCCATTATCTTTATTTCAAATCTTTAATTGGCTTGAATATGTGCTATTTTACTTGACGTCTGCCTGGGCAATGAAATAAATACTTTGCCCATTCTAATAAAATCCCTTTTTAGGGTGTGTGCATTATTATTCTTGAAAAAAAGAAAAAAAAGGGGGGGGGGGGAGGAGCAAATAAGGTAACTGCCCAAGGAAACGGGGATTGTGTCAATGTTAGCAACTTGATTCATGAGGATTTATACACATTTGAACATGCACCAAGGTGTACATATCATTCCATATTATGTGTGGGATGAAAAATGGGAGTCGGAATGCTTCCTTTGACTTATCTCTTGATTGTTCATTCTATTTGTCTATAATTTGGTGATTTGGTTACTGGGGTGATGCAATTGTTTAAGTTATGTACATGATTTTCCAATTACTTGTATATATGTTTATGTTTTGAAAAAAACTAAAAATATTTTCCTTTGTATTTTAAATGATTTTTATGGATATTTCACTTGAAAACCCTCAAGAGACCTCACCCGTCTACTTGGAAAACGAAGACGTTTAAAGGGCTTGTTACATACACTAAATATAATAGAGATTCCTACGAAAGTAAGTTAGGATTTTCTTTTTCTTACTATCCATTTTTTTAGGTAGTTTAGTTGTTTTACATAAGGACTAGCAAAATCTTGGTGTAGGGGTATTTGTTTTCATCAAAAATATAATATTTTTACAATATCTTTATATTCGATTTATGCTCGAAATAATTAGTATTTTTAAATTTCTCTTTGATTCTACTTGATTTTGGCAGATGACGAAAAATCAAAGAAAATGGAAAAAAAAAAAGATGAAGATGCTAAATGGAGAGTTCAGGCTCGACTTCCACTTCACTTGGCCCATGATCAGTCAAAGCCACTCTTTCGATGGCCCAAATGAAAAGTAAGCATGAATATAAGGGAAATAAACAAAAGAAGAAGAAAAACAACAAAACAAAAACCTAGGCCCCCCACACGTGCTGGTCACGTGACATCCATACCCCCTTATTTCTCAGTACCTTCTCTCTCCTCACTCTCGGTTCTCACCAAGCCAAAACCCTGACATCCCCTTCAGCTTCCATCTGAACTCATCTCTCTATCTCAAATTGAACTAGTGCAGCATCGCCATCCACTATCTCCATTATCTTCCACCATCACTACCTTCATTCGTACACCAAACCCACACCAAATCGTCTCCTTCCAATGCCAGCTTGCATCATCAACACCGTCCATGCCATCTCACATCAAGAGCCGCGACTGAAGGGGAGAGGCTGTAAATGGAGGCTGCAATGATTGGAGATAGGTAATCTAGGTTTAGTTTAAGTTTCTCAGGTGTAATTTTAGTTTTTTCGTTTCAATTCGACTTGTTAACAATTTAGGGTTCGATTTCATTTTGCTATTTTTGATTTCGTGTGTCAGATTTGTCTCTTCTAGCTTGCAATTTCTTATATTTGGAGCTTAAGTTGTTGATTTGGGTAGTTTATCACAATCTTCAGCTTGATATTGAACGAATCTTAGGTATTGCTTTCGATAATTTGCAAATTCGTCTCCCCTGTTTCGGTCCTCTGTTCGGTTCTGCTTAAGGCAGTTTTAATGTTGTTTCCTCTGTTGTTGGGCTTGGAATTGTGATTCTATTTATGTTCTGAATTTTGGTACTTATTGGACACATTTGTGGGATACATAGCATACATTTTTGGCCTAGAATTGCTCAGCTACTTGCTTTCCCTTTTCCCTGATTCTCTCTGCTCAAATGACGGGAGTCTAGCCTTCTATTACTGGAGGTGTTGAAGTTCGGTTGAGCTTGAAGCAAGGGTGCCCATGGCCTCAATTCGTCTTCTCCTCTGCTTGGTTGTTCTGGCTTCTCTGTTTACGTCATTTGTTTCTATCATGCCCAGCTTGATTTGCTTCATTTTTCATTCTCACTTTAATTTTGGCTTGATTGTTTTTCTGGATTTATAAGCCTGATTATGTTTGTGTTTGTGTTCTCTTTTTGTTTCTAGTAGTAATAGATAATGGAATTTGTTCTTATTTCCAGTTTAAGGGGTTTAGTTTAGATTTTCATTATGTTGGTCTTTTTGATTGTTGATTTTTGATTTTCATTATGTTGGATTGTGGATTATGTTTTGTCCCTGGATTATGCTGGTCTTGATTATATTTAGTATTAGATTACCTACTTTAATGTGGTTGAGTTTGGTTTTGCTATTTTATCTAGTTTAAAGAACATTTCGGTCCTATTAGAGTTTGCGAATAGTTAGAGATTATTTACAATTTCATCCATTTATAATCTTAAATTTTACTTGTTTATTGTTTTAATTAGTTTATAATTATGCTAGATTAGTAATTGTTGTATTTAGTGACCTTGATCTCATCCTCGTCTTTGAGGACACGACCCTCACGTACTACAACAAAAATCACACGCCTGGGGCTTTATTTTACGCTCAAAATTATCCTACAGTGATGATAGTGACAAAAAGCATCATGGCGCACCACTCCAATTGATAACAATTTTGAGTTCTCTACAATTAAAGGTTTACATTTGAAGGTTTTGCATTGCTTACTAGACCAGCTGCATTATGCCTTCTACTAGCATTATAAAAATACGAACCCCTCATACTGTTGGCCAATACGTGTTCTAAAGTAAAGCCATTATATGGGTTAATCCCTACCTCTAATAGAGTATGTCTTATAGTAGATACAATTGCTAGGTTCTTAACTTAGGTCGAAAAAGAATAGCATTCTCCACCCATTCATAAGATTGATTCTCCGATGTTAAGTCCCAACTCAATCCAGACTTCACATAAAATTGTTGATCAGATTTACTGTAGAATATGAACATCCACCTGTGAAACTAATATGCAAATACAAAGTCGTAATCATGAAACTTTCAGTACCCGGGTAATGTCCATCGAATCTATAGTTAATCAATTATCCAATTGAATTAAAATTACCGCAAGTGCACGAGATAGTTGTAGATACCAATTGGCAAGTACGGGTCGTGTCCACAAGGAACTTACTTTCAACTACCAAAACTAATCAACTAACCCAATCTAAACAAAATCAAAATATGAGTTTATGACTAAACTAATGAACACAATAACAACTAAGAATCGAATGAGGGAATAGAATATTAAAGCACTCAGGTTAGAATTAACAGTACGATTATGCTAGCCGAATCAATTACTAGCCTCGCCGAACAATCATAGAGATATGTCATGAATGAATAGATTGCCAATTAAGCCCATCTCCTCCCTCTCTAAAGGGTCGAAGACTAATCCTACAACTATAGTCACTTATTTTCATCGGACTAAAGGTCACAGGATTTCAACATCTACAATCTCTAATCCCAACTAGAAGCTTGACTATTTTCATATTAAAATCGTAATTGTCTACTAATTCGCGCTAAGTGAAGGTTTCATCTTTTAACGCTCCCCTAAACCCAAGTAATAATGGATGAATGCCCTTAAGGCATTTCATCGAGCATTAGTAGAAATCATGAACAAAAGCAAGGAAAGTGAGGGATTGGGGCTACAATTGATTCAACTAAACATAATCGACTTTAATCCCAACCCAAGTTGGGAATTTAGCCACACCACTTCACAATCAACAACCATAATTTCAATTCTACCAAACAACGTTCAATTCCCAAAAGCCTAAAATAACAATAAAGAGAAGAGAAGGAATTGGAAAAACAAACTTGAATTGATTATTGTTAAAAGGTATATCGAACTTCGATGCCAATGAATTCAATAGAAAACAATGGAAATCAAAAGTCAGAATGTAAAACCTAAAAATCGTCTAAAAACGTCTGTGAAAAGAGAAAATTGAATGAAAACTCAATCTGCCCCAAAACAACCCTGAAGGAAAATTTAAGTTGCGACGCGGAACGGGGGTGGCACGGTCGTCCCCCGAGGCACTGTGGCACCATGCCGAACTCTGCCAGAAACCACCCAAAACCGCACAAGTGGCACGAGTGTGCCACTTCGCACGGCCAAACCGTGCCACATGGCATGGTCGTGCCACGTGGCACGGCCAGGCCGTGCGAATTAGCTACCCCGGCCACTTGTGCCGGTTCGAGTGGCTCAGCTGTGCTACGTGGGTTCGATTCTTCGGGACTTCTATGCGACGCTTTTTCGTGGCTTTAACTCGCCCCCTTGGTAGTCCTGTCTGCTAAATGTTATTCATCTTTCCGTTTCTTCGATAAAGTTCCTGAAAATATTGAAAGATGCTGTATGAGTAAAAAATATGGTAAAGGAGACCGATTTGACTCTTTCTTAACGCGATTGAACGTGAAACGTGGGAGAAAATGAGTCAAATAGGGGTTAAAAACGGGACAAAATAGATGTTCATCACGCCCCCTTACTTATCTGTTGCTTGCCCCCAAGCAAGACTACGCTATGAAATATCAGGGTTGATGGTAAACCTCTCAATACGGCCTCTTCAAGGCAAGGGATGAATAATCAATAATTCAAGTTAAACTATGCATTAGAGATGACCAAGTCAAAGTGTGAAACAATTTAAATACAACACACACACTTCCTTCCATGAATCCCCATACCCAAATGCAATGCATCAAATGCCCTAGTATTGAAGCACATAACAAGACAGGGCCTTCCTTGATGAGGGGTGAGTAAGTAGGACTGCTAGAACCTCACTTTAGGACAAAGTGGAACACTCCACTCAATGTGTTTAGAATATGTAACAAGGGTGCAATCAATAGTTTACCCAATCAAGCAACTACCACAAGCTTGGTAGAGTTCTCAATTCTCCACCGCCTAATGCAAAATGCAATATGTAAATCATGAGGACTTGTAAAGGGATGTAATGGTGTCAAAGCTAAAGGGTGAGAAGTGGAATAAATTTGGAAAGAGTGCAGCTAATAGTCAAGAGACTAGGGAGCAAAAAACACTTCCACAATTAATGTCGAAACAATAACTTCACACCACAATTGATATTTGAGCCACAAACCCCACAAAAAACTTAACAGAGGAATTTAGCAATCTCATTGTCACACTCCCATGCCAAACACCTTATTCACAACTTTTCTATTTTTTTCCTCTTTCTCTTGTTTTTTCTTCTCCGTTTTTTTGTTCTTTTTCCTTTGCTTCCTCCTTTTTTCATTCATTTCTATTTCTTTTCTTTGAAAGGAGAAAGGCATGTGAATGGCATGGGGAACACAAACTTGAATCACAAATCCCCCCAAACAAGCCACTAATAACGCAACCAAGGTGAGCTAACCTTCGAAGCAAACCCTACTTAACATGAAAGTATCGCTACACTGGACCTTGACAAGGATATGGAGAATATCTATAGACCAAGTGTGCAATGTGTAAGGGGCAACAACAAAGACAAGCGAAAAGGCACAAAGGGCTAGCAAGAAGGTAGTACATATCAATGGCTGGCTTTTTGGCTCACGTGGCTAAATAGAACAAAAATTCCCTCAATCATATTAACACATGCACATGCTAAATGCGATTTCAAAGAGAACAAGACCAAGTTCTAGAGATGCAATCTTGGATGAGTCACACATGAAGGAAAGTATGAGACTATATGCAATGAATAGTCATCAGGCTCAAAGTCTCATAGGTAAGTCTACCACAATCCAACAACTTATTTCAAGGTATGTCCCACTTATCAAGGTCAATCAAGCCAAGTCATATGAACCTCAAGGGAAATATGACATATGACATAGGACAGGGGGAATATAGATGGCAATGTTAAAACGCAATTCACAAAAGTTCACAGCATAATAGGCCACACTTCAATTCAACACATAACTCAACCAGATCAATCAATCATCACCCCTTTCATTCTCATCGTAAGAGGGGTTTTCGCACATATTTATTAAAAAGCAATAAATCTAACTAAGAAAGCGGTAAAGGATATAAGGGGAAACGAAGAGAAGGGCAAGAAGTAGTACCTGAAGATCTTAACGAAGCCCAGCTCGATCACTTCCCCTTTTCGAGATGCAGAATCTAACCTATATGCTCTATACTACATGGTCTAATAAACAAAAAATGCAAAAACAACCTAGTAAAACTATATGAAGTCCTACCTATATAATGCGAATGCAAGTGATGTCATACGTCCCAATCTTGGGATCCACAATTTCACCTAAAGAGCGACAAGCTCACCCCCCCAGGCTTGAGATTTTCATTGTCCGCAATGAAAACGGTGTAGAAAAAGGGCAAGGAAAGGGGAAAGGCAAGGATCGAATAGGGAAAGGGGGAGGGGAAAGGGCCGGAGTGAACCACTAAGTTTTTTTTTTTTTAAAGCTATAAATGCCTTGGGTTGCCTTCCAAAAAGCGCTTGTTTTAGGTCCTAAGCTCGACCCTTACCTTAGGAGAGATACGATCGCGAGACGGGGGGAGGTGGGGTAGTTGAAACATCACATGGCTGTACATCCAACACCTCCCCAGGGCTGGAATAAGAAATCAGCGCGGCCCAGGAAATGTCTGTCTCCCAAGGGGACCCTCTGAATGTAGAAGTAGGCAATGGGAGTCGATAGGGGAGGGCTGTCGTCCTCATATGGGGTCCGCAACCCCAATTTATAGGCTCTGCACCCAGGGCAGGTGGAGGAGGAGTGGAGAGAGTAGTTGGGAGGTGGTGTGGGCACAGGAAAGCAGAAAGCAATCCGTTCTCCACACACAGTGAAGGTCATGGTGCCGGTCAGTATGTCAATCACCGCCCCCACAGTCGCAAGGAATAGGCGACCTAAGATGAGGGGGGCCGGGAAGTCCTCGTCCATGTTTAGGATGATAAAATTGCATGGAACGAGGAATGTGCCCACTTGAACCGGGACATCCTCTACAATGCCTACAGGCTGCCTGATGGAGTAGTCTGCTAGCTGAATAGTCATGCTGGTCGAAGTGAGGTCCCGTAGTTGCAGCTTCTTGTAGAGAGCGAGCCACATGAGGCTCATGCTAGCACCCAGATCGCAGAGGGCTCTCTCAATTTGCTTATCCCCTATGCAGCATGGGATAGAGAAACTGCTAGGATCCTACAGTTTCAATGGTGATCGCCTCTAGAAGAGCGAAATGCGGACTAATGGGGGCCACTGAAGTGTGCCCAGGGTCTTCGTTCTTGGACAGGAGCTCTCTCAAAAATTTAAAATGAGCAGGTGCTTCTTTGAGAGCTTCCAGGAAGGGGTTACTGACATAGATTCGGTGTAAGGTCTCCAGGAATCGCGCGAATCTAGGCCCAAGCTGAAATAACTTGGACCATGCCAATCGCTGAGGGAAGGGCACTGGGGGCTGGTACTTGCGAGCGGGAGGTGGCAGCCTAGTCTCCCCAGCTGAACTCAGATTCTCTTTTCTCTTCATCCCCTGTGTTCCTGTAGAATCAGGAACTTGAACTACCTCCTGGAGAACCATCACCAGGTTATCCTATAACTCCTCTCCCATCGTGGAGATGGCAATGACGTGACCTAGGGGGTTAGTCTCGGGATGGCCTGGATGCCCTTGAGGCTAAGACAAGTGGCTCACTTGCTGAGCGAGCTGAGTGATCTGGGCGTCCATTGTCTTCGGATGCGCAACCCTAGCATCAAGTCTGGATGTCAACAAATTGGTCAATTCACCAAGACTTTCATTAGTCTTGGTCTGAGTCGCTATGAAACGCTCCATGAGACTCTCCAGATGTGATGTGGGTTGAGGAGGTGGAGGGGGTGGAGGAGTGTAGGGAGCTCTGTTGTGGAAACTAGGTGGCTAGATAGTACTTTGGGGGTGAGGGTTGAAGTTTTTGTAAGGGGGGTTTAGGTGACTCTTCCAACCCTGACCATAGCTACTAGAGTGGGGGTTATTTTCTGGTGGAGGGTTGAAGTTGTGGAATGCATTGAGGTGTTCAATGCTAGAGGAGCCATTGTACCAGTCAACTGAAGTATGCCCCTGCACCACACGTCTCACAAATAGCATGTACTCCAATTGGGTTAGGAGTACCCACTCTATCCAATCTCTGTGCCAGTGCATCCACCCTGTTGGCTAGGAGCGTTATAACATCAACCTCATATCTACAGCTGCTTTTCTTCTGGGCGACTCGCTCACTTGACCAATGATAATTATTGGAAGCCATCTCTTCCAACAAGGCCTTTGCCGCCTCAATTGACTTGCCCATGAGAGCGTCCCCCGCTGCAGCATCTATTGAGATTTTCACGGACCGCTCCAACCCATTATAGAATGTTTGGATTAGGAGCCAGTCAGGAACTCCATGGTGGGGGCACTGCCGCTGAAGGTCTCTAAGCCTCTCCCAAGCCTCGTAGGGGGGCTCTTTTTCCTGCTGGGTGAAGGATGTAATGTCTGTCCTCAGCTTTGCAGTTTTTCCTGGTCAGAAGTATTTGCTGAGGAAGCCCTTGGAGAGAACCTCCCAGGTGGTGAACGAGTTGGGCTCCTCATTTTGCAGCTAATCACTAGCTCTGTCACTCAATGAGAAAGGGAAGAGTTGCAGTCGAATAGCATCGGCGGACACCCAATTGAGTTTTATGGTGTCGCACTTCGCAAGGAATTTGCGAAGGTGCGCATTGGGGTTGTCCGAGGGATATCTGCCCAATTGATCATGCTCCACGAAACTGATGAGCGCTGGGTTGAGCTCGAAATTATTAGCCTCGATCGTCGGGCTAACAATTGATGAGGTGACTCCAGATGCCTGCGGTAGGTCATCGTCCCGTAGCACCGTATTGTCTTCCTGGGCCATCACCACTACTTCTTTCTTCCTCCTTCTCGCTTCTCTGCTACGTCCGTGTGCGACTGCTTCTATCTCAGGATCAAGGGGGAGAAGGTCTTAATCCCTCTTACTCCTCCTGTGCATACAAAGCAAGCACTACCAAGGCGTAAACAGTTTCAAGCAGGAATGAGGAATGACTGAAAGTTACGAAAAGAAAAATAAAAGGGCCTAGTCTAGAGTAAAATGACCAGTTCTGATATCGAAAGGAATAAGTTCCATGACAACGGCGCCAAAAACTTGTTGAATAAAGAATACCGCAAGTGCACGGCGTAGCCGTAGCTAGCAACCGGCAAGTACGGGCCGTGTCCACGAGGAACTTACTTTTGACTACCAAAACTAATCAACTAACCCAATCTTGGCCAAATCAAAATATGAGTTTATGACTAAACTAATGAACACAATAACAACTATGAATCAAATGAGGGAACAGAATATTAAAGCACTCGGGTTGGAATTAACAGCACGATTATCCTAGTTGAACCAATTACTAACCCCGCTGAACAACCCTAGAGATGCGTCATGAGTGAATAGATTGCCAATTAAGCCCATCTCCTCCCTCTCTCAAGGGTCAAAGACTAATCCTAGAACTATAGTCACCTATTTTCATGGCACTAATGGTCACAGGATTACAACATCTACAATCTCTAATCCCAACTAGAACCTTGATTATTTTCATATCAAAATCCTAATTGTCTACTAATTCACGCTAAGTGAGGGTTTCATCTTTCAACGCTCCCCTAAACCCAACTAATAACGGATGAATGCCCTCTCAGGCATTTCATCGAGCATGCGGCATGCATAGCAGAAATCATGAACGCAAAAGCAAGGAAAGTAAGGGATTGTGGCTACAATTGATTCAACTAAACATAATCAGCTTTAATCCCAACCCAAGTTGGGAATTTAGCCGCACATCAATTCACAATCAACAACCATAATTTTAATTCGACCAAACAACATTCAATTCACAAAACCCTAAAATAACAATAAAGAGAAGCAAAGGAATCGGGAAACGAACTTGAATTGATTGTTGCTAAAAGGTAGATCGAACTTCGATGCCAATGAATTCAGTACAAAACAATGGAAATCAAAACCTAGAATGTAAAACCTAAAAATCGTCAAAAAATGTCTTTGAAAAGAGAAAACTGAATGAAAACTCAATATGCCCCAAAACAACCCCAGAGGAAAATTTAAGCAGCGAGACGGAACGGGGGTGGCACGGTGAAACCATGCCGAAACTCTGCCAGAAACCACCCAAAACCGCACAAGTGGCACGAGTGTGCCACTTGGTGCGGCCAAACCGTGCCACATGGCACGGTCATGCCACTTGGTTGCCGCGACCACTTGTGCCGGCTCAAGTGGCTCGGTCGTGCTATGCGGGTTCAATTCTTTGAGACTTCTGTGCAATGCTTGTTCGTGGCTTTAACTCGCCTCCTTGGCACTCCTTTCTGCTAAATGTTATTCAACTTTCTGTTTCTTCGATAACGTTCTTGAAAATATTGAAAAATGCTGTATGAGTAAAAAGTATGCTAAAGGAAACCGATTTGACCGTTCCTTAACGCGATTGAACGTGAAATGCGGGAGAAAATGAGTCAAATAGGGGCTAAAAACGGGACAAAATAGAGGTTCATCACTGATAAGCAGTGGCTTTATGGAGTGCCTCGTGGTTTGTCAAGTGCCAGCCGCATAGACGAATGTCATCAACTAGGGCGCTATTAGCCACTAAACACTTGCTTGAGCTCTGCATTTTAAATTCATTTTCCAGACCATCTTCTCTGCTTCATCAGGTGCCTTGCCCTTTTTTGCATTTATCTACTGCATTGCACCTTGGCTCCTTACTACTTCAGTTACTCGCTATAAAAGCTTGCTTTTCGGTTGCTCACACCCTAGGTGGTGCGGCTTAGCCACAACTATCTCAATAGTTGGCTTATCTTTTCAGGCGTATGCATAAAGGCATAATTAGTTACAATGACCGGGTACAACATAGAGGTATGACATAAATGACCGGGTACAACATCACATTTGACACCTGAGGGAGGTACAACACAACTATGAAGTACCTCAACAGATGTTACAATAATCTGTATATGTGTTTTTGCGGGTGCAACCGCTTAATTGTCTAGTTCTAATAAATGTTATTGGCACAATTTTGTCCTTGAATCGTATAACTATCAAAAGCGACTAACTATTCATCAGAACTGTTGTGATCATAATACTAATAAGGTTATATCAACATCTGCCTCATTGCAAACTGTAGTTATAAGTTTCCCTAAATAAAGCTCTCCATGCCTACTGGACAAAAGAGCAGTATTTTTCTTTAGGTTTAGGTAGTTCTCCCAGGTGTGAGACCATTTACTTCATGAGTATGAGGAATCGAATGTCGAGAAAAGTTTATTAGCAACAAGGGATCCATTCTTACCTATCCCCCTCGTCCCTACGTATTTGAGGAGGAGGTTGTAACAAAAAAAGACTTGGTTCCTCATAGATGGAACTGGGAAAAGGTATCAGATGACTAGTTCACCACGAAAAGTGAACTTGTAATTGTAGTCATTTTCTTTTCTCAAGAAATAAGCAATGGAAAATGTTGCTAGTCATCTCAATGAAGTTGTGGGCTCTAGGAAAGAAGATCCAAGATGATTCCTCACCTATCCTATCAAGGGACAAGTTGAACATTGAAGTTTGTATGCTCATATGAATGGCCAGGGCAGAAAGCTTGTACATCTAAAAGGATCCATCCATGGACATGACTGGATATTGTGAACAAAAGAAAAACAAAGTTGGGTTTTAGTAGTGATTCATTAGACCGATCATTCCCCACCTCCAGTGTGCATTATGCAAATAGGTCCTATGCTCAACTGACGTTAAAAAGTTGAGTGTCCTATATCAATCATAGGATCGCTCTATGAAATGGTCATTTCTGTATGACCTCCCATTATTCACAACATTCCTTGCTTCTTGCTTTGAGCGGCTCTTCGGTTCCACAGTAGAAGTGTTAGTCCTCTTCGGTCAAGTTGCTTGAGCTTGTTGCTACCTACTCTATGATCTCCATCCCGAAAGTGAAGAAAGAGGAGCAGGTAATAAGGCTATTGTCCTCTCCTAGCCTAGTAGTTCTAAACTACTACCTTGATTGTTGCCAATGGGGATCCCCTATTCCGAAAGGTTACTGGACTGGCCATTAGGTCTAAAGTGGTATGCCATTGGTATGACATCGCTGGATTCACTCCTACAGCACCATCATAGGACATTACAAGCTGAGCATCTATTTCTCGTGTATCGCTCTATAACGAGAAAAAGGATATGTACCTCCAGCAACAACAAGAATGGAGCACATGCTCTTATTCTGAAAGCATTTCAAGATATAGCTCTAACCACCTCAATTAAGTCCTTGTTTTTAGCACGTTATAGTTATAAAAGTCTCTCGACAATGGGAATGGTGGATTACTAGTAAGCCAGATGCTCTGAGAACTAGATTATTCTTTTAGGAATTTCATCGCAATTAAATTGGCTTCATAAAGATGATACTCTGATATCATTGATGTCTAATAGCGTTGATACTAATGGTTTGATCTACTACTACCTTATCTATTGAGTACTACGGAGCAAATTATGTTGGATAATAGATAAAGATGTGGTCTGAATAATCTAGATTCTAGTTCCATGAATAATCATTTATGGGATTCATTTTTTTTTTAGTGGAAATGCCATAAAGCGCTGACCAAGATCCATGGTACAAAAACCAAAGTAAGAATGAGGAAGAAAAAGATATCATGATGTCAATCTATTATTCCTTGCATCATATATGTTGTTGAGTCTTAAAATCCAAATTGCTATGGTTCTACTACATCACACGGAGCAATGGGAAAGAATAGCCATTCTCAAACAATCATTTGGTTCGTTCTTTGCTACTTTGCTCTCTCAAAAATGAAGAATGACTCTCCCAATTTAGGAAGATAGAAATTGCCAATTGGTTGTTAACCAATGATCCAAAAAGCATGGGAGTTTTGGGTGTAAGAATGGGTTTCTTCTCTTATTGAATTTAAATTTCATTGTAGTTAGGAGCGAGGACTTAGAATAGAGGAAGGATAGCGAAGTGAATAAAGGCCTTTCTAAAAGCCGGTTTCAGAGTAGAAAGCTTAATAGAACATGCCAAAAAGATAGCGAGGTCGCATCATGTCAGTAGTATCAAGAAAGCTTTATCAGAGCATTCCTAGTGGGAGTTCCAGATTTTGGAACTCTGGCCTGCCACATCAGTAAAAGTTCCATAATTTTGGAACTTATATTCCATGACTTCTCCAACCTATGGAACTCAATTTTAATCATCCAATAAAAATATTTATCATGGACCCACCTCATAACACAAAACCTATTTTTTAAATTTTTTAAAAATTATAAATTAACTCAAAAAAAAGAAAAAACAAAAACAAATAATAAAAAAATCACAAAAAGACAAAAAGGAGAGAAATGGGGGAAGGAACTCCTAGGCAAGGCATCCCGCGTGGCCCACGTATTTCCTTCCCGCTGCCAGCTTTCCCTTGCTATGTGTGTCACACGCAGGCCCCACATGTTTCTACGCGAGGCACCCGCTGCCGGTGCTATCAGAATAGAAAACTAGTGCACATCAGAAATAAGTTTCTAACACGCAAAAGCCTCCTTGTTTAGTCTTTTCACTCATTAGAAAAGCCATTCCATTCTTATTGGTGTAGAAAAAAATATATAAAAATTCAAAGTAGAGGATGCAGCTGGTGCACATGACGAAGGAGAATAGAGTGGGTTTAGTGGAGGAGCTCTCGGCACATAGTCCGCAGTTGGTGGTTGACGAGTCAAGGAGCTTTCTCTTCTTTGTAGACATCAATGTGAATGGATAAGGAATTCCAATATGCTTGCCCTGTATTTATTGTTAATAAATGAAGAAATATATTCCCACTTGTGGGAGTTATGAAAAGTAATACAAACTACTAAGAAATACCATATTAAATATGCATAAAAATCGGTGTACTTAGGGGGTGTAGATGCCTAAAAATGATATCTTATTTTTAATTACCCAATGATGAAAAATATACACCAAGAGGTGTACTTGGGGCCAGTAGAGTAATCCGTGAATTCGAGTAAGAAAGGTTAATAAAGCTCAAAAATCCCAAAGTAGGCCCATATTGACAATGTCCGACATCCAGTTGAATTCCATTGTACAGAGTATAGGATTATAAAGTCTAGTTATCAACATTCTTCATTGAATAAGCTTTCTAATCATATATTATGCACTAATGTCTAATAGGCAATGGAAAAAATATAAGTCAAATATTTGGACTTACACATACTCACTATTTTGCTTATATTTTACTCCACACTTTTCTAAAAATTATGAAATTAGTTTTATTATAAAATAAACTTAATAAGCTTTAATGGGAAAATAGAATCACTCAAAATAGAGGTTGGACATGAAACTTATGGGCAAAATAAGTTTAGTTGTTTGCAGCAAAGCTCAGGAACCCGGGTGGGTTCCTACTTCCAGTAACCAGGTCGGGTCCTGTAGATGAAAACCCAACCGAGCTCCTTCTCTCTGAGTCCTTGTCTGCCAAATAGGATTAGCCTACTAGAATTCTAGAATGATTTTTCATTGAGAGTAATTAGTGAGAATCCTGGCTCAATTACTTTACCTGTTTAGATTAACCTTAATGGGACTAGGATTAGGTCTCCTATTTCTAAACCGATTCAAGCTATCCCCTCAACCACAATAAATAGGGAGATATTCCTAGGGTTAGAGGCATCGAATTGGAATAGATTAGGCATCATCTGGAGGCATCAAATTAGTTAGAGGCACCAGAACACATCAAAATATTAGACAAAGGGGAGCATCAAAATTGAGGAGAGAAACACTCCACCCACTAAAGGTAAAGAATTCGGTTAACCATTAAGAAGGCATCACTCTGCTGGGTTCCCAGGTACCCACTTGAGGGCAAAAACCCTGCCTTTTCCTACTTTTCTACTCCATTCCTTTTTTATAATTTGGATGCTAAATTACCAAAGGTGTAATCTTTAGGTAGTTACCTGTTTGCTGTAACTTATTTACTTTACTTTTTTTGCATTTGATTACAGTTTATATCTTTTGATAATTATATAAATTATTTTCATCCATTCCATGCATGTATGTTTATATGATTAAGTTTTAATTTCCTGTATTGATTAGTAAAGGCCGTTAGTGATGACTGAGGGTGATAGGATGCAATCCATCACATCATCGTACCTTTGGCCCCGAATCTAGAACCTCGGCTCCAGACTAAGGAGTCAAGATTGGTCCCTACACTAGGGATTGTTCATGGTCTTTCCAAAACCTTTTTCAAGCAAGACCACTTTATCCCTTCGGTGTCCTTATCAGCATGATATGCTTCAGAACGTGTCATAGTTTGTATGTTTTCCTAAAAGCTTATTGGCTGCTCTGTGTAGTTATAATTTTTTTATTGCTTCAGTCAATATATGTTCCTACATTGCTAGACTTAGGAGAACAAGTTTGGAACAAGGCAGTGGAATCTGCATGACCCAGAATCATGGGTTCTGATATGACCTAAGAACCTGCTCGGGTTCCTAGATTAGACTTGCACCTAGATTCTAGGTTACCCTAATCACTAGAGAATTGGACCTAGCCTTGCCCGCGGAACTTGGCTGGTTCATCGACCAGGTCCAAGGCCCAGCCTCTTGTGTTGCTATAGGCCTAGGCTTGCCTCGCTATTTTCTATCAAAATATAATTAAATATAATTTTTTCAAAAACATAAAAGTGCGTATCATACGAGCACTAGCGATTTGTGGGGGATCGCACCCTGAGGAGGTGGATTCTTACAGTGATAGCTCCACTGGGGATGTTTTTAAGAGGGCGAGATTTGAACTTCAACATGCAACATACTATCTCAATCCCTACGACACAGGGAACCATCTAAAACATTCTAGTCACATCATGCACTCCGTGGGTGGTGTATGAAGCGTTGGGTGGTGGGATGACTGTTGGTAACCTAACTTGAAGCTTTTGTAATATAAAACTCTTCTCTGGGTTAGAATTCATGTGTATGATTTGGAATGCAATGTGTGTTTCTATGATTTAACTCATATAGTCCAAAGGACTATACGTTAATGCTGTGAACCTTAGAAGAGCCAAAATTAGGAAAACTAAGTCTTGGAAGTCGATTAGAAACCAAAGCGGTTTTTAGGTTAATTCAGTCCTAATAGGACTCTTGATCTGGAATCTGAAAAGGATTCCAATTCCGTTTTAGAGTATCAGTTTTGGCCAAAAAAACACTACAACAAAATAGGCCTATTGCAACATTGCCTAGTTCAACAATTGAAAAATTGTTGCCATAAAGCACTTTCAGCAACACCGACCAAAATTGTTGCATCAGATCTCTCTTATCAAGCTATTACAATGTTTTGCCCCCAAAAAATTGAAAATAAAAGAATGTAAATTAGGGTCACGAAATATTGAAGTTTTCGCCCCTTCAGTCCCATCAAAATTCAGAACACAAACATTGACCCCTTTCTTTGCCCATTTGTTTGAGCTAAAAATGTGCTATTTTTAAGGTACTTTTACACCTGTTTTATGCTCGTTTTAATAATATTTTTAAGGTTTTTAATTGATTTTATTTTATTTTGCAGATTTTTAATAAATGTGAAAAAAGGGCCAAAATGGTGAAAAATGCGAGAAAAATAGAGGAAATTTCAAGAATTAAAGAACCGGTCCAAAATTCCACAGAACCGGCCAAGGAAAATTGAAGGAGAAAAGAGAAAAAAAAACCAAACCGGTTCAGCAAAAAACCAGACCAACTGGTTCAAAAAAACCTGGTTCGCGTATAAAAACCCCCTCCCCTTCACACGCTCTCTCTCTCCTCAACGCCCCTTCTTCTTCTCTCTCTTCCTCTTTGATTCCCAGAACACCCAAACCCCATGCCCATGCTCTCTCTAGCCTGTTCTCTCTCTCCCTTATCCCTTCCAAATACCACCCTGCCCACAGTAATCCCCGAAACCCATAAACCACCCACAGCCCACAGATCCCCGTAACCCCAAATCCAGCCACAATTTCACCATCTACTTTGCACCATCCCACCACCAGGACACGTCTGCCTCCTTTGCTGGCTTCATCAACACCAACCACGACACCACCAAACGAAGGGTCGAGATTTAAGGGGTTCGAGTATAAAGTGGACTTGGAGGAAGCCATTGAGGGGTCCGAACAGTAGGTAATTTAGGTAGATTTTAGGAGTAGGATTAGGTTTTCAATTCCGTTTTTTTAGGTTTAGATTTAGTTTAATTTCGTTGTTAATTTCATTCGTGTTCTTCAATTTCAGTTTTAGGGTTTAGATTTCACTTTCATTTTCGATTTTACTTCAAATTTCAGAATTAGGGTTTCATGGATTTTGGTTTGCCTAGCTTGGAATTTCTGTAATTATGCTATAATTTCGAGTTTTTCCAGTAGCAATTCACAATACTAGTTCGATTTTGCAAAACCCAAATGTTAGTTTGTCCAATTTCATTCGATTCCCCTCTCCCCTGCGTTTGGTTCGTTCGAATGGTTGCTTTTGGAATCAATGAGTTGCGTGATGGTAGTTCGAGCTCTTCTCCTCGCCTGTTTTGGTTTGGGCTCCATTCTGTTTCAATTCATTTTTCCCCTTCCCTTTAGTTGTTTCGGTTCCGCTGAGTCCCCTTCCCCTGTTTTTTTCTTGCTGTTGTTCTGCTTGCCTGCTTCGGTTTTGTTTGCCCTGAAAATGAACACTGAATGTTGGATGATTGAGTGAGTAAGGATGCTGGTTTAGGGTAGTGAGTGAATTTGTGTTGGTTGAGTGAATTCATGTTGTTAGATTGAAGTCATTGCTTCATTTCGCTGAAACTGCTCCTCTGCCTTCTTTCTGCTGAGTGTGCTTCAGTTTGCTTAGTGATTAGTTACTTGTTTTGGGCATTTTGGTTCAGGTTGCTTGCTGTTTAATTCAACTTTAGATTGATTGATGTTTTGATGATGATTCAGTTTATGCCTCGGTTTTGATTGCTGGTTTACAAGCTTGGGTTTTGTTCACTGTGTTAATTTCTGAGATTAGTGGCTAGGTTTTAAATCAGGCTTAATTCCATCTTGGTTTGGTTTAATTTGGATAATCAACACAAGGTTTAGTTTAGGTCGTTTAAATTCTCAGTTAAAAGCAGTGCAATTAGTTTAGTTGAATTAGGTTATTAGATTGCTTTAAGTAATTCCATTTCGTTTAGTCAATCATTTAATGACCATAAAATCTCACGTCTTTCCTAAGGACCGACCCTTAAGTACTATGACTGACAATCAGGTGCTTGAGGTTTTCCTTTTTCTTTAATTTACTTTTCTCCACCTGAAAAACCACCAACTTTTTTGGCGCCGTTACCGGGGAAGACGGTGTGATTTGGTCATGTTTTATTTTTTTTAGTTGCTTTCGTATTGATTTGTTTAGTTTGTTTCGTTGTTATTCACTTAGTCATGTTTTGTTTAATTGTTTCGTAACTATAGTTTCAAATCAATTTTTAATATCGTTTCCTTGTTAGTGTTTTGAAAATTCAAAAAAATCCAAAAACATTTGAAAAAATAAAAAATCCAAAAACATTTGAAAAACCTTCAAAAATCCAAAAAAAAAATCAAAAATGCTTAAAAATTCAAAAACAACTGAAAAATTTGAAAATCCAAAAAAATTGAAAAATTTTTGGAAAAAAAAACTTTAAAAAAAAAATTTTAAACGGGAGTTTTCAGTTTCCCATAATTTGAGCGCGAACCTTTTTGGAATTACATTTCAAGGCTTAATGATTATCGTGCTCAACTGAATCATAATTTTGAAAAATGGGAAATTTATGAGGTCTTTCTTGAGGGTCTAAACTTTGAGTCAAAGAGTTACATCCGTTCAATTTTTCCTGGAGGTTTAAGAGAATTGATATATAAAACTCCAAATGAGGTTTGGGATGTCTTTGAAAAAGTAGCTTAGGAAACCTATACGATTGACGAAGCTAAACAGTCTTTTAGATACCCAACTCACAAAGAGTATGATTTTCAAGCTAATTCTTACCCTTCAGATCATTTTATGAACTCCTATGACTCATTTCACTCTTATATGCGTCCTGTTTTGTGCGACTATTGTGAATCTCCCGATCATGATGCTTCTGCTTGTCCTTACCGTGATTATATTGATGCTACCTATGCAAGTTTTGAAAAGAAACTTAATGATATGACTAATCAAATGGTAGAGACTATGAAATTGAGGATTGCTGAATATTCTCAATGTTTTAACCAAATTAGGGAGACTGGTAGTTAGATTGATTCTAGTTTAGGATCTCCTAAACCTAATATTGATCTCTGTGATGATTTTGAACCTTCTTATTCTACTAGGCCTGATTTGAATGAAAACATGTCTTTGCCTAGTTTAGGTCAAGAGAGTGACCTCCCTAAGTCTCTATCCACAGATCTTGCACCCTGCACTAGCTTACCCCAAAATGTCACTGAAGATATTTTAGTCGACCTGCCCACCACTTTGAACGACTTTTGTGAACTTGAAGTGGGTAAACAATCTGATCATGATAGTGAGTTATAAATAAGCATCACACCTGAAATTGAGCTTCATGATTTGGATGAATCGAAAGATATTTCACAGGAGTTGCCTGTTGAAGTAACTGAACTCACTATGTTTGACTTTGATGATGATATTCTTTGTGCAGAGTATGAATCTTTTTCATGCGAGTTTGATGTTACCAAAGGTCTTGATGTGGGTTCTCATGTTGAATATGAAACATTTTCTTTTGATCCCATCATCCTTGACCTCTTGTTTAAATTGGATGATAATATTCTGCATATAGAATATGAATCTTTTTGTGAGTTTGATGTCGATATGAGTTTGAGTAAGGATTCTGGTGTTGAATATGAATCATTTTTTGTTGATCCTATTCAAACTGACTTCCTTTTTTATTATTGCAAGTCTGATTTTGTTGAATCTGAGATGATTACCACTAAAAACTTTAATTTAAACCAGACTCTTGTGCTTCTTGATATTAACAGACTTGTGAAATTTGCACCCCCTATTTTGCCTAGATTGCTCGTTTATGCTGATATCATTTCTAGACCAATGCCCTCACTTCTGGCTTATTATGAGTATGTTCATTTCATTCTTGAGTGGGCCCAACTGTCTGATAAGTTGCAACGGGCCCTTACCTATGCTTTCTTGATTAGATGGATGTACTCAATCTGGTTCTAACTCCCTGCGTTTCATAGTTGCTATACTATTAAGAGTTGGGCTTCTGTGTTTGATAAGCTGTTACGTGCTCTAACAAGTTTTGATTTGAGTAGCATTTTTTTTCAGCATAATATGGAGTGGTTGATGCTCCATAAGCTTTATAGTTTGGGTACAACTTGTATCCAACATGGTATGATTGTTCCACTCTTCTTTTCTTTTTCATTTCTTTTCTTCCTTTTCGTACTTAGTTGTATATATTAGGATTTTGTAAATACTTGCTAATTGTAAATATCTAGGGTTGTTTCTTATGTTTCATTTTGCTTCTATAGCTTAGGATGTTTTAGTTTTTCCTTTGATTTCATTTTTGTTTAGTAATTTCATTTTTGTTGCATTTTTGATTCATTTTTGTTTTTCTTTTCTTTTATTCTGTTTTAGATTTCTTTTGGTTTACTTTGCAATTTAGTAGGTCCTTGATTTTTGTTTTGGTTTTGTTTTTGTAAATATGGGTGTTTCCTTTGATTTTCGTTTTGATTTTCATTTTCATTTCGGTTTTATTTGGTTTTAGTTTCGTTTTTGGCTTTCTTTTGTGATTTGGTTTTTCTTGGCTTTTGTGAATATGTGTGTGTTTTATTTTGTTTTGTTTTGTTTTGTTTTGGCTTTGTTTTTTATTTTAGGTGTGTCCTAGTTGTATGTATTTTAGGTTTTTCGGCTGTATAGTTTATGTGCTTGCTTTTTAGCGCCTTAATTCCCACAATAAGGACATTGTGAAGTTTTGGTGTGGGGGTGAGGTGCCAATTTTTTTGAAATTTTTGAAGATTTTTCGTTGTTTTTGGGGACGTTTGTATTATTTCTGATTAGTTTGAATCCCCTGTGTTTTAGTTGTTAGTTTGTATATAAATAGGATGTGCATGATAAGTCTCTCACCTCAAATATGATATTCTAAGCCCTGATTCTAACTTCAGTTGTTCATTATGGGTTGTGAAATCCAGTCCTTGTTTATTTCTTTCATCATTATCTTTAGGTCTTAGGTTTCCATGAATGATTCTCCCACTAGCTTGTGGCATAATTACTTTGGAAAAAATTGAAAAAAAATTGTATTATAAGTAAAATTTGGAATGACAAGTATCCCTTTTAGGCATGCGCTACTGGGCGTTATCCTTTGAGGCATGTGCTACTGGGTGTTACCCTTTGAGGCAATATTGCTACTGGGAAAGCTTGCTTCCAAAGTCAGTATAATAATAATGTAGTTATGGCAACCAAGTAGGATTGAGTCTAATTCTGGTAAATCTGAGTCCTGGAGATGATGATACACTTGCACACAAGCACTGGGATGGATTCAAAATCTTGATGTTCAATGGAGTGAAAATTAGTGTTTTGATGTCATTTAGAGGTTAGAGGGCTTTGATGTACATTTTATGTATATACAGATCAAGAATTGAGTACATGGGTGATTTAGCTGATTAGGAGTTGTGCATATGTTTCTCGAGTTTTGTACATATCAGTTTTGAGAAAACCCAAAAAGATTTTTTTTTATTTTTGAAATAATTTTGTGGGTATTTCTCTTTGAAACCCTCACGAGACCTCACTCGTCCACTTGGGAGTCCAAGGGGTTTAAAGGGCTTGTTGCATACTCTAAATGCAATCGTGATTCCTACGACAGCGAGTTAGGATTTTCTTTCCTTATTTTCATTTTCTTTTAGTTAGTTTAGTTTATTTGACTCGAGGACGAGCAAAATCTTGGTGTGGGAGTATTTGTTTGAGCTAAAAATGTGCTATTTTTAAAGTATTTTTACACCTGTTTTATGCTCGTTTTAATAATATTTTTAAGGTTTTTAATTGATTTTATTTTATTTTACAGATTTTTAATAAATGTGAAAAAAAGGCCAAAATGGTAAAAAGTACGAGAAAAATAGAGGAAATTTCAGGAATTGAAGAACTGGTTCAAAATTCCACAGAACCGGCCAAGGAAAATTGAAGGAGAAAAGAGAAAAAAAAACCAAATCGGTCTAGCAAAAATCTGGACAAACTGGTTCAAAAAAACCTGATTCGCGCATAAAAACCCCCTCTCCTTCACACGCTCTCTCTCCCCTCAATGCCCCTTCTTCTTCTATCTCTTCCTCTTTGATTACCAGAACACCCAGACCCCATGCCCATGCTCTCTCTACCTCGTTCTCTTTCTCCCTTATCCCTTCCAAAAACCACCCTGCCCACAGTAATCCCCGAAACCCAGAAACCACCCACAGATCCCCGTAACCCCAAATCCACCCACAGTTTCACCATCCACTTTGCACCATCCCACCACCTGGACACGTCTGCCTCCTTTGCTGGCTTCATCGACACCAACCACAACACCACCAAACGAAGGGTCGAGATTCTAAGGGGTTCGAGTATAAGGAGGACTTGGAGGACGCCATTGAGGGGTCTGAACATTAGGTAATTTAGGTAGATTTTAGGAGTAGGATTAGGTTTTCAATTCCGTTTTTTTAGGTTTAGATTTAGTTTAATTTCGTTGTTAATTTCATTCGTGTTCTTCAATTTCATTTTTAGGGTTTAGATTTCATTTTCTTTTTCGATTTTACTTCGAATTTCAGAATTAGGGTTTCATGGATTTTGGTTTGCCTAACTTGGAATTTCTGTAATTATGCTATAATTTCGAGTTTTTCCAGTAGCAATTCACAATACTAGTTCGATTTTGCAAAACCCAAATGTTAGTTTGTCCAATTTCATTCGATTCCCCTCTCCCATGCGTTTGGTTCGTTCGAATGGTTGCTTTTGGAATCAATGAGTTGCGTGATGGTAGTTCGAGCTCTTCTCCTCGCCTGTTTTGGTTTGGGCTCCGTTCTGTTTCAATTCATTTTTCCCCTTCCCTTTAGTTGTTTCGGTTCCGCTGAGTCCCTTTCCCCTGTTTTTTTCTTGCTGCTGTTCTGCTTGCCTGCTTCGGTTTTGTTTGCCCTGAAAATGAACACTGAATGTTGGATGATTGAGTGAGTAAGGATGCTGGTTTAGGGTAGTGAGTGAATTTGTGTTGGTTGAGTGAATTCATGCTGTTAGATTGAAGTCATTGCTTCATTTCGCTGAAACTGCATCTCTGCCTTCTTTCTGCTGAGTGTGCTTCAGTTTGCTTAGTGATTAGTTACTTGTTTTGGTCATTTTGGTTCAGGTTGCTTGCTGTTTAATTCAACTTTAGATTGATTGATGTTTTGATGATGATTCAGTTTATGCCTCGGTTTTGATTGCTGGTTTACAAGCTTGGGTTTTGTTCACTGTGTTAATTTCTGAGATTAGTGGCTAGGTTTTAAATCATGCTTAATTCCGTCTTAGTTTGGTTTAATTTGGATAATCAATACAAGGTTTAGTTTAGGTCTAGATTGTTTAGGTCGTTTAAATTCTCAGTTAAAAGCAGTGCAATTAGTTTAGTTGAATTAGGTTATTAGATTGCTTTAAGTAATTCCATTTAGTTTAGTCAATCATTTAATGACCATAAAATCTCACGTCTTTCCTAAGGACCAACCCTTAAGTACTATGACTGACAATCGGGTGCTTGAGGTTTTCCTTTTTCTTTAATTTACTTTTCTCCACCTGAAAAACCACCAACACCATCTCATGCTCTCCGTCTCTCTGTCTCTCTCACACACATCCTTGACCCCTTTCCTCTTCATTCCATCAAAATTGAAAACGCAAACCCTTACCCCAACTTCTTTAAGCAATAAGAAGGATCAATCGATGCCTAGAAGCCTGGAACAAAGTTGTCTGCACCTCCCAATACTGTGGTTGGAACTTTTTTCAGAGGTTAGCTCTCGCTCTGTCTCTCTCTCTCTCTCTCTCTCTCTCTCTCTCTCTCTCTGTAGTTTAATTGTGTTATGGAAGTTTGATGGCTTCGATTTCTTAAAAAAAACCCTAATTTGTTATGTGTAGTTTCTACAATGTCCATATTTATTTTCTACGGTTTCCTATTTAAGTTGAAACTTTGCAATTGGGTGTCCTCCTACTTAAAACCCTAGCGAATTTCTTGTGTATTTACTTATTTATTTTTGTGTGAGATTTAATTTTGGTGGCAAACTTTCGAATTGGGATGTGAAACTTTGCTTGTTGCGATAACAGATACCATCATCCTCCAAAAATTGCGGATCTTCAACTGATTCTGTCTAGTAAAAGGCATGCCATTGTTGTCAACAAGAAGGACTTGGCCAATTCCAAATTTATGCCTGTAATTGCGTGATGCTTGCTCGAATTTCTCTCTAATTATGTACAGTGACTTGTTTTCTGAGTTTGCTAAATGGAATTGTGATTTTTGATTCTATTTTTACTCAAAAAATGATATCTAGTTGTGCGGGCTCGGTCTTGGTTTTGCTAGTGGAATTGCTTCAAAATTTTTTGATCTTTGCAGGAAAGGGTCTCATATTTTGGACCTGCAAGCACGGCTGCCTTTCGTTTAATGTTCAAAGCAAGTGAAGATGGTTAGTTAACAAATAGATTGCTTATGTTGGTCATTCAATTACATTTGCTCTAGGGATGATGTTAATCTTTACTTCATTAAGGCTACACTTCACTTGGGGACTAATAAGATGAAATGTCAATCTGCTGAGGTTCTGCATATGTTTGGAAGATGTGAAATATTGTTTGCTTGAGACTTTGACATGCTTTTGAAGATACCATGAAAAGTTTATCTAGCTTGCATTTTTATTGTTAGACTTCATTTGAAATGCTCAAATTTCAGGATGAGATGAAAGCTTTCTCTCAGTGTAAGTCTCCCTCTTCCACACAAACAGTGACTGCCTATAGGTTGTACACATTTCTTCATGGAAAGAATTTCAAACTCTTACATATTTGAAGGATAGTTGAGATTTATAAGCCTCTATGGTGCTCTTAATATGGGATGTGTTCTAGATTTCAAACATAATGGATATGATGAAGATAATACTTTAATGGGTGTTATTTGAATAAGAATAGGAGGCAAAAGCAAGAAAAATGTCTAAATTAAGGATCAAGCACTTATTGATCATGATTTTCAGGTATTATTGGTCATGATTATACATGGGGAACTAGTAACTTCGACTTATCGGTATTGAGAAAATTACAGTCAAGCTAATTATATCTAAATGATTAACTATATTTTGAGGACTTAATTATATGTAAATGATTTATATTTTGGTTGAAGTGTAAGGTAGCCAAACTTGCGACTCATTTTATAGAAGTAATTGATTATTTGATTATCTTTCTTGCCAATTCCATTGATTGCTTTTCATTAGTTTTTGTGGGAATTCTAAAGTATTATGTTCATAAATATGAGATTGGGTGTTTTGTTCATAAATATTTATCATTTTCTCTCTCTTTTCATGTGTAGGATTCATCTTCACATCCTTAAAAGGCATTGTTGGTATTGCATCTGACATTGGAATTGATCTTGATGAGGAGGTCCATCAACTTTGTTGCATACACTACACACTTTTTTTTGGCATGTGGCGAGTATTGGGACCCTAAGGCATATGAATATTTTGGATATATTGTCAACGATATGTAATAGAACAAGTTAGGTCGTAAGTATATTTTGTAATCACTTAAATCTCTTAACTTGTGATTAGCTAAGTTTGGATAATGTATATTGTCGTTTGAATGTAATTATTGGAGTGTTTCAATTCGTGCAATATTCACATGTCAAATCTTATTCATAGCAGGCATTTGTGTTTGATTGGAGGAAATGATTTTCTTATTTGCTTTTGAATAGCTAATAGGGCAGTAATATTTTGGCTTGCAAATTATTGCAATAGATTTCGAAACTGTTGCATCTACTGCAAAATAAAAACTATTGCCACCAAAAGTCTATGACAGCGGTTTTTCCAACAAGCGTTGCAATAGAGAAAAAAGTGTTGCATCAGGTCAATTGCAGCGCATATCAAAGGCAGCGGTCCAAAAAACGTTGCAATAGGTTTATTGCGACATGTTTAATGTTTATTGCAACACATTTGTACTGTTGCTAAAAGCCATTTTTCTTGTAGTGAAGGAATCTTAAGAATTGGATTTGGAACCAAAACCAACTTCTGGTCCAATTAAGTCCTAATACGACTCCTGCTTCAGAATTCGAAAGGTTCTAACTCCAATATAGAAGTACTAGTTCCGGTCAAAGAAAAAGAGAGAGAGAGAAAATCCTGGTTGTGATTGTAAAAACACACACACACACACACAAACACACAGAGAAAGAGAGGGGTGGAATTGGTAGTCTATCAGTTTGCATGCATAAAAGTCCAGTGGATAGTCCTAATAAAATAGGGTAAATTTGGGCCTGGTGAGAATCCAAGCGAGATCCCCTTAGGAAGTCAGGATAGGTCTCCATCCCTTAAAGTATGCATCCATTTTGGGCTCATAGTGTTAGGATTAGATATATAAATTAGCATCATTCATTTAGAATCTTAGCAAATTAGTTATAGGACACTTGAGGTCAGAGTGTCATTCATCATTAGGCCTCATCACACATAGTCCATGAGTCCATCTAGGCCTAAGGTGCATAATATGACCCATCAAGCCTTTAGAACACTAATCCACTCTAGGTTGTGTCCAATCGTGAATCATATTCATAATACATAAGTCTAGGTAAGAGCTACATGTCTTACCCATACATAAGTTTAGGGTCCAAGTATCATATTCCTTAGATCTAGGGTCCCCATATGAGTCCACGAAGATCTACTCCTGTGCTAAAACTAGCCCAATTTAGGCAAACTAAACCACAGTCATACATAAGTTAGTATAGGCCTTTGTTCATCTAAGAAAAACTTGAGTCCGACTTAGGCTTATAAGTCAAGTCTCTAAGCCCTACTTGAGACCTAATCTAAGATAAAGTCCAATTTTAGCCTCAAACCTCACATGTTAATCCTATTTCACCCCACCAAACCCTTTTCTTCATCCTATATCTAGCACGGTTGGCCATTAATAACATTCTACCTCTCTAAACTGTTACCTTATTGCTAATTATAAGGAAGACTAAGAAGGTATATGAAAGGAGTCCATAAACTGTGAGACTTCTGTCTTAAGAAGAGTCCAAGGGGACTCCACCTGTTCGGTGAAAGTCAAAATCCATGTCAAAGTTCAATACTTCACCAATTCCAACAGCATGAGATAACGAACTCGCTCAACTTGTGAAGATGATGGAAAAATGCAAACCACATGGGATGAGATTGAGAAGAAGATAGCATTGATGGTCGATAAACTCCAAACCCAGGTAAACATCCACAAAAGCAGCTAACACTTAGAAAGGTAACTATTAGAATCAGGATAAGAAGGACAACGGTTCCACAAGTAAAGTGGTGCATGCTCTATAGCACTACACCAAATACAACCCTATTGACACCACATGCATTCAAGCACTAGAAAGCTTGGTTTATGAAGATATGATCGACCTCCCACCAACCCAGTTAGAGATAGAAAACACATGGAAGCCCAAAAACTGGGACCTGAACAAGTACTGTAAATATCACCGAGCAAGGGGCCATTATACTGAGGAATGTTAGGCCTTTAAGAATAAGTTAGAAAGTATGTTCAATTCAAGGAAGCTTCCTTCACCCGAAGATGCTCAGAATACCCAACAATGAGAACAACATGCCTGGATTCACTTGGTAGGCATTTCAGCTATTTCAAATCAGCAAAGTGAAAAGTCGGACCTGTCAAAGACCAAAATACCTCCGCACAAGAGGTCTCAAGTTCTATTGAATTTAGAAGATGTGATGTCTACTAAACCCATAGTCATTTGTTGATTTATATAATTACTTGCTTTCCTTGCAGTCATAAATCAAAGTTTGATGTAACCTTGATTCATTAATAAAATTGCCTCCTCCATTAGTTTTTTTTTTTTTGCATATTCTGTTGTTGTTCTTTATAGAATGCTTCCATCCTATGAGGAGTCCAAAAAAAAAGAGGAAATACAAAAAAAAAAGAGGGGTTAGCTTGAAAACCTGACAAGGTGACAAGGTAAAACGAGAGGCAGACAAATATAAAAGGGACTAAGGATTTTAATGCATCATCTGGAAAAGGGAGAAATCCAAAATTTCTTTCTATTAAGTCATGCAGCTTTAAGGGCATTCCTAGGATAGGAGGCCTCCTTTCACAACCTACATTAATGCCTTTGTTAAACCAGATGAATTCCTATTTGGAACCCTCCTAAGCATTCAAATAAACCTATTTCTTTCATAATCACATCTAACCTAACTAGGGAGTGTGAGTAAGTTATGGGTGGCATCAATATCAAAATCAACAATTGAAAAAAAAGAAAAAGAGAGAAGGAAAGCTTGGACCAAACGATCCCATAAAAAAAAAAGATAGAGAGAAAAAAACAAGAAGAGTTTGAACGAAAAATAAAGAAAGGACAAATTATTGATTTAGGCAAACTTCATTGCCCATACAAACTAGGGGATTTCATAAGCGTTGTTTGAGTCTTTGTGATGATTATCTTCTTTTGGCACCCTAACCCATAAGCCTACCTTAAAAAGTCCTCCTAGAGTCCTTTACGTTGCATGTCTTGACCGTGAACTATGACTAGCTTGATTCCATATTAGATATGTAGGTAACCCCTCTGACGTCTGACCACAAAGATTTTTTTCATAATGAAACATCTCAATTGAGTCCTTTAGTCTAGAGAGAGAGATAGACAGAGAGAGAGAAAGAGTGGCTAGACCAAAAACCTAAAAAGATGGACTAGGCGAAGGCACTGTGGAGAAAAACCTCAGTTTTTAGAGGACAAAGAAGCATTCCATTTACTACTTCTACAGAATCAAACTTGGACAAAACATTTACCCACTTTACCACTACTTCTTAATCATCATAGCCTCTAATGTCACATATATTCCAAAATTCAGGACTTTTGGTCTCAACCAAGATATAAATTCAAGAGTGAACACTTATTCCATATTCTTAGCCTTTCTCAATGGACACTCACCCATTATACGGGATGGGAGCCTCTCTTGTGTTTTCCTAGACTATTAGGGCTCCCTTCATGGTAAATATTTCCTAACAACTAAATGACCTTATTCTTTGTACTAACCTAGTGGCCACCCAAGGCAACATCACTGAAAGAAACTTCCTAAAATGGAAAGGATCATATTTACTCTACTATAATAGGGATTACTCCAACTAAACTAGCAAAAGTATCATCGTTCATTATTGTTCTCACACATGTAGGGCTTCTACTACAATAAATAGAGATTTAAGGTTTCTTATGAATAGGAGCACTTTAAAAGGATAATCCTTCCATTGAAAGAAAGAAAGACTCCCTATCCTGGACAACTTATGATTCATGTCATAAATCCTTACCCAGTGGTCACTAACTTTTTACCACTCATCGTAAGCCATGGAACATCACCGTGTCTAACCTATGAGTCTTCTATACCTTAATTGTGCCTTATCTAATGGACCCCGTACTTAGTTTAAGACTGGAATGCGTACTTGGTTAGTTCATCATCATGTCTGCATAGTCAACAAAATCATGTATGCATATTCAACACAATTGAGTTTGTAGAGTTATTATGAGTACATAGTCCCACTTAGTCTAGCAAGTACACCTACATCAATGCATAGGTCTTTGACCTATTTATTAGACTGCCCACTGGCCTAATGATTTGGGAACCCTTGATTAAAGAAGAGTGTAATCAGCCTACGCAACGACCATCTAGGAAAGGAACACAAACCTAATTAAGCTTCTCAAAGCGACATCAACAATTGCCACAGACGACATTTATACTTTGACCATCACCTTAATTAAGCTTAGTCAAAGTGAGGGCTCCAACCTCAAAGCGGGTTTTGCACAAGCATCATTGCCCATGATACAAACCCTGTCAAGTACTCAACGTCAAGAGGATCTATTCACGGAGGACACCTCATCCTCTTTATCTTCACAACAAGGGATTCGCCAACATCCATCTTTACATTTTGTAGCCTCCCATCGGAAAGTGACAACGTTAATGCCCTAGCACCCGAAAAAAAGGGGGGATGACATGCTAATATCTCAGTTCATAAAGATCAATCTTCAGGGTTCCTCGTGCCTCACATGATTATATCCTCTCCATAAGAAGCCAAATACTCAAGAAAAAGAAGAAAAAATAGTCAGAGAAGATAGCCGTGGCGACCTGCGCCAGATCTCTATGTGCATGGGAATTCAGAAGGATAAAAAAACACAATGCATGCAAAGAAAAAAAGAAAGACAAACCAAAGAAAGGTGGTACATGAACCCAGTCGGGTCACATAGTAGTATTTCTCTTGGAAATTATAAAAGAGGAAGAAGCCAGAACAAAATGTACATCCAGGTGCATCCAAAGCGTACATGTAAAAAAAAATAGATTACTTACGAAGGTATTCACCAAAATTGACAATGTCGATATTTCACTGATAAAATAAGCCATATCAGCAAAAACATCCGCTACTCCAGCAGTATAGAGAAAATAAGAAAAATCACAAGTTTTCTAACGACAAAAAGGTTCGCTACTCTAGTCATGCCTAACTCATAGAAAGGTCTGCTGCTCTAGCGACATAGAAAGATAATTACGCCTCACCCATTCATCTCCTAAAACTTGAAGCTCTTGTTGTGCTCTTTTGATCTTCATGAATTCAATAGGGATCACCGTGTAATTTGCCCTTATAATCACTTAAGCCTACCATTCCTTTTCAACAGCTGATAAATACCTTCTAGAAGTCTTTGTTTTATTAATTGTGCTAAAGTTGCATCCACTTATCACCTTGCGTTGGAATGAATACAATATTTTTAACAACTCCAAGGGCCGCGTACCTACAGTACATAAGCTATAAAGCCAAATAAACAAAATAAATAAAAGATACAACTTAATCGGTCACACGCTCGGAGCGCTAGGGTTGCTTCCCGAAAACAAAACTTAACTCCAACCAACAAAACGACTGACTATTCAGATGGTTGGCCTACACAACCATTCAGAGCGATTGCTTGACAATAGACAGTGCATGAACTAAACTTATTTAAATAACATGTGCTCTGCTACTTGTGAGTTAATCACAATAGAAACTCATAAACTAGCATATTCATACATATCCCTCCTTTTACAAAGCACTAAAAAGTCGTAACTTCATTTATGTGAACCAAGGACCTTTACATGTATTTTCATGAACATGGAGAAAAGGCAAAAGAGAGAGAGTGAGCTACCACATGCTCAGTGTATAATCTACATCTTGAAAATCAAAACAATTGTATACGATACGATAAGTAGCAGTCACACACACATAGAGTCTTTACTTAATAATATCATATTAATCACACATGACTAGTACTCTCCAGATGTCCCTTGATATGACCCAAGAAGGGAAAAGGTAGGTTATTCAGCTCTTGGCTAACACTTAGCATCAAGTGGTTCACTAGGGTTATTAGCTTAAGCTCTTTTGGCATGAAAGTGGAAATATCGGCCGAAAGGCAGTAAAGACCCTTATTTAAACCAAGTGCCAGTATTAAAAAAATTCATTCCACATAAAAGAGGTCGTTTCTTATTTAATAAAACTCCTTTCAAAGAGTGCTTGCACTTTCTCAAATCTTTGCACTGCCATAAAACATACTCAACTAGTTTCTAGCTTATAGCAGGTGACAAAATCACTTCCAGGGCATTGGATTCAGAAGTTAGTGCTCTCTTTAAGGCAGTTACATAACTCACAATTTTTTGTATCTCCAGGGCCTCCCAAAGTCAATGGACTCCTACCCTCATCAGGGTAGTCACATTTATGATTCCCGCTCAATTCGGGATCCTTTGGTCTACTCCTGAGATCAAGTCCTTCATAATTAGCACCATCCTTCTAGCCCAAAATATTTTAACCAAAATCTCACTTTCAAGCACATAAGTAAAGATCACATTCATTAAAATGAACCTCGAGATAATAAGTATGGATTACTAGGAAACTAGTAGTATACAACTCAAGAATGTCACAAAACTATACTTTTCTTAGGAGATAACATTGAAATCCTTTAAAGATATTATAATCAGCACTAAGCATTCTCAAATGCTTTCTTTGATTCAATTTGATAGGCAAGCTACTGACGCATGGTTAATTAAAATGGCTGTTAAATCATACTCAGTAAGAGGTATGCTCCAGTGCAATTCGAAGAGATGAATGCCACTTAGACTATTTCAAGTTTGGGTCAACTTGGCAACGAGTTAAAATCGACTTCAAGCTAAAGGGTTTATCCTTGGTCCGCTTCAAAGTCATTCAAATCCAATACATAGCCATATAGATAAACCTGTGTAGCACAGTTTAGGGGCAGCTAAGCAATTGATTATCACCTAAGTCCATTAGAACACATTTAAGGTGAACCAATAGGTTAAGCTGACCACTCACAAAGACCATTCCAATAAGTACACAACCAGACAACCAGTAGTTCGATTCAATGCACAACACACACACAACACGGATGAGCCAACATAAAAGGGCAGAGTTAAATCTGGATCGAGCTGCTTGGCTCACTTCACGATGCAAATTTGGACCGGAATGTTCAACCACCAGGTAGCATCTCCTCCTCCTCCTTCAACTATATTGTGCTTCGACACCCAATGGCAGGAACTCGTATGGCTATTATTCAAATGGGCTGGCAAGTCATCTTCATAGCTCCCAACCAAACAAATCAATTGAACACCACAATTCATAGCATGGCATAAATAGAACAATGGCTCACAACAAATAAACTCGCAAGTTCACACATTCCTGTTCTCCCTCATTTACCACTGCCACAGCTAAACCTCAATGACCACAACTGCTCAAGTACAATAATTCATTCACCTAAGTGCTGCCATAGATCAATCCTAGTTTATATCCTCTATAAAACTTCAGCTGTAGACATACCAAATGCTAATTTTGGCATAATTAATCACACTTAATAACTAGGTTTAAAAATCAATTTGAATCTAGTAATAGGTTGGGGTGAAGAGTACCCACCTTGGTTCCAAGCTATTGAGCTCGTTCTAGGGTTGGTTTCGTCGACTTGAGGTTGGTTGGGTCCTAATCTCCCTCTTCCTCTGCTGTTATTCGAACTACTTTTGGCTCTTATGGCTTTGCTACTTCGGCTCTTCTTCTCCCTCAGTGCTGTAGCTTACTATGTTTTCCCTCCTCTTTCATTCACCCTCTCTTTCTTGCTCTCCTCCTCTCTCTATTCGGCGGAGTGAGGCTACTGTGTAGGTTTTGGTTAGCGATTCTCTAGGCTGACCACCACGAGGTGGGACACCACCATCCCTGACCATTGCTGCTGCTACCCCTTAACTCGATCGATCTTTGTTGCTCCCCCCTCTCCCGTGGCAGAGCTGAAGCAGAGGAAGGAGTAAGGTTCTAACCCCCTTGCTGCTGCATGAAAACATGGGCTTTTGGAGCCGCCACTTTTTTGACATTTTTTTGGGAATTCCACACACTTAGTGAAATAACGTGGGCCTAAGTATACTAAGTCCAAACCGGTTCCGAAGTTGAATAGCCAAGCCAACTTCTCCAATTATGCATCAATCTCATTTTAGCTGACTCATAGATTTCACATAATCAAATAATAAATTGAGGAAATTATAAAAACTAATTCCCATAAACTAACATACTTAGTTAACAAACAAGGATTTAACCCAACATAGCTAATACAGTAAAACACAGTTATTACAATTATTAATACAAGTAGTTAGCTTGAAATAAAAAATCCTTCACTATTACAGTGGAGCACTTCATGCTCAATTGGATAGTTGATTTTTCATTAGGAGAAGTGGAATTGATATTAATGGGGAATTGATGTGATGTGTGTATGAGTTATTTTATATGGAATATCAACTCGAATATGATACAATTGCATTTGATGAGCAATTTGGTGACTTGTCACATGCATCCGTTCTTGCATCCATTTCCTCTCTCACATCTCCTTAGGGAAAACAAAAAGGCTTTAGGGTGGTCCTTAGGATACATTAGAGTCATTAGTCCTACCATTGTGCAACATAGCATTCATCTTGAGGATAATTCTAGGTCTTACTGTGATAGACAAAGAAGGTTAAATCTTATTGTGCAAGAAGTCGTGAAGAAGGAAATTCTTAATTGTTTTGATCATGACATTGTTTACACCATCTTTGATAGTGAGTGGGTAAGTCATGTCCATGTCGTTCCTTAAAAGACCAATTATACTGGTATTAAGAGTGACAAGGACGAACTTATTCCCATAAGAATCCAATCTGGGTGGAGCATATACATTGACTGTAGGAAACGAAACTCTACCACAAGAAAGGATCATTTTCCTCTACAATTCTTGGACTAATGGATCAAGAGTTCAACCCTTGGAGCTTTTATTGCTTCGTTGATGGATATTCCAGGTATACCCAAGTTACTATTACCCCTAAAGACCAAGAAAATACTACATTCACAGGATATTTTGGCCTTATGCCTTTACGAAAATGCCATTTGGTCTATGCAATTCTCCGACCACCTTTCAATAGTGTATGATATTCATATTTTCAGATTTAGTTGAGCAATGCCTTGAAAAATTCATGGTGTTCATTTTTATGGACTCTTTCAGCAATTGCTTGACTAATTTAGGAAAGGTCTTAAGAGGGTGTTGGGATAAGCATCTGATCCTTAAATGAAAAATATCATTTCATGGTTAAAAAGGACATTATTTTGGGGCACATAATCTCTAATAAAGGGATAGAGGTAGACAAGGCCATGGTGTGGATTTGATTGCAAACCATCCCCTTGACACTTGTGTTAAATGCGTATGTTTTTTTTTTTTGACATGCCAGTTTCTAACAGTAGATAAGGATTGTGGCAAGATTCCTAAGCCCTTGTCATCATTCCTAGGCAAGGACCTATTACTCCACTTATCTAAGGAGTTTGATGTGGCATTCATGAAGCTTAAGGAGGCATTGACTACTACTCCTATCTTACAGCCTCCTATATGGGGAGGAAAATTTGAGCTTATGTGGGATGTGTCCGGTTATGCAATATGGATAGTTTGGGCTAAAGAATAAATAAGACACCTATGTAATTTACTACGCGAGTCAGACTTTGACTGAAACGCAAGTAAACTACACCGTGATCGAGAAGGAGTTTCTAGTAGTAGCCTTTACATTTGAAAAGTTTAGGACCTGCATCATATTGTCTCATGCGATTGTTTTATTGATCATTCCACTTTAAAACACTGTTGAGAAAAGGCATACTAAGCCTAGACTCATTTGATGAATCATGATACTCCAAGAGTTTGATTATGAAATTCAACATAGGATGGGATCCAAAAACCACATAGCGAACCATCTTTCTAGGATTATGATTGATGACACATGTGAGAGCCCTAGTTTTGAATGTTTTCATGATGAATGAATCTATGGTGGTCAATTGGAATTGTGAGTTATGCTAATGTTGTCAATTATTTAGTCACATGATAAATCCTTAGGGACTGGACTAAAGATGATATGTCATACTTCCTTGAATTGATTAGGTTCTTCATATGGGATGACCCCTATTTATTCAAGTATTGCCAAGACAAACTCATTAGGAGGTGTGTACGTGATAAGCAAATGCTTAGTATCCTATCCTTTTATCTTGATCATGCGTGTGGAGGACATTTAGTTCAAGAAAAACTATAGCAAAAATTCTTCAATGTGGTTTCTATTGGCTTAATATATTTAAGGATGCCCACGAATATTGTAAACATTCCATGCATTGTCAACAACTCGCAAACTAAGTAGGAAGGACATGATGCCCCCTCACCCGCATTGTTGTGGTAGATATATTTATTGTACGGGAAACTGATTTTATGAAGTCGTTTCCTAATTCATTCGGGAACAAATATTTTCTTATATGTATCAATTATGTTTCTAACTGGTTAAGGCAATTCCTACAAAAACAAATGAAACTAGAGTGGTTCTGAGATTCCTAGGGAAAAAACATCTTTGCCTATTATGAGATGACTTCTGATTATAAGTGACCAAAGGAATCATTTTGATAATAGGTCCTTTTGATGATTTATTGAGAAGCAATTCCATCATTCATTAACTTACCATCCCACACTAGCCTCAAACAATCATCAAGCAGAAATGTCTAATAGATAAATCATGCAAATCTATGAAAGACGGCAACTGAGAATTGGAAGGATTAGGCAGATAAACTGATGGATGCTTTGTTGGCGTACTAAATAGGTTTTAAGATGCCCTTAGGCTTGTTGCCTTACAGGGTGTTTTGTGGCTGCCCTTGTCATTTACCTGTCGAACTTGAGCATCTCATTTGGTGGGCTAGTCGACCCTCAATTATGACTTGAATGCCACTGGTTGAGAAATGAGATTGAGCTTGAATGAACTTGAGGAGATTAGGTGGGAGGCTTATAAAAACATTGGATTGAGTAAGGAGAGATTTAAAGCTATAGTCAAAGTTTTCGATGACAAACACACTAATAGGATGGTGTTCTCTCTCAGGCAAAAATTAGAAGGACTGGTCTATTTGTTGTTGTGAGCTTATTTTCCTATGGAGTTGATAGAGATCAAAGACCCCAATAAAGATTGCACGTTTAAAGTGAATGGGTATAGGTTGAAGATTTTTTAGAAATGCCTAGTGGTGAAGACATAGAGTGTATCTTGTTCCACAAGATTCCCAATGCTAGGTAGTGAAGATCCCATCTTCGCATAGATATGTGCGTATTTGTGAATATGCGTGGGTTGCATGCGTTGAAAAATGTGAAAAAGCCAAAAACAGAGAGAAAAAGTGTTAAAAAAAAGAAAAACTAAGAAAAAGAATCAGAAAAAAAGCGAATATGGAGCTTAATAAAATGTTGAAAAATAGAATGGAAAGAAAAGAAGAGTTCGGATGAGGAAAAAGTTGGACATAACTTTGGGAATAGAAACCCACACAAGTGGAACTCGTGTGCCAAGAAAAGTCATTAAAACACCAGAAGACAAACACTTGGCATGGTCTGCCCGTGCCATGAGACACGAATGTGCTAAGTTGCTGATTTTTGTAAAACGTGCAGATAGAGATTTGGCATGGGCTACCCTTGCCATGCCTAGCCTACACTAAAAACTCAAATTCCTTCCCTTCCTCTTCATTTTTCCTCTGTTCTTTTTTCGTACTCCTCATTTTACCCGAGAACCCACTACAACCCCTTCCTCTACGTACTCAAATCCTTACCAAAACGTCTCATTTGTCAATAAAATCCTCAAATTCAACTAATAAAACTCTGTTTTCCACAAGAATTTCATTACCTTTTATATATCATTCATTCGCTTTCTCTCACTAAAACCCTAACATTTATTGTAGAGGTTGAAAGTGGTAAAGAAAGAAAGTTTGTTCCTTGCCTCTATTTCTAATTAGACAAAATGTTTCAAGAGTCAATTTTTGACCCAATACGCACAACTTTGCCAATTCACTCATTGAACCCTTCAAATAATGTAGAAAAAGAAGTGTGGGTGAAGCTTACACCAAGTCATCTCTCCCAAAGAAGTCAACAAGGGCTTGTTCTTCCTTAAATCCAGCCTCTCAAAGCAAGGTAAAATCTGATGCCTATCCTTTTGCTCTTTCTGTTGGTCCCCAAGGCTTGTAATTTTCTAATGAGCAACAATGAACCAAATTTGAGTCAATAAACTCTAGGTTGACATGTGAACAAAAAATTTGGCAAGTAGACACAGTAAGGACTTGGAGGATTTTGGATGATGTGGGTGCATTACTTGGTAATTTGGGGTGACTTAAGTATGTGGAGATGAAATTTGTGTCTAACGATAGGTTGGTGGTTGAATTTTTAAGCTCGTCACAGGTTGAATTGGCCAATTCGTATAGGGGAAGGGAGATATTGATCACTCTTTGAATGTTCAACATTGATCATAAAACCATCTTGAGCGATTTCAATGAACTTCTTTATCTCCTGATTGACATCGATCCTTTAGAGACGTGGCCTCTAGATGCAAACCCAACTGTGCCTGGTTTAGCATCATATGTTCTAAGTGCAAGACATACCATGAAGGGTTGTGCAGGCCTCAGGTGTTTGAATTCTAGGCAAGCAAAGGCCATGAACATCTGCAATCTTAAATTTGCTACCTATAATGTTTAATGGCAAGTATTATTTTTAGCGTCACGATAACCAAAACATTTATAGGAAGGAACCGTTATTTATTATTTGGTCTACCTTGAATGGGAAACAAGTTGACATGGGAGCCTTCATAATCCGTCATCTTATGGAAGTGGCCAAGATGACCTCTAAGAATATCATTGGTGAAGGGCGCACTAATACCGTCATAGCACAACAGTTGCACTATGGCGGAGAGTTTAGGTCACTTGAGCTCCATTTCTTAGGTAGGAATCAAGGAAAAGTTTGGCTGACTTGAGCCCCATTTCTAAGGTAAGAGTCTTGACCTTACCACTTCAGGTCATATAAGCATTATTGAAACAAAGGTTACGACCTATAAGTACCCCCACCATAAGCAAATCCTTTTCACCTTCCCTAATGTGGGGCATAGAATACTAGCTAACAAGGAGACAATTGGTCATGTAATGGGGCAATGCATAATGAAGAAGTGGCGGTCCAATAGGGAAAGAAGGTAATGATGAGGAGGAGGAGGAAGAAGGTGGTGAAGAGGGTGATGAGGATAATGAGAGAAATGAGATGCAAATAGGGGATGAGCTAACATGACAACCTGAATTCTGACAACCACCTCTATTTGAAATGGATGGGTCCTCTTCATTAGCTCATACACCATTTGATAGTGCATTCCTCCAATCTTTTTTCGAGCTCCAAGTGGAGGCGGCCTGCTTACACTTACGTTATAATGAAATGAGACATGCAATGCATTGCATGGCTAGGCATATAGACTCTATTGATGGAGTTAGCCACTAAAGGGGCTTTATAGATCACCAAACAGAGAAAAGTTAGCAAGAATGAGGAGAGAAAAAGTGATAGATATTAGAGAGGCCTAAGAATTAGGGGATATGAGAAGGATGAATGAGCTAATTTGGTGACAAGTAGAGGCCATCCGATAACTTGAAGGGCATTGTGCTTTCCTGGCCGACCATGGGAGTTAATCTTCATTTTCAATATTTCCTCTGTAGTTTTTGCCAACTCCCTAGCCCAATGCTGCCCAAAGATTGTGAGTGGTATGCGCCTTCCCTCCCTTACTCTTCATTGCATATTCACTTAGGGGGGGGGGGGGCTTTTCATGTTGATATTTGGTAGGGGGATATAGGATAGTTATTTTCGTATGTGCATTCACCACTCCTTTACCCATTACTCTCTTATGCTTTGGTATTGGTATGATGATAATGCTATTTGAGGTGAAATTTAGTTGTGATTGCTCATTTGATTAATGGATTTCTCTTGATTGGATGAGATTATGCAATGCCTCAAAAGTTCATATATGTAACCCCTGAAGAATGGTTAAGCCAATCTTTAGTCACTTGGGGTCGTGGGTAGCATTTTAGCGTGGGCCTTCATGTACTTAGAATTTTGAACCAAGGATAAATCATTTCCCATTTCTGACCCAAATCTATATGTTTAATATTTCAAATTTAGATTATTAATATTGATGGATTATTAAAAAGGAAATTCAGATGTTACTATTAAAATTTCCCTCATTAAATTTCAGTTTTTTTAATTTAAATTAGTATTTTGGGAAAGAAATATTGAAACCCTTGAATCCCCCCCTTCCTATTATGGGAGCCACGTGTTTTTTTGAAAACAATTGCTACTGTTTTTTTTAAATGTGAAGAGTTTCCCCCTCCCCGCATCACACACACAACCCTGTATCTTTCCCCCTATCACGTCTTTCTCTCGATTCTCTGCCTTGCTTCTCCTTCCTCTGCCATAACCTCAACCACCACCACCATCATACTACCACGCTGCTACTACGCCACCTAAGCTGCCATTAAGCCACCTTCCTCCTGTCTTTTAAGTTTTTGGGCAAGAGCTTTAGGGTTTTGTTCATGTTACTTTTAAAACATAAATTTTATGCTGATCAAGATGGAATTTTTACATCAAGTTGATCGATCTTGTTGTCGCTAGTTAATTGTTCTTCATGTTTCCAATCACAATTCTCAAATTTTGGAGTCGTTTGAAAGCACTTATGCAAGCACCTCATTTTCACTCCCAACTTCAAGGGAAAACTGAAATTTTCTTTCAAAAATCTCTCTTAAAGGGGCTTAGATATGGTTTTTAGTTTAAGGGTTAGTGTTGATGGTTAGGAATGATTTTAGACTCATTTTGGTTAGTTTACTTAGATGGGTATCATGATTTCATGCACGAATTACAAGTCTAGTCAAGAATAGAAGCCCTACCAATATTGATCCAAATTTATGGAATAAACTACACTTATATACCAGGCCAAAAATCATGAAAAACATCATTCATGTATTGTTATTCTAGGAATTTTGAATTAATAACATTATGTTTAACTGAGAAATAAATCTTCTCAGGAGATTGTGCAATTGTAACCTGAAATTAGCTGGTTGGAAAAGTGTGCATTTTTTAGGCAATTGTTGTCATTTATTACGAATTATATTACAACAAAAGCTGTATTAGGCAAAAAAATCTTTCCACATTCTATGTGAACACTTCCATATGAGTTTTATAGGTGAATTTATAGTCTTTGCTAGTTAGGTCAGAAAACTAACCTGAACCAATTTCCAAACCATAATGGTTTAAATTTCAATAACTGATTTATTTGAGTAAATGAGCTTTTACAAATTGCTTGGGTTCTTAAAGGTCTGTATCTATGGGGTATTAATATATTCATGTGGTCCTACTGCTTTGGTAAACTTTTGGGTTGGAAAAGATTAATTTTTGGTTGTAAAGATTCCCTTAAGTTAGTCCATATCATGACTTTTTTATTATATTATTTGGACTTAGTGCACTAGTTCAAGCTTAAGCTCAACACTTTATGCTTCTTCGAGGTAATTTTTATGCTATAACTCCTTGGTTGCTCTTTTGAATGGTATTTGGATGTTTACAAGTTGATTTTGCGATCTTGTGTGCCAAGGGGACCTCATATGTAAAACCTAAACAGCAACACATGATTTTATGAATTTCTAAACATGTGATATGTTGTCATGGTTGAATGTTTTTACTTAAGTAGTTCATGTTCCAAAGTGGTTTTACTAAGTCAATAGAAGTTTTGGTTGAGATGTGTTACGCTTACTGGGAGCTAAATAAGCATACCTCATAAAACATTATATATTAAAATGAAAGACTAAGGCTAGTTTGTAGAAGGTTGTCTCCTGAAATCAGGTAGGTAGGTTTACCTTGATATAGTGACAAGTTAGTCTCCTGGGTTATTGCATGCTTTTTCAGATACATGCCATTGTAAATGGACGTATGCAAGAATGGATTTTGGTAACCAATGAAATTATTTGGTGAAAGGCCATGAGACACTTTGGTGGGGTAGCCCACCAATGAAATTGACTCTCTTTCGTTTTAATGCTTGATGTTATATCTTGAACTAGCCGGGAATAGTAAGTTTGGGGGGGGGGGAATGAACCATTTCGGTTGATAATGACACCTTTCTACTTAGATTCGAATGGCATGTAATTCAGGTTTGTATGATAGAGATTAGGTCTAAATTTTGGTTAACTCACGCATTGTTTTGACCTACTAGATGAGAGTAAGCATGGTAAGTAATGACATTTTGAGCTTAATTGTACTTTTTCAAAACTTGTAGGCATATGCTTTCTTTTATGATTCAACATTATCATTCTCTAGAATTTGCCCCGATTCTCTTCAAAATCATATATTGAATTTCCATGTATGATGATGAGAGGAAAAGGACATTCTTTATGTGATTATGAAGTTACATTAGCCAAAAAGCCTCCCTATGTGCATTATTGAATCCCTTACTAACCCGTTAAGCCTAAAGGGTCACTCTTCTTCATAAACCAATCTTTTGACCCTTGGCCAAACACAATTTTTAGACCTAAGCTGGGACTAAAGAGTGTCACGTTGAAAGGGGTTAATGGATGATGGTAGGTGAAGGCATTTCGTGGCATGTTCATATAAGAAGAGAAGAATAACGAGTGAAGGTTGTCTTGAGCTCTTTACGACTTCAGAAAGAGTTAGTTGAGTGCCAAAAAAAAATCTCATGTCAAGTGTCTTTGTTGCCATTAAAAATAATTCAAAAAGGAAAAAATGAAATGAAAAGTTTTAGCATGGAAGTTTCATCATGTATTTGGTTCACTTAAGTCACTGCTTCATATTTGGGGCAAGGGGTTTGCATTTTGTATTTAGATAGAGGATCGTAATTGATGGTGTGAAATGTGGTAGCCCCTTAGTTTTTCTTAATTAGCTCCACATTTTCCAAACATTAGTCCATGTTTGAACTCTTAACTAGAGCCTTATTACAAACTATGAATGTTCACTTTATTGTTAACTTGCATTTGTATTGCAGTGGTGGAGAATGATAGTGAGGTCAAACTTATGGCACAATATGTCACTTTAGATTGAGCGTGAGTGGAGCCTTATGATTTTTCAAACACAAGCAAGGAGAGCATCACATGTCCTAAAACCAGCTAACCGTCACTTGCTTACTAAAAAGAGTTGGTGCAATTGCATAGATGTCACTAGAAGGCCCGAGGATCTTGATTATGTACCCTATGCATGTGCTATGTGTATCATTTTCTTAGCGGAGTTGTAAACTTGAGGAGTGCTTCGATACTCCATGGATGTTGGTTTGTGAAAATTTATAAAAAACCAAAAAGATTTTCTATAATTTTTTTTTCTCTTTTCTTTGTCTTCTTCAATGATTTTGTTGTCATATCTTTCATAAACCATAACAAGACTGCACTCATCCAATTAGGACCAAAGGGTTTAAAGGTATTATTGCATATACTTGATACAATCGTTGCGCTGACAAAAAGGTGTTTTTCTTCGTGTTTTACTCAAGGGCGACCAAAATCCAAGTATGAGGTATCTGGTCGGTCTCCAACCAATATATTTTTTAGACCCTTTACACTTGATTTAACTCGTGAATAATGCCTATATTAGTAATTAATTAGTGTTTCATGTTTTTGTAGATCGAATATGGAGAAGTGATAAATGGAGCATCATTTATCCATTTGGAGCTTAAGAGAAAAGAACGTCTCAAAAAGGAGTCAGACTTTCTAGTGTAGTCCACACTATTCTAGGCTGCATGAAATCAAGAAATATTGAAATGGCACAAGTAGTCCGTGTCGCCCTTACCTCCGCGGGAAATGCAGTTAGTGAAATAACATGGAGGTTCCATGCCATGTGGCACTACTATGCCACTATACGGGGCTGTGAGTACTTAAATGTATCTAAGCTAATGAAAAGGGGCATATTGATTATTTTTTAAGGTTTATCTTTTGAGTATAATCCTTCTCTCTCTTTATTAGCTGTTTAGACTCTTAATCTTCATCAACAAAAGTCAACCTTTTTGTTCAATTCTAGAATCAGCTTGATACTTATCTCTCATTGGCATCTAATTCCACTTTTTTTTCCTCATAAATTCCCATCAATGCTTTGTTTTCATTCCATTAAGTCGACCCCCAAACCATGGTTTTAATGAACGAGGAGTTCAAGGAAAATTAATGGTGCAATCCCAAAGGATTTGGAACTCTAGTCAACTCCTCAAAACCTCAATCATCCTTCATTTTAGAATCCCCTTCACAATCCTTCTTCATTGGTTCTACTATGGGTTTAGCATTTCAAGCATCAATGGAAGACAAGTTAGAGTTCATTATTGCTTTGTGGTCATGGATTGGTGAATAAATAAACATTGATGAAGTAAAAACCAACATCAAGTTAAAATAGGGTTGTGGGTAATTTTCTATCTTCTTCTATTTATTGGTTTCTATTATATTAAGTAGTTGCTAGTTTTAGGATAAATTTTTCTTTTGGAATGATCTCGTGAGGCTAATTTAGGAAGTTGTGGTGGTCATGTCGAGCTAGAGGCCATGTTTTGCCACATTGATCACCATATGATGAGATTAAGTGTTAATTTTTTTATTTCTTTCTTGATGATTGACAGATTACTTAGATTCATTTATTTGTGTTGATCTTGAGTCTTCCTTGGCATTTTAGTTAATCTGAGTTTGCATTCTAGAGTAACATACACTGTTTGACCTAACTAAAAACCCCTTTCATAAACTGAACCAAAAACTTAAGCTAATCTAGAAACATCCCAGAGGATGACATCTCTATTTCTCACTAATATTCTATACGCAAAAGTACAACCAACCCATTCATATATTTTGTTCTTTGCCACTCTATATTGCTCAAGATTCGTAAGTCTAACAAGTCACAATCAGTATGACGGGTTAAGACTATACCAATATAAGAATGTAGGGCTCAAATAAGGGCCTCTTTTTTGACGTTAGGCTAAATCAAAGTAGCTCATGACCTCATTCCGTAGGTGAGACCTTCAAATGATTTGTGTCAGAAGGTGTTCTTTAATTTAGATGGTGAAGCATCTCGCCTATACCATGCTCTACATCCTTGACTTCTAAACTCTACAGGATGATTCCAGAACCAAAATGTGCAATAGTACGACCAACCCATTCATATATTTTGTACTTTTCCACTTTGTATTGCTCAAGATTCGTAAGTCTAACAAGTCATAATCAGTATGACGGGTTAAGACTATACCAATATAAGAATGCAGGGCTCAAATAAGGGCCTCTTTTCGGACGTTAGGGTAAATCAAAGTAGCTCATAACCTCATTCCCTAGGTGAGACCTTCAAATGATTTGTGTCACAAGGTGTTCTTTAATTTAGATGGTGAAGCATCTCACCTATACCATGCTTTACATCCTTGACTTCTAAACTCTGCAGGATGATTCTAGAACCAAAATGTGCAATGGCGTATAGAAATTGCCAAGGACTATGAATAGTATGAGGAGTAAGCACATGATTAGGTGTAAAGAAACAATACCAATAAGCTTATATCCTTAGCCTGAGAGTGTTAAGCCAATCATAGTCACTTGAATACTACACAAGAAGTCATGAAAGATTACACTCATATCAAATCCGTAGGTTTGACGATGAAACTTCACTTATGAGGGAAGGGTTGTAATAGCTTGAACATGATTTCTGCTAGTCATTTTAACTTAATCATGTTAATTAAAGAAATGCATACAACAATTCAATATTTGGAAATTACATGTTTGACAGGGCTTGAATGGTGTTCATCGCCTCGCACTAAGAATTTTAAACTATGCCTATTTGATTACTTAATACTAAGTTAAATGATTATGTAATAATAATATTTTGAGTAGACTTATACATGACAGAAGCATAGTTTATGTGTAATAGCCCAAACACAATCTATTTTGATACTTCTAATCAATTAAAATTCAGTTAAGTTGGACGCATGCATTTCAATTTACCATTTGAACTTGTAACAAGGCACGAATGATGTTCTTGGACTCAAAAATTAATTTTTGGAATGTGTATGCAGTGAAAAGTCGAAAAATATGAAATCTAGGGGAAAGCACAAAAAATCATGTATTAATTATTTTGTTACAAAACATACAAATCTATACAAAGACACATAAAATGAAATGCATATTAAATACGTAGGGATAACAAAATTTGAGGTAGGGTGACTGCCTAAATAAGTTCAAACAACACATATAAATGAACCCTTTAACATAACATTAGAAATTAAAAAGAATAAAGAAATTCTAGTATTTTCACCAAAACTATATAATCATTACTGAAAACAAAAATAAGGGAAGGATAAATAATGAGGAGAGAGAAATGATAAAAGATAAACTCTCATTCTCTTTTGGACTAGCTTCTTTCGTTCTCTATTCTTCTTTGTCCATGTTACTACTACGACGTCCACTATTACTACTTCTCATTGCTCCTGCCTCTCCTAACAACGTCAGTGGCCAGATGACCAACCTATCACAGTATTGAGGAATGAATAGTATAGTATGAGTTTTATTTGTGACAATGAATTAGTGAAGAAGAAGACGAGGGAACTTAGGAATATCTTAATTTAATTTAGATTTTAGAGTTTATATGAAGATATGCATTTAGATGACATGGATATACGATGGATAGTGAAAGAAGTTTCAGATTATTTACGTGAACATTTGAAAGCATTTATGTGTAATATCGATGGATTTTCGGTTGAAGCTAACTAGTTCAACTAACTATTTTATTAGCCATTGTTTTATTATATTACCTAAACAAGGCTAATATTTTCGTGTTAATTAAGGTGAATAATTTTCTAAAATTTAGTTTCGAATTTTCGTGACTCATTAAGTTAATGCGTGAAGTTAGTAGATAGTCGAAAATTAAGAGATACAAGATTAGCATATTTGATTAGGTTAGCGGATAATAGAACCTTGTGGACTTATCTATTGGGCCAAAGTGTTTCATGTCTTTGGGTTAGTAGAAATAAAAATGAAAAGCCAACTAAAATGAAACAGCACGGTACCTCTTCCCACCTCAAACTCATGATATCTGGCATTTTCCTTCTTCCACTCCTCAATGCCCTATCTATCTTCTCCATTGATCTCTGTGGATTCCACCATTTGAATAAGAGATAGATGGCAAAATAGATAGAAAGTTGACACTGAGATAGGGATGAGGACGGAGAATATTGCAATAGCAACACAGAGCAAGAAGAGGAGGAGAATCATGGCTACAACAACGCATGAGAAGAAGCGAGTGATGAGAATAGGATGGGCAGCCCACGAGGGTAACTAAAACTAGCTTCAAGTCAGCTCAATTAATCCAGAAGTTAGGTCCTTAGCTTGGATTAAGGTAGGTGATTCTTAATTCCCAAAATTTACTAGCATTTACAAAGTTTTCTATTTATGCCATGAAAATTTGGTTATATTCTGGAGTTTAATTGATAGTGAGTTGAGTAGCTATAGGAAAAAGGAAGACTTGAATGAGGTTAATGTGTAAGCGGTGCTGTAAAGAGGGAGCCCGGTTATGAGGCTTGGATTGTTGTTACGTAGTGCTAATTGTTGTTGTAAAATGCTAGTTTTTGTGATGCTATTGATAATTCCATTAATCAAGTTACTCTCATATTATGGTAGTGTCATAGCATCCAGGATTGTTTGATGTGCTATTCCATATGATTCATGTCCTGTGTCTGTTTCGCTTAGGATTTAAGCAGGGAATAAGGAACTCAGCTGAACAACTTAGCGAATCGGTTTAGTAGTGAATCAGGTTTGTGAACCAGGCAGTGCCTTGCTTCTGCTGATAAGTGCTTAGAGTTTACTTCATTTTGTGTTCATTTTGTTGCATTTTTAAGAAGATTTAAGAACTTTATGTTATAATCTACACTCCTATTCCTGTTTTAGGCTTGGGTTTGGTTTTTTTTTCCAGTGTTTTGTAGGTTTTTGGATCTTTTTACCTTAGTTTTGACCCCTAATTGAATGTGATTTGACTCCCCATAAATTCCCCCAAGTCACCATGCCCATGGAGGAAAAGAAGAGCCAGAAAATTTCGAGACAGAGGTAACCATAGACGATTCGTGGTGAGCCTAAAAGGGCTTGTCTCTTAATGTTCGTTCGTTTTGTGGCTGTGGATTCTCGAGTTTATGCTTAAAGGGGCAGTTTGGCTACAAAAACAAAGGCAAAACTTATCTCACTTCAACACTCATCTTTCTCATATTTTTCATTGGAATTAGGATTCTTGGTTTATATTTAGAGTAAGAGAAGAAATTGAAGAAAAGCTTTGACTTTTGGAGGTTTGCAGATTGGGACACCATTGGAGAATCACCATTGCTGCTAAACTTTCTCTCCCTTTAGTATGTTGAACTCTTGTTTTAGATGTTATTACTTTTGAACATGAGTGGGTAGTTTATTTAATTTAGGGATTTGTTAGCCAAAGTATTGGTGTTGGATCATTAATCTTCATTGCTTGTGCTTATTCTATGTTGGAATGATTGAATTCTACTTGGTGATTGAAGTGATGTAGTGGATTTTGGCCAAATTTGCTTGCTCATGCTAGATAGTTGAGTGCAGTACTAAAAGGCAAAAATTACTATTTAACTGACAAGATAGGACCTGATTTAGCAAATGTTTAAAAGAGATTTGTTTGTTAAGAGGAAAATTTAGCAAATCAAAAATCAACAAATTAGACTTAAAAAAAGGCATTCGAAAGAATCTTAATTGGCCTAGTTCAGACAATTCAGTTTACTTTGAAAGAAAATTGATACAGCCGCAAGCACACAGCGGCATTGTATTAATCAAGGTCGATCTCACAGAGACTAGGTTGATCTATTAGGGTATATTCCCTCAAGATACGCTAAGCGAATGCAAGTTTGATATTGAAATGTTAATAATAAACTATCTAATGTAATGGATAAAAATCAAGGAATTAAACAAATCAAGCAGTTTCCTAATCCAAAGATCAAATAGACACTTTTTCCGCTAATGGTTGCTTTAAAACCCAATAATCGAAGCATCACTCTTTCAAGGCAGAGTGAAATACCTAAATCTAACCAATTACCATTTCTAAATGGCTCTCGATTCGTTTAGATTCATTGTGCACATGATTATCATATCAATGGTTTCTCAATCAGTGTGCTCTCTCAAAACTCCACACAATTAGGTCAAATCCTAGGATTCTAGTATCAGATGTCACCTTTCAGTTCTTCATCCAAAACCCAAAACATACAAGAAAGTGATGAATTTTCTCATAAGATAATAAACTTCTAGAATTCGATTTAACAATCCAACAAATTGCAAAGTATCGATTCATATCAACACAAGATCAAGAAATTAACAAGTGTTTACATAAATCCAAAATTCAAACAAGATAATCAAAATTACAAAACATAAATCTAAATTCAGAGAACAGAAGAGAAGAGAAGAGAAAAGAAATGCTCATGCAAGATCGCGCTTGAACCATCGTGTAAACCCGGGGTGGAATCCTTGCAAATCTTCATTTCAACTCACTCTCTCTCTGTCTAATCTAAATCCTAGTCTAACCAATGCAATTGAAGAGAGGAAATGGAATGATAGGATGATGCTTTTGTTGCTGCGAAAATGGCCTTATTTATAGAAAAATACAATCAAGCTCAGCCACACGATGAGGGAAAACAAACAGGCAAGCAGTTATGCGTCCACCATGGACCGCGGCATCCACCACGGTCAAATCGTGGTACTTGTTGGATCAACATTCTTATGCTCTTTCTTCCTTCCACTGCATAGGACTTGGGGTACCTCCGTGGTGGCCAATATGGACTCAAATGAAGGTCAATTGCTGGGTCAAGTGGCCTAAAATCCTGCAAAAGTAACCAAAGAACTATACCCAAGCATAAAACGAGAATAAGAGTATAAATTATGATATAAATCACATAATTCCGCCTAAAAATGTAACAAAATGGCCTCAAAATGGTGAGCACTTTAAGCACTTGTCAAACTCGCCCATGCTTAATTCGTTGCTTGTCTTCAAAGCAAATACTTGATAAAACCGACAAGGGGACATGCAATTAAGATTTAGAGCATAACAACCTCCTTAGAGTAGGCAAACCATAGCAAATCACAAGTAAGAATAGCAATCAATGGCAATCCCAAATAGTGAGCAAAACATTTGAAAATCATAAGGTGAATGTTTTCGAAAAAGTATGAGACCACAAGCTCAATATCAAACTCATTCACCTCAAAGAACCATAAAGCTTGTCATTCAACCACATGTAGTTGAATAGAGTCAAATGGACCGGTAGAGGCTCACCTTTCGAAAATGTGGATCACTCCCGCTCATGTGTTTAAAAAATAGCATAGGTTCACTCAAGACTTATTCCAAAGATGCAAACTACCATAGGCTTGCAAAGACTGTCAAATTCTCCACCGCTAAAATGCAATGTGCGCAAGACAATCAAGAGGACTTTATATAGGTATGTGGGCTAAAAGGGTTAAGGGCAAGGACTGGGCAAATAAATTTGGGCAACGTGGAGCTATTTAGCAATATTACTAAGGAGCGACCAACAAACAACCAAAAAACCATGAAAATCACTAACACTCCATACTCCAACAATACAATGAACTTACCCTAAATGAATCATATAGGAAATGAGTTGACAAAGAAAGAACACAAGCTTTTTACATATCCAATGTCGATCACTTATTCAATTTCTTTTGCTTATTTTGAACAAAAAAAAAATTGTTTTCTTTTTTTTCAATATGATTTTCTCTTTTTTTCCCATCAACATAACTTTTTCCCCCTTTTTTTCTGTCTTTTTTTTTTTGCAAAATGAAATGAAAATTACAATTATTGAATGGCATAGGACCATAAACTATCAACTCACAACCGAATATATATATATATATATATACATACATATATATATATATATATATATATATATATATATATATATATATATATATACAACCCAAACAAGAGGGAACCAAAGCAAATGCTCAACGACATCAATCCCTCAACAAACCAACATACCCAAGCCACCTTAAACTTAGTTAGCCCCAGAATCAACCACTCTAAAGATGAAGGGATGCCACATAGACTTGGCTTAAAAGTTAGGAATATTTGTTTGGCCAAGTCCTAATATGAAGGGATCACAACAAGAAAAGGATATAAGCTCAAAGGGGCTAGCAAAGGGGAAAAACATGTAATACAAGGGCAGGCTATTCGGCTATATGGCTAAAATGATCAAAGAAAGAATGCCTCTATTATATCATCAATTATGGATATGCGAATGTGGTTTTGAACAAGAGTGAAGGAAACTTCTAGAGATGCAACATGGAAGAGTCAGGCACATGAAAGAACATGGCACTAAATATAATGAATTAGTCTAAATAAGGCTCAAAAACTCACGAAATATCAACCAAAGTCTCATTAAGCTCATAAGATGAAGCTCATGTACCAACATTAGTGCTAAGGACTCCAAGGGGTAACATAGTTCTCAATTAAGACAAGCGTCAAAACAAGAAATATCTTCAAACCTTAATAAATTTTGCACCAAAAGGGATTACACATCAAAAGTTACTCAATCTCATGAAAGCTATTTTGCCTAAACAAAAGCATCATTGTAGGTTATCCACACTATCCCTTTATGCAATTCTATATGCGAATCTAAAAATAAACTAAATGCAAAACACTAATGCAAACAAAAAGAAACCTAAAACTATATGCTCTAACAAGTAATAATCGAAATGGAAAGCATAGAAACTATCCTTCCCCCAGGCTTAGATAAAGCATTATTATTCAAAGGAAAGAAAGTAAAAGAAGGAGAAGGAAACAAAACATAACGATCTCACTAGGTTAGGTGCAAAGTGCAGCTAAGCTATGCGGCCTTGTAATAACCGGGGCACATAGAGCATTAGCCCCTCTAGTATATCTTCAAAACATGACCCACCAAATTAGATGTCGTTAAAGCACATAGAAGCTTGTTGAACACCACAACATGGGATTCGCAAGCATGGCAGTAAGAGAGCATAAAAATAATCATAGCAAAGAAAGTTAGTGCTCTTTTCAATAAAGCTAAAGTCATAGAAAAATCAAAAGAGAAAGCAAAGAAAGTGTTTCACATGATTTTTCTAGGTTTATCCACTAAGAATAGGGAATACAACTCAAGGGAGGCATCATACCCAAAAAAGAATCCTAGGGAAAGAAAATTATCAACATTTCCACCAAGGATATTAAACATGTTATCCATAGAGCCCAAATGAACATTAGAATCACAAATCTTATGATTATCAATGGGTTCTAAAGAATACTCGGGAGAAATAGAGGATTGTGAACATGTAGGGGAAACATGGGAATTACCAAGGGGATTGGGGATAACATGATTAAAACAAAGCCTAAAAGATTCCTCATGCACACACTCATAACGACACCCTTCTAAAGGATTGCTAACTAGATTATGCACTTCATCAGAAGTATCTTCTGACTCAAAACATGTATTAGCAATATCAAACCCAACAATAAACCCAAAAGGCTCACCCACCTCGAGCCCCATGCACTGAGCTAGAGGAAATGATGAATCATGTAAGATCAGGATAACATCAGTGTTGTCCTAGGGTGATGCAAAGTCCAGTTGAGCATAACATGCCTATTAAAGACACAAATTAATTTCATAGTCTGAAGAATTACACAACTCACACCAAAAAAGGACATAACCACATCTAAAATAAAATGCAGAAGAATCAGGAAATGAATATCCAGAAACACGACTAGCCTTCTCAAACTCAAATGAATCCCATGCAATCCACTCAAGCGAACAACATATATCATCGACATTTTTAGCATGAAAACCCCAAAACTGTAAAAGAGCTCGGGTTTCAATATTCACACCCTCATCAGCAATTGCCAAAATTTCCTATTTACTAACACAATAACCACATTAAGTAAGAAAAACAGTCAAATTCTTAAAATACTTCTAAAATAATTCATGCTCGAATTGGGGGAAATGGAAAATTGCCATTGTTGTAATGTTTCTTTCAGTTTTTTAAAACTTTTGAAATTTCAATTTCAAAGAAAAACAAAATGCTTACTCAAACCCATTAGGCAAAACCCCATATTCGATGCTAGTCCCCGGCAACGGTGCAAAGAACTTGATACGGCCGCAATCGCACGGTGGCGTTGTAGCAATCAAGGTTGATCCCACAAAGACTAGGTTGATCTATTGGGCTATATTCTCTCAAGATATGCTAGGCAAATCTAGGTTTGGGATTGAAATGTTAATAATAAACTATATAATGTAATGGATAAAAATAAAGGAATTAAACAAATCAAGCAATGTCCTAGTAAAAATTGTTAAGCAGACACTTTTTCCTCTAATGGTTGTTTTAAAACCCGATAATCGAAGTATCACAACCCACTTTGAAGGCAAAGCGAAATACCTAAGTCTAACCAATTACCGTTTCTAAAGGGCTCTCGATTCATTTGGGTTCATTACGGATGCGATTATCATATCAATGGCTTCTCAATTGGTGTGCTCTCTTAAGACGCCACACAATCAAGTCAAATCTTAGGATTCTAGTGTCATATTTCACCTTTCAATTCTTCATCCAATACCCAAAACATGCATGAAAGTGATCAATTTTCTCACAAGACAATAACTTCTAGAATTCAATAAAAAAAAATCCAACAAATTGAAATTACCATATCATGTCAACACAAGATCAAGAAATTAACAACTATTTGCATAAATCAAAAATTAAAACAACAAAGGTAATCAAAATCAGAAAACATAAATCTAAATTTAGAAAAGATAAGAGAAGAGAAGAGAAAAGAGATGCTCAGCCAAGATCGCACTTCAACCGTCGTGTAAACGGGAGGTAGAATCCTTGCAAATCTTCATTTCAACTCACTCTCTCTCCCTCTAATCTAAATCCTAGTCTAACTGATGAAATTGAAGAGAGTAAATGGAATGATAGGATGATGATTTTGTTGTTGCGGAAATGGCCTTATTTATAGAAAACACAATCAACCTTAGCCGCACGATGAGGAAAAATGAACAAGCTGGCAGTTACGCCTGCACCACGGTCGGAGTTGGGATTACCTTTCCAGTGGCCAATATGCACCCAAATGAAGGTCAATTGCTCGGTCAAACGGTCTAAAGTCCTGCAGAAGTGACCAAACAACCATACCCAAGCATAAAACGAGATTAAGAGTATAATTGTGACACAAAGCACACAATTCTCCCTAAAAATGCAACAAAATGACCTCAAAATAGTGTGCACTTTAAGCACTAGTCAAAAATACTAAAGTTTAGTTCGATTGCACTCCTTTCGTTCATCCAATCTAACTAAAGTGCATGATTTAATCCATTGATCCAACTCTTTACTAAGCGAAACAATTCTCTAGATATTTAGATTTGATTGAATTTCCCGATTAGTTGATTAGCGTAACTCGAACAACCAATTGGAACTTGTTTACTTAGCCTTTTATAATAGTTCAAAAATCAATATATTACATTTGATCTCTGTGGGAACGATATTAAGACTAAACTATGACATCCGTGCTCTTGGGGCAGTGTCGCTTGCTCTGCCGTATTATTTGCCAGAACTAATTTGCATAATTTTCCCAACTGATACTGACTGTAGATGGAGGAAGATATGTCCTGGCTATTTAGTTTAGCTTGCTTTGTTTTGCCATGTCTTAGACCCTGAACAAAGAACATTGTCGTGAACCTAGCAAGTATGGAAAAGGCAGGAAGGGGTTTAAATCATTATCTAAAATGTTAAAACATTACATTTTAAATTGAGAAGGTTACGTGTTCAGGTTATAAGCATGATTCTAAGGTTTATTTTCGTAATAGTTTTTGATCAAATTTAACAAACCTGAAAAGATATGGTTGACCTAAAAATCCAAGTTGTTGAGTTCCTTTAAATAAAACTAACCATGAACATGTTCCAAACTTGTCGTTTCTGAAAACGGGTCTTAATAGTTTTTATATGAAACTAGAGGTTACATGGTCGACAAATCTTTTACCAATCTTCTTAGTTAAGCTAAAATTGTTTTGCTTTTCAGAAGTTAGCTTTTGCCATTTTTAAGGTGTTATTACCCTTATTGAAATTGGAAATGCTAATGTTATATATACCAGGCACTTTAATGCTAAGGATGTTTGAAAGCGAATTGCATTCAATATGTTTTGGGCTAGGAGAATAACGCTAATGTAAAGGATTTGGTCTCCAGAGTAGACCTTTAGATCTTAAACTGAGTAGGAATCCTACCTATTACTATCCTGATGAGGATAGGAGCCTATTGTCTTTGGGAGGCCTCGAGTACACAGAAAGTCATCAATTCTATCACTTAACTAATGAGAGCTCTAACACGTGAATCCAATGCCTAGAAAGTGATTTCATTACCTGTTGTGAGTTAAAACTTCTCAATTCTGATTAATGCCAATGTAAAAATTTGGAAAAGTGCATGAACTAGTTGAAAAGGGTTTTTGTCAAATTATAAATGAGTTTCTTTAGAGAGAAATCTATGTATAAAGAATTAACTTAGCTCAGATAAAGCTTTGCACCCTTTTTGTACGCTATTTTCTATTTCTTACTAAAAGAACTTAAGTGGTAGCGTTAAGTTGAATTCTTTGATGCTAAGTGCATGTGTAACTGGGAGTCAAATAGCCAACTAAGCCCAACAATTAGGATGCATTGAAGGATGGTATGATTTTGCGAACCTATATGTCTAATATGTTATTACTAAATACAACTTTCTGAGTGTCTTCTACTTTATGGTTGTGTACAAATGTTTTCTTTTCCCTGGGATTGAGAATCATTCACTAACTGTGTGGTAGCTCAACCGCTCCTTATTTCCCTTCTCCAAGTTCAAACTAATAAAATATGAATATTTTGGGTGACTTACTTGCAACTATCTTCAATTCGAAGCGCATGCACGTTGTAGGATTTTGTGTGTTACGATGCTACTTCTTGTTAATAAATAAGCATGTTGACATATGTATTAGAATATGGATTAGCGATGGCCATGTTTTCTCTATATATATCTTATGTACTTTTAGTTATGCACCAGTTGCAAGCTAACTTGAACCTATGTGACTCAAGTGTGTGACCTGAGGTGTTAATTCCATTGCTAAGTTTTAATATACTAAGACTTCCAGGTACAATCAGCTAGAATTATGCTTTTTTATGTGCTGCAACTTTAGGCAAAAATCCACACGTTTAATCTTAGGACACTTAGACTTCACTAAGTTACACTTTGTAACATACTAAACCCTTTCGATACATCCTTTCTGGCCTTAGGTGTTTTTTTTCAGGAAGCCCCAGCGATGGAACATTCTTCGTAGGAGAGAGGGGAGTTATATTTGATGGTATTACAACCACGGGTTTGCATTATGCATGCAAGAGCATACCGAATGTGCGAAATATTTGTATAGTTGTGTGCTTATTATTACGCACATTAGATTATATGCTCACTATTGTAGAGTTAGTGTAATAAAAACTTGGTGTGGATTTTCTTAGTTTCAAAATCCCGACTTACTTGCAAGTGCACAAGGTAATTGTAGCAAAGTAAGTATTTCGGATATCATGTCCCACGGAGAATGATAGAATTTTTAATTTCACTTTTCTCAATTAGTTAACATAATAGAATCAGATGAGGAGAGTAATAATAATAACATAAAGAAAATAATGAGAATAAGAGAGAAATAAACGTTAATCACTATTTAAAGGGAGACTAATATGGTGAGATACTAGGATTTCGATTTCACCAAAACGCATAATATTTACTTAAAAATTCAGTTGGGGTTTCATTAATTCTTCAAAACTGTTAGGCTACAAGCTTGAGTCCAATAGAAAAAAAAATGAATTGCACTTATTAATAAATAAACTCAACTAGCACTTAGCATGAATTATTCAATTTAGACATAACTAATCTAATTTGTAGTCCTATTCAATTAATCAATAACCAAAATTTTAAATGTGATTGCATACTTATTATATTAGCCGAGAAGGTCTAATATGAATAAATGAGATAGCAATTTAATCAATTGTAAAACAACATGTATAAAAAATCAAAATAAAATGCATAATAAATTAAAAGCAATTAAATAACTCAAAATTATGCAATAAAAAAAGACAACAATATTAAACCCAATTGAAATTAGAAAAATGAACAAAGTGAGTAAAGGATCCATCTTAATCCTAGATAAACAACCTAGCCGATTATAGGTAGCGAAAATACCATTGAAATTAGAATAGTCGTATTTCAACTAACGTATATTTCAATCCCTATAGCCAAACTTTGATGTTTTTGTTACACAAAAAATCGCATAATCAAAGATCAACTCTCTAATTAAGCTCACCAATGAGATGAAAGATAAGAGAAAAGATAGCCAAAATAGCTTATTTTCTTCTAATTCTCTCAACTCAAATAATTTTTCCTAGCACAATTTCTCCCTAATTACTAACAATGGGAGGAAGAAAAGAGTGAAAATGATGAAGGAATGGGATGAATGATTGATTATAAATTGATGCCCCTTGCCTCTCTATTTATAGTGGAATTTTCTCCTATTCCTTCTCCATTTTTCATGCAAATCCACTAGTTTTATTCCCAAAATACCAGTAGAATATCATCCACTTCTTCTAATTGAATCAAGTCCACCATGTTAAATCAGTAGATGATTTTACTTGGGCAACTAAAATCATGTTGGGCCACTAGAATCATTAAGGGAGAAAGGGAAATGTGAGGCTGGGTATGCTGTGTGATTGGGCCATCACACATGCTTGAAATTCAGAGTTTATGTTTGAATTCTTCTTTATCTCGATACTTACCTTCAAAGACAAAATGTGCAGTATTTTTACTTTAAATACGACTCAAAGACTCAAATAAAGCTTAAAATAGAGAGAAACGTTACTCATATAAATATGAGTTATCAACTCCCCCATTCCAAAACTTTGCTAGTCCTTGAGCAAAGAATGCATATAGTCAGTCCATCAAGTAAAACAAGATTTAAGGAAGACAATCAAAGAATCCAACTATGTGTATCCCCTGAATAATAGAGATCAACTCACTACTAACATGCAAGCCTATTATCAAACATTTTCAATTTTAACCAAGTTAACTGACCAAGACTAAAGCAAATTAAGTACTCAATGTCGAACATGTAGCAAATCATAAGCACAAGACTTCTCCCCACATAGAAATCACAAGAGTATCTTTAAAATTAAGCCCCCAATCCCAAACCAATTTATCACTTTTCATTTTTTTTTTCAAAGCACACTTGATTCCATGTGCTTCTTATTCTGGGTGTATAAAGATATGGATAAAGATGACACCTAGAGAAATAGTTACTACATGTTCAGGCAATTTAAGATATGAATAAAGATAGAACCTGAACAGTGGTATATGAATTGGAACTTAATTTGATTCAATTTGTTTCTCAATCAACAATTTAGAAAGGCAAATAGGGAACTCAACAGACTTATTCTGTACTCATTATGTTATTGAAAATAGGGTTCATCTCACATTCAAAATCAGCTACAACTTAATAAGAACACAACAAATATTTAGGTAGTAACTAGTTAAAACTAAAAATAGTCTCAAATTGGCATGGGTCACATAAATCACATGAACATAACCAAGAGTGCAACACACATAATCAACTTCCTAGTCTCTTTCCAACATCATGTTAAAAAAGAGTTTTCAATTTTCGTCAAAGAAAATTTTATTCGCCTACCCCCCCCATCTAAACCTTACATTGTCATCAATGTGGAAAACAATTATAATGAGAGAGTTGGAGAACAGAACAATACAACCTGCTAGCATGAGGAGAGCACCTGTAATCACACCTAAGGAGCCATCTCCAAATCAGCCTTTGCGACCCTCACTAACCACAAAAGTCAAAACCAAGTGAAGTACCACATCTAGGACACAAATGGACCTTGAACAAAAGGGAAACAAATAAAATAAAATACAATAGAATAGCTCAAATTCATCGACAAAGATTGGGTTGCCTCCCAATAAGCACTAAATTTAATTTCTTCAGCCAGGCAAGGTCTCATCCACTCAATCATAATAAATTACGTCTACTGGATTGATGGATTCAATCAAATCATGCTCAATTTCGTTAATCACAACAGGTTTCAAGCATTCACCATTGACACTAAGAACACGACCATCCTCTGGGCCCGCAATTTTGACCACCTCAGAAGGAAACACTTGTTGGACTAAAAAAGGACAATCCCATCTAGATCTTAACTTGCCAAGAAATAGCTTGAGATTCGAATTAAAAAGTCAAACCTTCTGATTAGGTTCAAAAGACTTTCTAGAAATCATCTTGTCATGAAAAGATTTGTTTCTTGCTTTATAAATCTTAGCATTTTCATAGGCTTCATTACACAATTCATCCAATTCATTTAATTGAAGCCTTCGATTAGAACCCACTTGTTTCATATCAAAATTAAAAGCATTAATAACCCAAAAGGCGTGGTGTTCTAACTCGATTGGCAAGTGACATGGCTTACCAAAAAGTCGTCACAAAGGAGACATCCTTCTGGAGGTCTTATAAGCATTGCGATAGGCCCAAGGAGAATTATTCAATCTAAAAGCCTTGTCTTTTCTATTGGGTCGAACCATTTTCTCAAGTATGAACTTGATCTCATGATTAGACACCTCAACTTGGCCACTAGTCTGAGGGTGAGAAGGAGCAACTATTTTATGAGTCACTAAATATTTTCTAAGCAAAGCCTCGAAAGTATGTGACAAAAATTACTAACTCCACTAATAAGAGCTCTGGGGGTCCCATATCAATGGAGGATGTATTCTTTCACAAACTTGACCACAACCTTTGGTTATTGGTCCTAGTAGCTAGAGGCTCCATCCACTTTGACACATACTTGACAGCAACAAGTATGTTAACAAAGCAAAAAAATGAGGGAAATGGACCCATGAAATCAACACCTAAGATATCAAATATCTCAACAATAAGAATAGGGGAAATGGGCACCATATCACGACAGGATAGGGCACCCCTATGTGGACAACGCTCACAAGCAAGACAAAAATGTTGAGCATCTCTAAATAGAGTGGGCTAGAAGAACCCACTTTGTAGGACTTTAGCAGCTATCCTATGTCCTCCAAAGTGACCACCACAAGCATAAGAGTGCCAAAAGGTTAAACTGTTATAAATTTCGCTCTCAGGGACACATATACGAACCACTTGGTTTGAACAATGCTTGAAAAGATAAGGATCTTTCCAATAGTAATGTCTTACTTGTGAGAAGAACCTATCTTTCTCTTGCTTGGACCAGTGGGGAGTAATCTTACCAGTAGTAAGGTAGTTCTCAATATGAGCAAACCAAGGGAGAGGGGTGTTTGACACAACAAATAGTTATTCATCAGGAAAATGCTTAGAAAATCCCACTAAGTCATTAGTATAATCAGTGAAGATCCTAGATAAACGATTTGCAACTAAATTTTCAAACCCCTTCTTATCTTTAGTCTCAAGGACAAATTCCGGTAGCAACAAAATCCACCTAATGAGTCTAGGTTTGGTGTCATTCTTAGCCAATAAGTGTCTTAATATGGCATGGTTAGTAAATACAATCACTTTTTAACATAGAAGGCATGAAAGAAATTTATCAAGTGCAAGGCCTATAGCTAGTAACTCTTTTTCAGCGGTAGAATAATTGTTTTGAGCATCAATTAGAGTTCTAGTAGCATAGTAAATGACACGAGAAATTTTATTCAACTTTTTACCCAAAATAGCCCTGATAGCTAAGTCAGATGCATCGCACATAATCTCAAAAGACTTAGGGAAATCAAGGGCCTGCATAATAGGGGCTAAGACCAACAAATATCAAAGCTTTTCAAAAGCCTCTACACAAGACTCATCAAACTCAAAAAGGAGTATCTGTAGAAATGAGCTTAGCAAGTAGGTGAGCCACTTTACTAAAGTCCTTAATAAATCTCCTATAAAATTCAGCATGGCAAGGAAAGATTTGACGTGCTTCACAGAAGTGGGAAAAGGCAAATTAGAGATTAGATCAATCTTTATTTTATCAACCTCAATTCCCTTCTTAGCCACTCTATGACCCAATACAATCCCTTCTTGGACCACAAAATGACTATTTTTCCAACCTAAGACAAGATTCCCACCTTCAAATCTTTTCATCACAGTGGATAAATTAGCAAGACATTCATCAAACGACAAACGAAAAAAAAGAGAAATCATGCATAAAGACCTCCATGAACTTATCAATTTAATTAGAAAATATGGCCCTTTGGAATGTGGAAGGTGCATTACACAACCCAAAGGGTATCCTTCTATAGGTGAATGTACCTGGAAGGCATGCAAAGGTGATTTACTCTTGGTCCTCAAGACAGACAAGTATTTGATTGTAACCAGAATACCAATCTAAGAAACAGTAAAAACTATGTCCAACTAATTTTTGCAGAATTTGATAAATGAGGGGGGGGGAATGGTCCATTCTAGTGATTGAATTCAACTTTCTGTAATCAATGCACACCCTCCAACCCGTGGTCTGTCTAGTAGGAACTAGTTAACCATCATTATTTTGCACCACAGTTATGCCAGATTTGATAGGGACCATTTGCACTGTACTGAACCATTGACTATTAGAAATAGAATAGATAATTCCTGCATCTAAAAGTTTTACTACCTCTTTCTGGACAACCTTTTTTAAATGCGTGTTCAATCTTTGTTGCATTTGCCTAATAGGTTCAGCATCGTTCTATAAGTGAATTCTATGCATGCAAATAGTAGGACTAATCCCTTTCAAATCAGCAACTGACCACCCAATAGCACCCTTATGTTTAGTTAAGATACAAATCAACTCTCTCTTTTGATCACAGCATAAGAGAGAAGAGATGATGGTAGGTAGCGTCTCTTTGGGACCTAAAAACACATACTTGAGTGAGTCAGAAATAGGTTTCAATTTAAGTCTAGGTGGGCAGACAACAGAAGGTGGTATAGGAGAACTAGCCAAAGGGGGAAGAGGTTCATAATTATGAGGTTTGGAGTCAAGATTAGAGTCCAACTCACCTATTGTACTTCCTAAGTCAAATAGCCCCAAATCTCGATAGGAAAGACAGATTCCCAAGGGATCTTTGTTTAGAATAGTAGGTAAGGCCTCTTCAATTCACATTAATAAAGAAAAAATCAGATTCACCTGAAGCATAGGTTGAGAAGAAGCCTTAAAAATGTTAAGCCTAATCCTCATATTCATAACTGAGACAACCACCACTACTGACCTACAGTTCATTGTGGTATTAACTGTAGCTAGGAAGGGACATCCTAAAATAAGAGGGATATACTTAGAGGCATGACTAGGATCCATTTCTAACACAACAAAGTCAACAGGAAAAGAGACCTTTAAGAATTTGAATCAAGACATCATCTATCCGCCGTTTAGGGGTTCTTACTCGCCTATCAACAAGCTGAAGGGTACAGTTGGAAGGTGTTAGTTCACCCAAGCCTAGCTCTAAGTAAATGGAGCACGATATAAAATTAACACTAGAACCTAAATCCAAGAGTGGTCTTTCAATTATATGATTAAAGCATGAAATAGTGGGAACACCAAGATCTTTTAACTTAGGTGGGTTGTCATGTTTCAAAATAGAGCTCACTTGTTCACTTAAAAAGCCTTTTGAGACTTGTGTTTAGATTTTTTTTTTTTAAAGTGTACATGTCTTTAAGGAATTTCACATAAGCATGGTTTTGTCTTATTGCTTCCAAAAGGGGAAGATTGACCTTAACTTGCTTAAAGGTCTCTAGTATATCCTCTCTATATTCATCTTTCCTAAAGGGGAAAGGTGCATCCAAAGCCTGAGCGTAAGGAACCCTTGGCTTGTATGTCCCAACAGGGTCAGACACATTAGAGGGAGGGGGTGAATCACTCTCAATTTCACAATCAGTCTCATTGGTGTTTGGTCTTTCCTTTTTATCATGTTTCTTCTCACTCACTTTGTTGCATACTTCTTTATCTCCACTAAGAACAATAACAGCTTTCAATTGTTCATATCATTAGCTTTTAGGATTCTCTATGGGATAGCTTGGAAGTTTTCCTTCTTCTCTTTTACTTACAGCTGTGGCTACTTGCCCCAGTTGGGTTTCTAACATAGCTATAGATTGTGAGTGGGAATTTACAATTTATATTTTAGACTCAATTCTTTAGACCTTAGTATTCACATTTTGGACAGCTGAAGTGAGGCTACTAATAGCATAGAGTACCTTATCTAATTCTGAGCTTATAGATGGAGGCAGCGGTGGTGGTGGATGGGCATACCTTTGGTTCTAAAAACCAGGAGGTGTAGGTCTACTAGACTAGGATTACAGGTTCTCCACATTTTGAGACCTCCAAGAAAAGTCTGGAAGATTCTTCCAACCATGATTATAAGTGTTCAAGTAAGGATTATTAGTTAGAGGATGTCCTTGGGCAACATTCACTTGTTCATTTAAAACATCATATGAACTAACAGAAGGATACTCAAGAGAAGCATGCATATGACTACCACTAATTTAAAACACATCTTGCATAGAAGAGAAAGGAGTCATTTTGTTCATGCACAATAATGGATCAAATTTCTTAGACAAAGCACCAACTTTACTAAAAATGTCAATTGGAAGAGAAACCTCATAAATCCCGACTTTACATCCCACTTGCTTAGGTAAGTCAGAACGTGAGGAACTGGCATGCCAATGTGAATTCTAAATCAAATGTTCAAATAATTCCTAGGCTTCTTCAAGGGTTTTATACAATAAATTGCCACCACAAGATGCATCTACCGTTTGCCTATTGTGCTCATCTAAACCAGAGTAGAAACTCTGAACGAGTTGCCACTGAGAAACCTCATGGTGAGGGCAACTTCGTAGCAATTCTTTAAATCTTTCCCATCTTTCATACACCTATTCATTTTTAGTTTTTGAGAAAGTGGTTATGGCAAATCTTAAAGTAGTCAGTCTACCAATTAAGAAAAGCTTTTTCAAGAATTCCTTTTGCATTTGGTTCCAAGGCGTGATATCTGACTTAGTATCCAATTTGGTTAAGCAGTCAGCCCATTTTAAAAGGGCTAATAAAGGGTCGGGTTAATAATGGACTGAGCCATTAATAGGCTAGCCCATTAAGGTATATTAACGGGCCGGACTGGGCGGACCCATTAATGGCCCGTTTAATGATCCATTATTTTTTAATCTAATTTACACAGTGGTTTACATGTTCCAATTAGTTAACCTCATTACCAACACTTTGTACATAACAATAATTACTATAGACCGTTGTTTTGCGTAAGTTTGTTTTATTTTTAAATGGGCTCAAAGCGGGCCGCCCATGGGTCGATTTGACCCGACCTGTTTATTAGCTTGATAGTGTATTTTCTAACTTTGAATTTGGACAAGTTTAATTTGGTTGAAAAATTACAAATACATCAGTTGGAAAATTAACTAACCAAAAACACTCCTTAGGTGGTAATGGACGGGTCATGGGCGGACTGAGTTCATTTGGCCCATAACCCAACCCAGCCCATTAACATATGTACTCGACCCAGCCCAACCCCTTTAGTTAATGGCTTGGCCCACTCCGGCGCAACCGAGTCCACTGCCCACCCCTAGACATGGCAGTATGGAAGGTTCAACTTGGTGGAAAACCAAATATACTATTAAAGGTACTCAAATTAAGCTTGTCAAACTCCCAATTAAGATAAAAGGAAATGTAGTCCTCATAACATCGAGGGCCGCTCATGACCTCAGCATGCAATGTGCTTAGGAATTCAAGTGTGAGCTCCTGATAGGTGTGGTCCCTCGTTTATAAAAATTGGCCCACCCTGCCTCGAGTAAACAACGAACAATTATCATCCAACAATCCCAAACCATTTAACACATCCTCATCATAATATCCAGTAGCTATCAAAAGTTTACTACTCAAAGCATTATATCCAATAATGTGTTCAGGATTAGTTAAACCAAGGGGATGTGGATTGTTACCTCGGTTTCACATGGTGGTTGATGTACGGGAGCATCGAGGACCCCATTATGGGGCTTGACTTGAAGTCCCATCTCGTTTTACGGTTCTTACCTTCTTCTTTGGTGAAATAATGGTAAAATATGGATGGGAAAAAAACATAACAAATTAAACCAAAGAGAAAATGAGATAAAAAAATTCCAGAAAACGGAAAAATTTAGAAAAGGGAAGTAAATAGTGAGGAAATATGGAAGAAAAATGGAATTTGGAAGAATAAAAGTGAAAATGGGGTTTATGAAAGTTATGGGTATGGAGATGGGGGAAATGCAAGAGAAAGAAGGCTTCAAAGTGAAAAATAAAGTGGAAAATGGGGTAAAGGTGAAGAAAGGAAGTGAAAAATGAAAGAAATTTGGTGGATTTGGGTGAAAAATTGAAGCTTTAAGGTAGAGTAGCTAGGGAGGCTCCATCAAACGAACCACTATTATAATATTCAATCCCAAGGTCAAAATCCAAATCGACTCCTTCCATAGGAGGTAAAGAAAGAACTACTTGGGGGAACCTGCAATAATCACTCATGGAAGACTTATTAGAAGCACAGGCCTTAACCTCGTGTATGTTAGGCGGTGTAGGAGCAGCAAACTCTACCTTAACATAGCCTTGGTTAGGATCCTCAGTAGAAATCCTATCAGAATCAGAAGGGTCAGGACAGCTCCAACCATCCTCCATTACAATTTCAGGAGAAAGGGGGAGTATATCAAATAGAGAAGAATTGGGGGAAACAACTTTCTCATCTATAAAACAAAACATAGCATAACATCCCCTACTTTAAATATTAGCCACCTCTCTTTTACATTAATAATGCAATCTGAAGTAGCTAAGAAAGTCCTCCCCCCAAAAAATTGGGCATCATCAGTTTAGTCATATCAGTAATGATACAATCTTCTAACACCCAAAAATCTCCTATTTTTACGGGGCACATCCTCTAATGTAGCCAAAGGTTGCATTTAAGAACCATTTACTATTTAGAGTGAAAAGGGTGCAATTCATAATGGTCTTAGATAAAGCTTATGAAACATAGAGTAGGGCATCAAAATGACACTTGCACCAAGGTCAGATAGGGCTCTTTCAATCTTCATTTTTCCTACGACACAGGGGATGGCAAAACTACATGGGTCTAGAAGCCTAGGGGGAAAGACTTTGGGAATCTCAAATCTATCATTTTCTTTGAAATTCATCGCTCGTCACCATCATTTATCTCCTTACTCTTAGCCATGATCACTTATATAACCTCCTCAAGTGTTATGGCCTCAGGATCCTCTACCCCTTTTTTGAAGGTAACACAGTTACAATGCTCAGGGGGGTTAGATTCTGGTTTAGTAGGAAGTCTACCCAAAGGTGTAGATGAAGGTGTAACTTGTTGCGCTATTTGAGCTTCCAACACCTTGTGGTGAGTAGTAAGCACATTAACCTTAGAGGTCAATTACTTAATGTACTTATCTTGCTTCCTTTGAGCCAAAAGCATATTCTCCATCATAGACTCTAAGTTAGATTTATGAAGTCATTGTTAGGGATAGGATGGCCCTTAAAATCTAGTGGGGTGGTCTAAAATTCATTTGGAGCACGAGTGGGGCATTAGACTTATAAGTAAAATTGGGGTGATGTCTCCAACCTGGATTACACATGTTAAAGAATGGGTCATTTGTGGGTCTACGGTGATAGTTGCTCATATCATTGACCTGATCACGTACATCTTGGGTAAAAGTACTACCCACTTAACAATGAACAGTCAAATGATCAACTGATTCACATATATCACATGATGGCGAAGGGGTACTTACACTAATAGAATTACCATTCAAGCGTTCCAAATTTTGAGGATTCGATACAAGCCATATAAGTCTACACAAAACTTTAGACTGTGCTTCGCGCTCATCTCTTGCAGTGAGGATCTTGCAAAAGGCTTATTTATTGCTGCAACCTGACATAGAACTCTAAGCCTCTAACCTATCTTGAGCACCTTTTTAACAGTCTTTCTCATGATACATGATGGTAATTTCCATCGATTGACAAGTACTATTGAGAAGCTTATTCAAAGACATTATTAAGAAAACAGGAAAATATACATCTTTATTAACAACTATTTACATTGTTTGGGTGCAATCACTGATAGCAGAAATGGCAATGATGTTAATAGACTACTACCTGATGCTTTACGTAAGTCATACAAAGCACTCTATCAGGATTTCAAAATATACCGAACATGTACTGATCGACAAAGAATTTGTTCCCTGATCTTGCAGAAAAGCTGACTACGAGGGTAATATTTGAGAATAGAAAATTAAAAATAATGAACACGAGCACAAGGTGAGAACAACAATGGACGACAAGAGCACTCGATAAAAATTAAAAATAGATATAAATCTAAGAACTTGCAACATTTGAAAGTTTTGCTTTCTCTGTATCCTTTTTTTGGTCAACTTGGGGGATGATATTCATTTAATTATATTATTAACTTTGTGCGCATTTCAATTTATATTAGAAGAAAATTTCTATAAATTTCTAAGTAATATAGACGGACAGGTAAGCAAAGAAAAAGAAATCGAGCTTTAGGAAACACTATGAATTTCATTTTTTTAAAAAATTTTTTAGATCTCGCAAGACATAGGGTACGTTCATATGGTCAATTGACCCTCATAGGCGAATTTTCTACGTAGCTTAAAGTTAATTCAGGTGAGAACAACAATTGAGAAAGCTCGATAACAATTCTAAATTAACAAAAATATGAGAATTGGCAACATTTGCAAGTTTTTCTTTCTCCTGCTCGTTTTT
>JACYFF010031956.1:22515567-22526203 GCA_017589665.1 Selenicereus undatus
TTCAAGGGATTCCTTTTCCAACTTAGTCAGATTAATGGAACAAGTCTCTTCTTTCATGAGTAGGGTCTCTTTAAGCTCACTAATGTTTTCATGTAAGGCAAGTGTTTCTTTGTCAACTTCAAGCTTTTTCATTTTGAGAGTTTCATTTTCCAGTTCTAGGTCTCGAACATCCCTTTTTAACTCAGCACATATATCCATTATAGTGTACACTAATTCTTCAAGGGTTGATTTATTGAGACCACGTACCTTGTTCTTGAGTTGAGTTAGACTGTTTGTTGATTCATCATCTGAATCAGTGTCACTTCTTGCCATAAGTGCTATATCAGCTTCCTCAGCTTCAGACCCTTCCTCATCCTCGCTTGAATCACCCCAGGCCGCTAGCACAGCTTTTGAGAATCGTTTTGCATAGCGGATTACACCCTGTTTCCTACCCTGTTTTCTAGGGTGTTCGGGTTCTTGTTCTTCCTTCAACAATGGGCAGTTTCTGACATTATGGTCTAACTTGCCACACTTGAAACATCCGGAGAACTGTTCCCGAGAGGTGTTCCCGGCCTTGCCAAAGTCCTTCCGTTTGCTGTTTTCTTTAACTTTCTTGAAGAACTTCTTAAATTTTTTTGTTATCATGGTAATCTCCTCCTCATCAGAATCAAAATCATCTTCTAAGGTCTTTAGTGCAAGGCCTCGATCTCTCTTTGTCTCATCTTTCTGCTGGGAATTTCTTCTAAGTTCATACGCTTGGAGATTTCCAATCAGCTCATCTAAGGTGATGTTGTTCATGTCCTTAGCTTCTTGGATGGCCGTTACTTTCGCTTCCCAAGCATGAGGTAAAATTCTTAGGATCTTCCTCACCAATTCTTTGGTGGTGAAGGATTTTCCCAGGGATTTCAACTCATTCGTTATGTGAGTGAAGCAAGTGTACATGTCCATCACACTTTCACGATCACCCATCTCAAACAGCTCATATTTTCTCATAAGCAATTCAATCCGGGATTGCTTTACCTGATTGGTCCCTTTGTGAGCTACTTGTAAAGCATCCCAGATTTCCTTGGCAGACTCACATTCAGATATGCGAGTATATTCATCAGGACCTACGCCGAAATATAGAAGTTTTTGGGCCTTGGCATTCTTCTCCAGCATTTTGTAATCTTCAGTATTGAATTCTTCAGGCTTTTTGGGGACTTCACTTCCATCTTCGATCATCTTCGTGGGAATGAGTGGTCCATTCTTGATAAGCATCCATAATTCGTAGTCCTCAGCTTGAATGTAGTTTTTAATTCTATTCTTCCACCAACTATAATGTTGACCATTAAAGTATGGTGGTCGAGTTATGGATTGACCTTCAAGTATGCCTTATGGGGTACTTATCTTCAAGGATATCTCAAGGTGTTAGCTTTTTCAAGGAGAACCTGCTCTGATACCAATTGTTAGTTTTGAGAGTACACAGCCACAAGAGGGGGGTGAATTATGGTGTCAGATTTTTGCACTTTTCTGGCAAACAGTCTTAGACCCTGTTTGCACAGATTGTTCCTGAGTTGAGCAGAAGTGAAAATCCAATGAAATTGAATGCGGAAATAAAGGACACAGGATTTTTACGTGGAAAACACCTCTAGCCCAACTGAGGTGAAAAAACCACGGCCTACCTTGTGTAGGATTTTAACCACTTGACTAAATAGACTTAATACGTTACAATAGTAACACACCTTGCTACCAATTGCAACCTACGTAACCGTCTTCCCTAAGACCAGTTACCCCACGTCCAAAAGTCCACTTGACTTAGGACACACTCGCCTCACTTTTATAAAAGAGAGATTACAAAGAGAACACCCTATTACAATACTTCTCAACTAAGCTAATATAGGGTACAAATGAAGTCCCAGTATGCCAATCTTGAAAGCTCAAAATATCACTCTCTTGACTCGGTTTTTCTCTTGAAAATTAAAGCACTTGAATACTGAATGTTTTTCTCTTCAAAAACCGATGCTGAATAGAAGTGGAAACTTGCCTTTTAAATAGAAATAGTTGGGCGAATTTGAAAAAATACTTATCCCATAAAAAGAGGAAAAAATGTGAACGTAATTCCCTTAAGTTAAATGGCTAAATATTAGCCACAAACTTTCAGAAGTTTAGCCCATGAGTTTCTCCAAAAATCTAGCCATTTGCTAAAAATAGAGAAGAGGTTATTAGAGGATAAGGCAAGGCTAAAAATAGGCTAAAAATCCTCTCCAAGTTTTTCAATGCCAAAAATAGCCATTTTGGACTTTATCAATTAGCAGAAAATCTATCCAGAAAGTTTAGAGATGTTAGCCCAAAAATCAAGGAGAAAATCGTGTGAAACCATTTTTCGCAGTTTAGTCTGGAAACACCTTAGCCGCCCTGTTTCCAGGACTGTTTCTGAAAGTTGGTCCAAAAAGATTTTCAAAAGAGCAAACCGTTCCAAGTAAGTGATAAGTAAAGACTTTCTAATTGGCATATTAACAAGAATCTAATAAAATAAAACCATAGCAAACCTAAGACTCTTATTGAATCAACCACAGCTGCTCCAAACACTCTGCAGAACTGTTCTTACGGCTGTTTCTGAAGTTCAGGAAAGTTTTGCCAGCCAACTTATCTTCAATCCCTGTTCTTGAGGCCTGTTCTAGAACATTGTTAACCAAGCAAATTTTAAGGCATTGAGAACAGTAAGTTTAACCAGTTTGGAACAACAACACTTGGATATGTCATTATCAAAACCATATACATCATAACAATTTCCCCCTTTTTGATGATGACAAACCAAGCAACCGTATTGACTTTCAAAGACAAACAAAATGATTAGTGCCAATTATTCATAGGACCGAAAATTCACTGGGGGCAGCTAGCTGAAATTTTTTTCAAGAAAGACGACTCTTCCATGGTAAAACTACGACAACATTGGCCATCCTATCTTCCCCCTTTTGGCATCATGAAAAAGGAAGGAGCAAACAGTGAAATAGAGCGTGTTTGCAATCACCACCACTTGGGTAATGGAGGAAAACCAACATGCGATACACTCAAGTGTTTTGGTACGGTAATGAGATTGGCCATCCTAGTCACACATAAGCAATTCACAGCAGGAAACAAGCAAGGCAAAGCCAATTAAAAACAAGATAACTTTTATTTGCCAATTGAGTGCAACATAGAGTAAGAAACCAGATGAGAATCAAGAGAAGAAACAGAGGAGGCCGCAACAGAACAGCCTACAAGAACAGCCTAAAGGGATCATGGAGCAGGAGGGAAGAACTTTGCTGAGAGGGAAGTGAGAAGGGCTAGGATATCTTCATGGCGTTTGGTGTTGAAAGCCTTTTCCTCGTCCAGAGCAGCCTTCACCGCATTAATTTCAGCATTCAAGCGAGAGTTGTGCTCCAGAACAGCCTCAACCTGGACTGAGGAATTGCCAGGAACAGGAGGACGGGAGGTGTTTGTCCCCTGTTCAGAGGCAGATCCCTCAATCAAGGTATATCCACATCCCATAAGGGTGTTGCTCCCGATTTCATCTATAAATTGAGCGCCCACTCGTTTTTGCAACTCTACCCCAAAGTGCTCAAAAACACAAATCAGTAGGAAGCCATACCCAAGATCATGTCCCCTGGAGATGTTTGCAATCCTTGCAATGTGACGAATCATGAGGGCATGAAGATTGATTTGCTCCTCCCTGTCCATCAGATCCACAAGACACTGATCCATAGCATCGGCAAGATTTCGGCCCTGGCCCCTGGGGATGACATTCTTGATAATGAACCAAAATAGTAACTGATGAATGGATGTCATATCCCCTTTCTTGACTGACTTGGGTGTTTGTAGGCGTGTTTGCTGGCTGAGTTTTTGAGAAAGTTCCAAAAGTCGTGCTGCCCCAAGAACAGACTTATCTTCCCTCACGTACACATCAAAACCCGTGGAGGGAATCCCCAAAATTTACCCTAATGTCTTCGCATCAAAGCGAAGTTGCTTCCCATTGACAGTACTAATCACCACTCCTTCGGTGACTGAACAGTTGGCATAAAACCCGGCCAACTCATGGACAGAACACCCCATCTGGGTGTTTGTGAATAGCTCAAACCAACCCTGAGCACTCAGCTTTTGCAGGAACACCCCAAGACCCTGTTCCTCAAAGTACTGGACTTTGATGATTTTGCCTCTGACTGTTCGTCTCTGAAGTATTTGAGAGAGCTTAGGATGGGGTGCTGGAGAGGCAGATTTCTTGGCCTTTTTAGGGTGAGGTGCAGTAGTAGGATCTTAAGTTCGACCTTGGTTGGAGGCTTGTTTGTAGGAAACTTTGCGTTTGCTGGGGGTTTTTGTGGTTGATGGCTTTAAGGAGGGTAAGGTGGAGGCTTGTTTGGAAATTGGTAGGGCGGGCTCAAATGAGGGTTCAGGAAAGGACTTGTCTTCTGAGGATTCTGAGAACACGGGGGTGCCCTGTTTGAAGGAGGTGTTCTCGGTATTGTTTTCAGAGGAGCTAGAAGAGGAAGAAGAAGAAATTTCCTCAATCACAGGAGATGACTGTGCCACAGACCGGGGTGTAGCCTGAAAGGCTATTCTGGCTGATTTCCTAGTTGGTCTGGTTGTGGTTTGTGATTGGGCAGGGGTGTTTGTGACCTCTTCAGTTTGGCCAAATTTGGGCCTTGATGGTGTCCTTATTCTTGGCGTTCTACTTCGCCTAGCCACCATTTTGTACCTTTTTCTTTTCTCATCGGTTTGAGGTACAGGTGTATTCTATACAATCTCAGCAAGGGACGTCTCCACTCTCTCCCCACTTCCCCCTATTTCGTCCGAGTCTTCCTTAAGTTCATCACCTAGGTCATCCATGAACACTGAGTCAAAGGCCTTAGGCCTTGTTTTAGCCCCTGTTTCCTGTTCTGGAAACAACCCGAAGGAGTAGGACTCAGTTACCCAGATGTCATCCGAACCAATTTTAGGCAAAAAGCCTTTATCTTTGGCCCTCAAATCCTCAATCAACTCCCCAATTTCTCCAGATCTCAGACATGCATCCCCTTCTCCAAACGGGACCAAGTTCCACCCAAAGTTATAGGGGATGTCAACTAGATTGAGACCTATGTTCTTGAGGTCGACACTCTTTAAGAACTCAAACGGCTTATAGCGAATGGGGCGAGGAGGTTCAGCGAATTTACCTTCAATTAGAGCTGTGAGGAGTTGAGAGAACAGGGCTGTCGTTGTTGGGGCTGCCACAATTGATAACTTGCTGCCCTGAATCGAGGATACAGAACTCTCGTTATGAGACGCCATTTTTGTAAAAGGGTAGAGAGAGTTTAGGGTTTTGGAAGAGATTTCACGGCAAGCAATTGAAGTGAGGTGTGAGAGAGGGACGAATCTGGGAGGGTTTAATAGAGAGAGGAATGGAAGATCTTTGAAGATTTGCCCGTTGCAACAGACTCCTCATTTAATGCTTAGCCGCGCATGCTTTGGGAATGGTGGGGAATTTTAATTCTCAACAACTAGTTGCAACCATTTGACAAACAAGAGCATACCTGTTTCTGAAGCTTGTTCTTGATGATACTGCTCAGTAACATGGGACAATAAGGGCAATCTCATTAGACCTCAACGAGTGTCAGCAAGCTGCAAACCACACATATGCTAAAAATAGCACAAGAATTGATTGCAAAATTTTTGTTTAACATATTGAACCTGCAACCTTCAAACATTACCATCAAGGAGAGACAACAAGATGATCAAGTTGTCTTTATCAAACCTAGGTCGAGTCTATTCTTCTCAAATTTTTCTCTACTCAGTGCCTTGGTGAATATATCAGCAATTTGATTTTTAGTGGCACAAAAATTTATTGAGATTAATCCTTTTTCAACATTGTCTCTTAAAAAATGATGACGAATGTCAATATGTTTTGTTCTTTTGTGTTGACATGGATTTTTGGCAATGTTAATTGCACTTGTATTGTCACAATAAATAGGAATGCATCCTATGTCAACACAAAAATCCTTGAGTTGTTGCCTTATCCATAGTAATTGAGCACAACAGGATGCAGCTGCCACATATTCAGCTTCTGCTGTGGACAAGGCAACTGAGTGTTGTTTCTTGGTTGTCCAAGATACCAAACAGGGTCCAAGAAAATCAGTCATACCTGAGGTGCTTTTTCTATCAACCAAAAAGCCTGCATAGTCAGCATCAGCATAACCAACAAGGTTAAAGTTGCATCCTCTAGGATACCATAAAGCCAAATCAGGTGTATGTTTTAAGTATCTAAAGATCCGTTTAACAGCCTTTAAATGAGATTCTTTCGGCTTAGACTGAAAACGAGCACACAAACCAACACTAAAAACAATGTCAGGTCTACTAGCAGTTAGGTAAAGAAGTGACCCTATCATGCCCCTATAATATTTGTCCTCAACTGAGGGACTCCCATCATCCATTTCCAACCTAGTTAAAGGAGAAATGGGAGTATCAATGGGCTTGGCCGATTCCATTCCAAGTCGCTTAAGTAGTTCCTTGACATATTTTTGTTGATGTATCAAGGTGCCGTTTGAAGTTTGTTTGATTTGCAAGCCTAAGAAAAACTTAAGCTCACCCATCATGCTCATTTCAAACTCACTTCTCATCATTTTTGAAAACTCTTCACACAAATCATTGTGTGTTGCACCAAATATAATGTCATCGACATATACTTAAACAATCAACAAGTGTTCCCCCTTAGATTTTAGAAACAAGGTATTATCAACCTTGCCTCTTCTAAAACCATTTTCCAATAAAAAGTTTGACAAACGTTCATACCAAGCTCTAGGAGCTTGTTTTAGACCATAAAGCGCTTTGTCAAGTTTAAAAACATGGTTAGAAAATTCTTTATTTTCAAAACCAGGGGGTTGCATCACATACACCTCTTCTTTAAGGTATCCATTGAGGAATGCACTCTTGACATCCATCTGATATAACTTTATTTCCATGTGAGCTGCAAAGGCTACCAAGATGCGGATAGCCTTAATCCGTGCAACGGGTGCAAAGGTTTCCTCATAATCAATGCCCTCTTCTTGGTTGTAGCCTTGAACCACCAGCCGGCCTTGTTCCTAGTGACTGTTCCGAACTCATCAAGCTTGTTCCGGAACACCCACTTGGGGCCAATGATTGATCTATCCTCTGGCTGTGGTACAAGGTGCCACACCTTGTTCCTTTCAAACTGATGAAGCTCCTCTTGCATTGCCGTGACCCAATCTGTATCTGCAAGGGCTTCATTAACATTTTTTGGCTCAATATTAGAGAGAAAAGCATAAAAAGCACAAAAATTTTTAAGCTTGGATCTGGTTTGCACTCCTGTATTAATGTTAGACAGAATCTGGTCAAGAGGGTGCGAACTTTGATGCTTCCATGGTCGTGGAGTAAGTGGATCCACAGACACGCTTTCTACTCTAGCTGGAATACTTGGTGAAACAGGTTCAGGAATTGTTTCCGAGCCTGTTTTGGAGCATGTTCCTAAGCCTGTTCTGGAGCCTGTTTGCTGGCCTGTTCGACAAGAATTAGGTTGGTTTTGAGCCAAACCAGGTTCAGCAGAGCTCCCCCCTGTCTGGTTCAGACCATGCCCACCTTCCAAGGAAACAGCTCCAGGCCCTGATCCATCCTCAGAACTCTTACCTTTCTCATGAGTGAGCAACGAGTCTTTTCTAGCAAGACCTAGTTCAAGGTCTTCCTCCTGTGCATCATTCTCACTTAGAGAGTTAGTTTCATCAAAAAGTACATGCACACTTTCCTCAACACACAAGGTTCTCTTATTAAACACTTTGTATGCCTTACTGTGCGAGGAATAACCAAGGAATATTGCCTCATCACTCCTTGGGTCAAATTTCCCTAAGGCATCCTTCCCATTATTATGCACAAAACATTTGCACCCAAATACTCTTAAATGCATAATATTGGGTTTTCTTCCCTTGAAGAGCTCATAGGGTGTTCTGTTAAGAAGAGGTGTTGAGTTCGTGAGTATTCTACCACAAGAGGGGGGTGAATTGTGGTGTCTGATTTTCGCGTTCTGAATAACAAACACCCTTGTGACTTGTTTGCAGAGGGTGTTCTCAAATATTGCAAATGCGAAAATCACCAAGATGAATGCGGAAAATAAAGCACACACAATTTTTACGTGGAAAACACCTCTAGCCCAACTGAGGTGTGAAAAACCACGACCTACCTCGTGTAGGATTTAACCACTTCACTAAACCGGGCTTAACTCGTTACAAATGTAACACACCTTGTTACAACTTGCAACCACGTAACCTCCTTCTCTAAGACAGGTTACACCACGTCCAAATCTCACCAGATTGGACACGTCCAAAGTCCACACGACCAGGACACACTCAGTCACTTTCGACTGATCTGGGATCAAAGTCAACAAACACCTTACTGGGGGTGCTTCTTACTAAGCAGATGTAAGGTACAATGAAAATCCTATTATGCCAATATATTGAAAGCTTAGTTTCAACACAACTTGTGTCGGTCTTTCTTTTCTCAAGTGTAGCTCGAAAAATTCTTCTCACTAGAAAAATCACTTTTGAAATTTTCCTTTTTGCGTATGCTGTGTGTTTCTCGTTTTTCTCTCTTGCTTTCTTGTCTCACTAAATGGGAGTGAAAAAACTGAGATTTTATACACAAAAATCCAACGGTCAAGACCAAAGAATCAGCTAAGTATGGAAAACGATTTTCAAGCAAAGATACTCCCCAACGGCTAGTGATAAACTTTTCCCAAAGTATAAGGGATTTGTTATCTTAAGGGATAACCCTTATCTTCCCATAGCCGAGAAGAAGATTCAAAAGGCAACCAGAAATCTTCACCTTTTGAAATTTTATCATATCCGAAAATATAGGCAAAGGGAATCTTTTAGTTTTGGCAAATCTCCCAAAACCTATTTTCGCAAATCTCCCATAATATTTTCAAGAAATATCCTTTCTAGAAAAATAGCAATCTTGGAGTTTAAAGAAAGTATTCTGGAGATCTTGGCCAACCGAAATAAATTTTCAAAGATAACCGGGTATGGCCACTTCAGTTCAGAAACACCCTAGGCACCCTGTTTGCAGGGTTGTTCGCAACTAGTGTTCTGAAGCACTTAGCGCAAATACCGATTCAAGAGGTGTTTAAAAAGCGTTTTCAATATTGGCATATTAACAAGAGTCTAAATAAATAAAACCTATATACCCAAGACTTCTTGTTTTGAACCAGTCATCTTGTCCAAGATTTGTAGAGCTGCTGTGAACACCAAGGCCACCTTGTTTGCTGGGGTTGTTCTCTACATTGCTAGAGTTCAGGACCATGCCTTACAATCAGCTGTCGAGATGACGTTCTTGACTTAATATAGAATCACCAATTAAAACCTGTTTTGAAGGCTTGTTCTCACATGTAGCAAACCAGTTAACACAATAAAGATTACAAACACCAGTTAGGCCTGTTTGGAGATCGTGTTTGGAGCAACATTACTTGGACAAATTTTTACACTTGGATTTGTTATCATCAAAACATAAATATAATAACTCAACAAGAGGTCTAATCATGCATCTATTTATAATGTAACATGATGTGTTCACAGCTTCAGCCCAAAAATTTCTAGGAAGACCACTGGCAACAAGCATTGTTCTAGTCATGTCTTCTAGAGTACGATTTTTGCGTTCTACCACCCCGTTCTGTTGGGGTGTTCTTGGGGCTGAGAAGTTGTGGTCTACACCATGCTCATTACAATAGCTAATAAAGCTTGAATTCTCAAATTCCGTACCATGATCAGACCTTAAGCCAACCAATGAGTGTCATACTCTCTTTTCAATCCTTTTGATAAGTGCAAGAAATTTTTCAAATGTTTCATCTTTGGACACTAAGAACAGGGTCCAAGTGAAACGAGAGTAGTCATCCACTATCACAAGCACATACCTTTTTCCATCTCTGCTCATGATCTTCATTGGACCACATAGATCCATATGTAGCAATTCAAGGGATCGGGTAGTGCTTACACAATTTTTAGATTTAAACGAATTTCTGACTTGTTTACCTTTGGCACATGCATCACATACCTTGTCATCATTGAATTTGATGGAAGGCAAGCCAACCACTACGTCTTTGGTAACAAGTTCATTCAAAAGCGAGTGGCTTGCATGACCTAGTCTTTTGTGCCAAAGCATAACATCATTATTTAAGGCACTCAAACAAGTCAAATTATTTTAGGGAAGAGTAGAAATACAAACTTTATAAACATTTTTGCGTCGCTTCCCCCTCAACACAACATCTCCTGTGTTCATATTAACAACCAAGCAATGTGTCGGAGAGAACACTACTAGGTTGTCTTTGTCACACAGTTGGGACACACTTAGTAAGTTGTGTTTTAATCCATCCACAAAATAAACATTTTCAATTAAAAGGGAGAGTGACTCACCTATCTTACCTATATCGATAATTGTCCTGGATTTGTCGTTTTCAAATTCCACACTCCCTCCTTCTGAAGCTGCAAGTGAGAGAAAATTGGATTTTTCACCAGTCATATGCCTCGAACACCCACTATCAACATACCACAGCTGCTTGTTCCCTAGGTTGTTCTCTGAGCTGTTTGCTTGGTTGTTTTCTCTCACTTCAGCCTGCAAAACAAATCAAAGGTTAGTTTTGGGAACCCAGATCCACTTGGGTCCCATTCCT
>JACYFF010031956.1:22540872-22557777 GCA_017589665.1 Selenicereus undatus
AAAGAGCGCCCGCAACTATTACAAACATGGCAAACATTTAATTGCTCTCGGCGAGGCTCGAACTTGGGAGCTTCGGTTTATAAGATCATCGCTCAAACCAATAGAGCTACAACACCTTCATATTAAATAAACAAGAAGTTTTCATAGTTTGTGAGTGACTGCAATCCGATACAAGTGCATCATGGACTCTTTGAAAAGAATTATTAACTGAAGATTATTTTGAATCCATGTACAGGATGAGTTGAATTCTAATACCACTTAAAATCATCGGACGTGCCTTATATTAATTGCATTAATTTTAACTTGCGTAAAAAAATCTGCCTACAAGAGTCAATTGACCATATGAACATATCTTATGTCTCGTGACATAAAAAAAAAAAACGACAAAAACAAAACTCACATTTGTTGCCTAAAGCTCGATTTCCTTTTCTTTGCTTACATGTAGGTTTACATTGCTTAGAAATTTATACATATTTTCTTCTAACACAAATTCTAATGCACACAATGTTAATAATATAATTAGAAAAATATCATCACCCAATTTGACCACCAAAAGTACTAGGGAAAGAAAAACTTGCAAACGCAACAAGTTCTCTGATTTTTGTTAACTTAGAATATTTATCGAGTGCCCTTGTTCTTGATAGTTGTTCTCACCTGGTGCTCATTTTTTTCATTGTTGGAATTTTATCATAACTTTTTGCCTGCATGCCCCAGAAATAAAATAAAACGTATACCAACTTTATTGTTGTGCTACACCCCACAAATACACACACATCCACAAACAATGCACAAAAAGAAATGCATAAACCATCCAAAAGAACACAACTTCGTACATCGCTAATGAAGTCAGAAAAAAATTATATATCCAAAACAAAACATCAATTATTAATAAAAAATTATTGAAACAATAAATAGATAGAGAAAATATCTTCAAAATGGAAAAAGGGAGCCCACAAATATTACAAAGTTTAGAATCATCTAACTGGTCATGGCGAGGCTCGAACTTGCGACCTTCGGCTCATAAGACGAACACTCTCAGTTACTGAGCTACAAGACCTTATTATTTGCATATAAAAATGAATGTACAAAATTTGTGAGTGACTACAACCTAAATACAAGTGCAACAAGGACACTGTCGACAAAGCTATTAACCAAAGAATATTTCATATTTAAATACATGATAATTTGAATTCTAATACCACTTAAACTCAGTTGAATTGCTTTATAACAATTGCGTTAACGTTAAGCTGTGTTGAACTTTTGCCTACGAGATTCAATTGACCACATAAAAATATCTTATGTCTTCTGAGGTCAAAAAAATTGTTTCCAACAAGGCTCGAACGTGGGACCTTAAACTGATAAGATCAACGCTCTGACCAATCGAGATAGGAGACCTTCATATTAAACAAAAACAGAATAGACATAATTTGTCAGTGACTACAATCCAAGAAACGTTTATAAAGGACACTCTCAGCAAAACTATTGACTGAAGAATATTTTAAATCCATCTATAGGATAATTGGAACTCTATTACTGCTTAAAATATCCTAAAGTTCCTTATCCCAATTGCAATAATTTTAGGTTGCGTAGCAAATTCGTCTACGAGCGTCGATTGGCCAAATGAACTTATACATCTTATGTCTTGTGAGATCAAAAGCTTTTAAAAAAATGAAATCGACATTGTTCCCTAAAGCTCGATTTCTTTTTCTTTGCTCACATGTGCATTTGCATCGCTTAGAAATTTATATATATTTTCCTCCAACATAAAATCAAATGCGCACAAGTTAATAATATAATTAGATAAATATCATCACCCAAATTGAACACAAAAACGAGCAGGAGAAAGAAAAACTTGCGAATGTTGCCAGTTCTCAGATTTTTGCTAATTTAGAATTGTTATCGAGCTTTCTCAATTGTTGTTCTCACCTGAATTAACTTTAAGCTACGTAGAAAATTCGCCCATGAGGGTCAATTGACCATATGAACGTACCATATGTCTTGTCAGAATGAAAAAAAATTTTAAAAAAATGAAATTCATATTGTTTCCTAAAGCTCGATTTCTTTTTTTTTGCTTACCTCTCCGTTTGTATTACTTAGAAATTTATAGAAATTTTCTTCTATTATAAATTCAAATGCGCACAAAGTTAATAATATAATTAGATGAATATCAGCCCCAAGTAGACCAAAAAAAGGATACAGAGAACGCAAAACTTTCAAATGTTGCAGGTTCTTTGATTTAAATCAATTTATAATTTTTAACGAGTGCTCTTGTCGTCCATTGTTGTTCTCACCTGGTACTCATGTTCTTCATTGTTGGAATTTTCTCATAGCTTTTTACTTACACTCCCCTACATACAATAAAACATACACTATCTTTATCGGTGTGATACACCCCAAAGAAACACACACATGCATAAACCTTCCCCTGAAACACAAGCATAAATGAACCAAAAGAACACTACTTTGTACTTTGCTAATGAAGTAAAAAAAATATATCTAAATCAAATCATCAATCTATCAACAAATAATTATCAAAAAATAAATAATCAGAGAAAATATCGACAAAATGGAAAAAGAACATTCACAACTATTACGAACTTTGCAAACATTTAATTGTCTACAAAGGACACTGTCAGCAAAACTATTGGCTGGAGATTATTTTTAACCAATGTATAGGATAATTTGAATTCTATTACCACCTAAAATCTCCTAAAGTGCCTTATACCAATTGCATTAATTTTAAGTTGCATAGCAAATTCGCCTACCACGGTCAATCGCCGATATGAACTTATACATCTTATGTCTTGTGAGATCAAAAGCTTTTAAAAAAATGAAATTGACATTGTTCCCTAAAGCTCGATTTCTTTTTCTTTGCTCACATGTGCGTTTGCATCGCTTAGAAATTTATATATATTTTCCTCCAACATAAAATCAACTGCGCAAAAGCTAATAATATAATTAGATCAATATCATCACCCAAATTGAACACAAAAACGACCAGGAGAAAGAAAAACTTGCGAATGTTGCCAGTTCTCATATTTTTCTTAATTTAGAATTGTTATCAAGCTTTCTCAATTGTTGTTCTCACCTGAATTAACTTTAAGCTGCGTAGAAAATTCGCCTATGAGGGTGAATTGACCATATGAACGTACCCTATGTCTTGTGAGATCTAAAAAAATTTTAAAAAAAATGAAATTCACATTGTTTCCTAAAGCTCAATTTCTTTTTCTTTGCTTACCTGTCCGTCTGTATTACATAGAAATTTATAGAAATTTTCTTCTAATATAAATTCAAATGCGCACAAAGTTAATAATATAATTAAATGAATATCATCCCCCAAGTTCACCAAAAAAAGGATACGGAGAAAGCAAAACTTTCAAATGTTGCAAGTTCTTAGATTTATGTCTATTTTTAATTTTTATCGAGTGCCCTTGTCGTCCATTGTTGTTCTCACCTGGTGCTCGTTTTCTTTATTGTTGGAATTTTCTCATAAATTTTTATATACATTCCCCAAAAATACAATAAAACATAAACCATCCTAAAAATACACTCACATGCATAGACCATGCCAAAAAACATAGGCACAAACCATCCAAAAGAAGACAACTTTGTACTTTTGCTAATCAGGTAAAACAAACATATCTAAACCGAATCCTCAATTTATGGAGAAGAAAATATTAAAAAATAAATAAACATAGAAAATAACATCAAAATGGAAAAAGAGCATCCGTAACTATTACAAACATGGCAAACATTTAATTGCTCTCGGCAAGTCTCAAACTTGGGAGCTTCGGCTTATAAGATCAACACTCAAACCAAAAGAGCTACAAGACCTTCATATTAAATAAAAAAGAAGTTGCCATAGTTTGTGAGTGACTACAATCCGATACAAGTGCATCATGGACTCTTTGAAAAGAATTATTAACTGAAGATTATTTTGAATCGATGTACAGGATGAGTTGAATTCTAATACCACTTAAAATCATTGGAAGTGCCGTATATTAATTGCATTAATTTTAACCTGCGTAGAAAATCCGCCTACAAGAGTCAATTGACCATATGAACATATCTTATCTCTTGTGACATAAAAAAAAAAGACAAAAACAAAACTCACATTTGATGCCTAAAGCTCCATTTCTTTTTCTTTGCTTACATGTAGGTTTGCATTGCTTAGAAATTTCTATATATTTTCTTCTAACATAAATTCTAATGCACACAATGTTAATAATATAATTAGAAAAATATCATCACCCAATCTGACCACAAAAAGGACTAGGGAAAGAAAAACTTGCAAATGCAACAAGTTCTCTGATTTTTGTTAATTTAGAATATTTATCGAGTGCTCTTGTGCTTGATAGTTGTTCTCAATTGGTGCTCATGTTTTTTATTGTTGGAATTTTCTCATAACGTTTTGCCTGCATGCCCCAGAAATAAAGTAAAATGTGTACCAACTTTATCGTTGTGCTACACGCCACAAATACACACATCCACAGACAATGCCCAAAAACAAATGCATAAACCATCCAAAATAACACAACTTCATACATCGCTAATGAAGTCAGAAAAAAATTATATATCCAAAACAAAACATCAATTATTAATAAAAAATTATTGAAACAATAAATAGATAAAGAAAATAACTTCAAAATGGAAAAAAGGAGCCAACAAATATTACAAAGTTTAGAATCATCTAACTGGTCATGGCGAGGTTCAAACTCGCGAACTTCGACTCATAAGACCAACGCTCTCAGCTACTGAGCTACAAGACCTTATTATTTGCATAAAAAAATGAATGTACACAATTTGTGAGTGACTACAACCTAAATACAAGTGTAGCAAGGACACTATCGACAAAGCTATTAACCAAAGAATATTTCAGATTTAAATATGTGATAATTTGCATTCTAATACCACTTAAACTCACTTGAATTGCTTTATATCAATTGTGTTAACGTTAAGTTACGTTGAACTTTTGCCTACGAGATTCAATTGACCATATAAAAATATCTTATGTCTTCTGAGGTCAAAAAAATTAGGAAAAAATAAAATCATATTGTTTCCTTAGGCTCGATTTCTTTTTCTTCGCTTACATACACATTTGTATTACTTAGAAATTTATAGATACTCTCTTCTAATATAAAATCAAATGCATACGTTGTTAACAATATAATTATATGAGTATCATCACCCATGTTGACCAAAAAAACGAGTAGGAGAAAGAAAAACTTATAAATGTTGGAAGTTCTCTAATTTTTGTCAATTTGGAATTGTTATCAGGTGCTCTTGTCGTTCATTGTTGTTCTGACCTGGTGCTCGTGTTCTTCATTGTTGGAATTTTCTCATAAATTTTTACCTACACTCCCCTAAATACAGTAAAACGTACACCATCTTTATCGGTGTGATACACCCCAAAAAAACACACACATGCATAAACCTTCCCCTAAAACACAAGTATAAACCAACCAAAAGAACACTACTTTGTACTTTGCAAACGAAGTAAGAAAAATACATCTAAATCAAATCATCAATCCATCAACAAAAAATTATCAAAAAATAAATAATAAGAGAAAATATCTACAAAATGGAAAAAGAACGTTCACAACTATTACGAACTTTGCAAACATTTACTTGTCTATAAAGGACACTATCAGCAAAACTATTCACGGAAGATTACCTTAAATCCATGTATAGGATAATTTGAATTCTATTACCACTTAAAATCTCCCAAAGTGCCTTATACCAATTGCATTAATTTTAAGTTGCGTAGCAAATTCGCCCACGAGAGTCAATTGAGCATATGAAGTTCTGCATCTTATGTCTTCTGAGATTAAAAGCTTTTAAAAAAATAAATTGGGCATTGTTCCCCAAAGCTCGATTTCTTTTTCTTTGCTCAAATGTACGTTTGCATCGCTTAGAAATTTATATATATTTTCTTCCAGCACAAAATCAAATGTGCACAAAGTTAATAATATAATTAGATAAATATCATCACCCAAATTGAACACAAAAACGAGCAGGAGAAAGAAAAACTTGCGAATGTTGCCATTTCTCAGATTTTTGTTAATTTAGAATTGTTATCGAGCATTGTTAATTGTTGTTCTCACCTGAATTAACTTTAAGCTACGTAAAAAATTCGCCTATGAGGGTCAATTGACCATATTAATAAAGCCGATGCCTTCTGAGATCAAAAAAATTTTAAAAAACTGCAATTCATATTGTTTCCTAAAGCCCGATTTCTTTTTCTTTGCTGACCTGTCCGTTTGTATTACTTCGAAATTTATAGAAATTTTCTTCTAATACAAATTCAAATGCTCGCAAAGTTAATAATATAATTAAATGAATATCATCCCCCATGTTGACCAAAAAAAGGACACGGAGAAAGCAAAACTTTCTAATGTTGCAAGTTCTTAGATTTATATCTATTTTTAATTTTTATCGAGTGCTCTTGTCGTCCATTGTTGTTCTCACGTGGTGCTCGTGTTCTTCATTGTTCGAATTTTCTCATAACTTTGTATATACATTCCCCAAAAATACAATAAAACATAAACCATCTTTATCGCTGTGATACACCCTAAAAATACACTCACATGCATAAACCATGTCAAAAAACATAGGCACGAACCATCCAAAAGAAGACAACTTCGTACTTTGCTAATCAATTAAAACAAACATATCTACACCAAATCCTCAATTTACGGAGAAGAAATTATTAAAAAATAAATAAACATAGAAAATAACATCAAAATGGAAAAAGAGCGCCCGAAACTATTACAAACATGGCAAACATTTAATTGCTCCCAGGGAGGCTCAAACTTGGGACCTTCAGCTTATAAGATCAACGCTCAAACCAATAGAGCTACAAGACCTTCATATTAAATAAAAAAGAAGTTGTCCCAGTTTGTGAGTGACTGGAATCCGATACAATTGTATCGTGGACTCTTTGAAAAGAATTATTAACTGAACATTATTTTGAATCCATGTACATGATGAGTTGAATTCTACTACGACTTAAAGTCATCTGAAGTGCCTTATATTGATTGCATTAATTTTAACCTGCGTAAAAAATTCACTTACGAGAGCCAATTGACCATATGAACATATCTTATGTCTTGTGACATCAAAAAACAAAAATAAAAAAACAAAATTCACATTTGTTTTCTAAAGCTACATTTCTTTTTCTTTGCTTACATGTACGTTTGCATTGCTTAGAAATTTATAGATATTTTCTTCAATCATAAATTCCAATGCACACAAAGTTAATAATAGAATTAGATAAATATCATCACCCAATCTGACCACAAAAAGGACTAGGGAAAGAAAAACTCTCAAATGCAACAAGTTCTCTAATTTTTGTTAATTTAGAATATTTATCGAGTGCTCTTGTTCTTGATAGTTGTTCTCACCTGGTGCTCATGTTTTTCATTGTTGGAATTTTCTCATAACTTTTTGCCTGCATGCCCCATAAATAAAATAAAACATGTACCTACTTTATCGTTATGCTACACCTCACAAATACACACACATCCACAAACAATGCCCAAAAACAAATGCATAAACCATCCGAAAGAACACAACTTCATACGTCGCTAATGAAGTCAGAAAAAAATTATATATCCAAAACAAAACATCAATTATTAATAAAAAATTATTGAAACAATAAATAGATAGAGAAAATAACTTCAAAATGGAAAAAGGGACCCCACAAATATTACAAAGTTTAGAATCATCTAACTAGTCATGGCGAGGCTCGAACTCACGACCTTCGGCTCATAAGACCAACGCTCTTAACTACCAAGCTACAAGACCTTATTATTTACATAAAAAAAATGAATGTACACAATTTGTGAGTGACTGCAACCTAAATACAAGTGTAGCAAGGACACTGTCGAGAAAGCTATTAACCAAAAAATATTTCAGATTTTAATACATGATAATTTGAATTCGAATACCACTTAAACTCACTTGAATTGCTTTATATCAGTTGCGTTAACGTTAAGCTGCGTTGAACTTTTGACTACGAGATTCAATTGACCATATAAAAATGTCTTATGTCTTCTGAGGTCAAAAAACTTAGGAAAAATGAAAATCATATTGTTTCCTAAGGCTAGATTTCTTTTTCTTCGCTTACGTACACATTTGTATTACTTAGTAATTTATAGATATTCTCTTCTAATATAAAGTCTAATGCACACGATGTTAACAATATAGTAAGATGAGTATCATCATCCATGTTGACCAAAAAAAGGAGTAGGAGAAAGAAAAACTTGTAAATGTTGGAAGTTCTCTAATTTTTGCCAATTTCGAATCGTTATCAGGTGCTCTTGTCGTTCATTATTGCTCTCACCTGGCGCTCGTGTTCTTCATTGTTGGAATTTTGTCATAACTTTTTACTTACACTCCCCTAAATACAATAAAATATACACCATCTTTATCGGTGTGATACACCCTGAAAAAACACACACATGCATACACCTTCCCCTAAAACACAAGCATAAACCAACCAAAAGAACATTCTTTGTACATTGCTAATGAAGTAAAAAAAAATATATCTAAATCAAATCATCAATCTATCAACAAAAAATTATCAAAACATAAATAATAAGAGAAAATATCTACAAACTGGAAAAAGAATGTTCACAACTATTATGAACTTTGCAAACATTTAATTGTCTACAAAGGACACTGTCAGCAAAACTATTGACTGAAGATTATTTTTAATCAATGTATAGGATAATTTGAATTCTATTACCACTTAAAATCTCCCAAAGTGCCTTATACCAATTGCATTAATTTTATGTTGCGTAGCAAGTTCTCCTATGAGAGTCAATTGACCATATGAACTTATACATCTTATGTCTTGTGTGATGAAAAGCTTTTAAAAAAATGAAATCAATATTGTTCCCTAAAGATTGATTTCTTTTTCTTTGCTCACATGTACGTTTGCATCGCTTAGAAATTTATATATATTTTCTTCCAACATAAATTCAAATGCGCACAAGTTAATAATATAGAATTGAACACAAAAATGAGCAGGAGAAAGAAAAATTTGCAAACGTTGCCAGCTCTCAGATTTTGTTAATTTAGAATTGTTATCGTGCTTTCTCAATTGTTGTTCTCACTTGAATTAACTTTAAGCTCCGTAGAAAATTCGCCTATGTGGGTCAATTGACCATACGAACGTATCCTATGTTTTGTTAGATCAAAAAAAAAAAAAATGAAATTCATATTGTTTTCTAAAGCTCGATTTCTTGCTCTTTGCTTACCTATCCGTTTGTATTACTTACAAATTTATAGAAATTTTCTTCTAATATAAATTCAAATATGCACAAAGTTAATAATATAATTAGATGAATCTCATCCCCCAAGTTGACCAAAAAAAGGACATGGAGAAAGCAAAACTTTCAAATGATGCAAGTTCTTAGATTTATATCTATTTTAAAATTTTATCGAGTGCTCTTGTCGTCCATTGTTGTTCTCACCTGGTGCTCGTGTTCTTTATTGTTGGAATGTTCTCATAACTTTTTATATACATTCCCCAAAAATACAACAAAACATAAACCATCTTTATCGCCGCAAGACACCCAAAAAATACACTCACAAGCATAAACCATGCCAAAAAACATAGGCACAAACCATCCAAAATAAGACAACTTCATACTTTGCTAATCAAGTAAAACAAACATATGTACATCAAATCCTCAATTAAAGAACAAAAAATTATTAAAAAAAAATAAACATAGAAAATAACTGCAAAATGGAAAAAGAGCGCCACTACTATTACAAACATGGCAAACATTTAATTGCTCCCGACGCGGCTTAAACTTGGGACCTTTGGCTTATAAGATCAACGCTCAAACCAATTGTGCTACAAGACGTTCATATTAAATAAAAAAGAAGTTGTCATAGTTTATGAGTGACTGCAATCCGATACGACTGCAACATGGACTCTTTGAAAGGAATTATTAACTGAAGATTGTTTTGAATCCATGTATAGGATGAGTTGAATTCTAACACCACTTAAAGTCATCTGAAGTGCCTTATATTAATTGCATTAATTTTAAGCTGCGTAGAAAATTTGCCTACGAGAGTCAATTGACCATATGAACATATCTTATTTCTTGTGACATCCAAAAAATAAAAATCACATTTTTTGCCTAAAGCTCCGTTTCTTTTTCTTTGCTTACATGTACGTTTGCATTGCTTAGAAATTTATAGATATTTTCTTCTAAAATAAATTCTAATGCACACAACGTTAATAATAGAATTAGACAAATATCATCACCCAATATGACCACAAAAAGGACTAGGGAAAGAAAAACTTGTGAATGCAACTAGTTCTCTGATTTTTGTTAATTTAGAACATTTATCGAGTGCTCTTGTTCTTGATAGTTGTTCTCACCTGGTGCTCATATTTTTCATTGTTGGAATTTTCTCATAACTTTTTGCCCACATGCCCCAGAAATAAAATAAAATGTGTACCATCTTTATTGTTGTGCTACACCCCACAAAAACACACACATCCATAAACAATGCCCAAAAACAAATGCATAACCCATCCAAAAGAACACAACTTCGTACGTCACTAATGAAGCCAGAAAAAAATTATATATCCAAAATAAAACATCAATTATTACTAAAAAATTATTGAAACTGTAAATAGATAGAGAAAATAACTTCAAAATGGAAAAAGGGAGCAAATATTACAAAATTTAGAATCATCTAACTAGTCATGGCAAGGCTCAAGCTCGCAACCTTCGGCTCATAAGACCAACGCTTTAACCAACTGAGCAACAAGAAATTATTATTTGCATAAAAAAATGAATGTACACAATTTGTGAGTGACTATAACCTAAATACAAGTGTACCAAGGACACTGTCGACAAACCTGTTAATTAACCAAAGAATATTTCAAATCTAAATACATGATAATTTGAATTCTAGTACCACTTATGGTCACTTTAATTGCTTTATATCAATTGCGTTAACGTTAAGCTGCGTTGACCTTTTGCCTACGAGATTCAATTGACTATATGAAAATATCTTATGTCTTCTGAGGTCACAAAAATTAAGAAAAATGAAAATCATATTGTTTCCTAAGGCTCGATTTCTTTTTCTTCGCTTACATACACATTTGTATTACTTATAAATTTATAGATATTCTCTTCTAACATAGAGTCAAATGCACACGATGTTAATAATATAATTAGATGAATATCATCACCCATGTTGACCAGAAAAAGGAGTAGGAGAAAGAAAAACTTGTAAATGTTGGAGGTTCTCTGATTTTTGTCAATTTGGAATTGTCATCAAGTGCTCTTGTCGTTCACTGTTGTTCTCACCTGGTGCTCGTGTTCTTCATTGTAGGAATTTTCTCATAACCTTTTACTTACACTCCCCTAAATACAATAAAACATACACCATCTTTATCGGTGTGATACTCCTTAAAAAACACACACACATGCATAAACCTTCCCCTGAAACACAAGCATAAACCAACCAAAAGAACACTACTGTGTACTTTGATAATGAAGTAAAAAAAATATATCTAAATCAAATCATCAACTTATCAACAAAAAATTATTAAAAAATAAATAATATGAGAAAATATCTGCAAAATGGAAAAAGAACTTTCACAACTATTACAAACTTTGCAAACATTTAATTGTTTCCAGCAAGGCTCGAACTTGGGACCTTCGACTCATAAGATCAACACTCTGACCAATCAAGATAGGAGACCTTCATATTAAACAAAAAAAGAATAGACACAATTTGTCAATGACTACAATCTGAGTAAAGTGTATAAAGGATACTATCAGCAAAACTATTGACTGAAGATTATTTTAAATCCATGTATAGGATAACTTGGATTGTATTACCACTTAAAATATCCTAAAGTGCCTTATACCAATTGCATTAATTTTAAGTTACGTAACAAATTCTCCTACGAGAGTCAATTGACCATATGAACTTATACATCTTATGTCTTATGAGATGAAAAACTTTTAAAAAAATGAAATTGACATTGTTGGCTAAAGCTCGATTTCTTTTTGTTTCCTCACATGTACGTTTGCATCACTTAGAAAGTTATATATATTTGCTTCCTATAGGAAGAAATAGGACTAACCTGGATGCGGAAATATACTGTCGGTAATAGTCCACACGTATAAAAAATACCAATCACAACAATAATAATACCAAGTGACTACTAGAGTTGCTTTAGGATTTCACGTCATAAACCCGAAAACTCGATAGATGGTAGTTCGGCCATGAGAGAGGAGTAGGAGAATATGAGAGATATAATATTCGCATCATAGCGTCTCTCAAGGCTAACCCCCTTAAACCTCTTTATATAGGTTAGGGGGTAGCAAGGGTTGTCGCCCTAGGCGACTTAAGTGGGCGTCGGGCCTAATCTGATTAGGCCCGTCCAACAGCTCCCACTCGGCCACTTAGGCCGTAAAACACGTATTCTCCATGTATCACAACTCCTCACGCTTCATACCAGGAAAAGGACGTGCGACCAAAAATAACATGTAGTGTTATATTAAGTTACAATCCAGCTAACATAACACTTTTACGAAATACGATACCCTAAAAATATCCCAAGACATCACCAGTGGCATCTCTAACCCCTTATGCCTGATATATCATATGATTATGTTCTTAACATAATCGCCCGGGCTAATATGGTGATGGTGGATAGATTTTTCCTTAAACACTCATGAAATCTCATCTGAGCTTAATTGCTCTCCTAACGTGTTCTCGTTGAACCGTATACATCGTGGTTCTTGAGAATCACATTAAAGTAGCATCATTAAGCTTCGACTTAATATCATAGCTTTAAGTCAAACGGTTATCGTCCATAGGGTCACACAGTGACAAGTGATAGGGAATTCAATTGTCACCCCACATATGGGTCGTCTTATAAGCACACACAGTATGAGATGTGTGTCATGGCATAGCTCCCACTTAGCTGAGTTCGTCACTCTTTATGACATGCGAATCGTCAGTCTAGATTTTCACCCAAAAATCTAACCTGAGCCACTAGATCAACATACTGAATGTTGGTCTTGACACTCAAAATTCGACTTTCAAGGCTTCAATAAGAAAACTTATTTCATACTCAACTCCCTCGAGTCTCATCTTAGTCTTATTGAGGCGACTATATTCATTCCACTCACACAGTTCCAGTGTGAGTAATCAATATTGCACACCTAGTGCTAATATGATTCAGTCTCATCCTACCCGCTACTCAAGTGTCAGGGTGATTGCCTATGTGACTAGGCCAATCAGAAGCCTGTGACATTTCACTATACCTAACGTACAACAATGAGCATCTTGCCCATAAAAGAAATGTGTCCATCACGTAACAGAACATGTCCAGATACCAAACCTTATGAAATCCAAGACTCAACCAATGAGTTTTGGACACATCACTAGGAATGGGTTTAGTTAAGGGAACATAATCACCTTGTTAGTCTATATATATATACACAATGGCAATGCTTTTTGTCTCTATGGTACAAGATACACAATCTACCTCTATAGCCGGCATTGTTGTGCAGCTGTTCTTCTTCGCTGCACCATGACATGGCTCTCCCACTCAGGGTGAAGACATGTCTTGAGGTTAACTTAGACTCATCCGAGTTACCACGCCAATCAAAATTTGAGCATCCTCTCAACTAGAGGCCTAGTCCTTGGTAGCAAAATGCTGAGTTATCAATACCACGAAGGTAGCATTTGATTCTCATGATGGCTTGTCAATCAGGAAGTCTTGGGTTACTTTGGTAACGACTTATCAAATTATCCGCAAAGCAATATCAGGTCATGTACATAACATGGCTTTCATTAAGCTTAATACGATACTAGGGTTAAGGACATTGTTCATTATCTCTATTTTGTCATCTGTTTTAGAGTATTGAGTAAGACTCAAGCTTGAACTCTTATCAACTGGAGTATCCATAGGTTAGGAATTATAAACCCAAAATCATTCCAAGGCATTTTGATGCATTCTTCTTGGGATGACCTTGGATTATTTCCACTCCCAGGACATGCCTAGTTTCACCCATGTCCTTTGTCTCAAAGACATGGAATAACTACCTTTTAGTGGCTTTGATCATCTCCAAGTTGTTCCCTAATCAATAGTATGTTATCAACATAAGGAACGTAATCCCCATGTTGATCTTTCAACATACACAATGGTCACATGTGGACCTTTTAAGATGACTCACATTGTCCTCTTATCCCTTTGATACAAAATCAATGGGTTAGTCCACATAAATCTCTTTCTCAAGATCACCATTGAGAAAGGCAACCTTTACGTCCATTTCGAACAACTCAAAGTTGGAATGGGCAACCAGGGCTAGGAATTATAAGGGCCTGAACTTATCAATTGAATTATCCACCTGATGTTTTATCTTAAAGACTTACATCGGGGTGGAGTTTCAACGAGTTCCCAAAACTTGTCAGTGAGTCCATCTCATCCCTTATAGCATCCAATCACTCCTTGTAATTTGGTGAACCAACCGCCTCTTGATAAGAGGTAGATGCCTCAACTCCTGAGGGAGTGCATAGGAATATTTCCTCTTCGATTTGAAAATATCATCGAAGAATTTATCCATGCTCAGTCCTTGGGATCCTGGGACCTTCATTATTATATTCTACCTAGGTGGGAAATCCTTCCCCCTTTCTCTAAGAGGTATGGAACCCTGATTAGGAAGAGAAGATTACTCCCACTATCCATTGGAGGTGGGATCCTAAGCATGAGGACTAAGTGCATGTTCAGGAATGACTCTCCTCAACAATTGGAGATAGAGGACGAATCTCATTCTTATTCTCTGATTTTTGTAAATTTGGAAAATTTATCCAGTGCTCTTGTTCTTGATAGTTGTTCTCTTCTGGTGCTCATGTTTTCATTGTTGGAACTTTCTCGTAACGTTTTGCCTACAAGCCCCAGGAATACAATAAAACGCGTACCATCTTATCATTGTGATACACACCAAAAATACACACACATCTATAAACAATCCCCAAAAACAAATGCATAAACCATCCAAAAGAACACAACTTCGTACCTCGCTAATGAAGTCAGAAAAAAATTATATATCCAAAACAAAACATCAATTTATTAATAAAAAGTTATTGAAAGAATGAATAGATAGAGAAAATAACTTCAAAATGAAAGGAAAAAGAGAGCCCACAACTATTACAAAGTTTAGAAACATCACACTGGTTATGGTGAGGCTCGAACTCGTAACCTTCGGCTCATAAGACCAACGCTCTAACCAACTGAGCTACAAGACCTTACTATTTATATAAAAAAAATGAATTCACACAATGTGTGAGTGACTACAACCTGAATACAAGCGTACTAAGGGCACTATCGACAAAGTTATTAACCAAAGAGTATTTCAGATCTAAATACATGATAATTTGAATTCTAGTACCAGTTAAAGTCACTTGAATTGCTTTATATCAATTACATTAACGTTAAGCTGCGTTGAACTTTTCCCTACAAGATTCAATTGACCATATGAGCATAGCTTATGTCTTGTGAGATCAAAACAATTAAAAAAAAAATGAAATTCATATTGTTTCCTAAATCTCGATTTCTTTTTCTTCGCTTACATACACATTTGTATTACTTAGAAATTTGCAGATATTCTGTTCTAATATAAATTCAAATGCATACGATGTTAATAATATAATTAGATGAATATCATCACCCATGTTGACCTAAAATGGAGCAGGAGATAGAAAAAATTATAAAAGTTGGAAGTTCTCCGATTTTTGTCAATTTGGAATTGTTATCAACTGCTCCTGTCGTTCATTGTTGTTCTCGCCTGGTGCTCGTGTTCTTCATTGTTGGAATTTTCTCAAAACTTTTCGCTTACGCTCCCCTAAATACAAGAAAACACGCACCATCTTTATCAGTGTGATACGCCCCCAAAAAACACACACACAGGCACAAACCTTCCCCTGAAACGCAAGCATAAACCAACAAAACGAACACTACTTTGTGCTTTGCTAATGAAGTAAAAAAAATATACCAAAATCAAATCAGCAATTTATTAGAAAAAAATTGTTAAAAAATAAATAATTAGAGAAGATATCTTCAAAATCAAAAAAGAGCGTTCACAATTATCACGAACTTTGCGAACATTTAATTGTTTCAAGCAAGGCTCGAACCTGGGACTTTCGACTCACAAGATCAACGCTCTGACCAATTGAGATACGATACCTTAATATTAAAGAAAAAAAGAATAGACAGAATTTTGCAGTGATTACAATCCGACAAAAGTCTATAAAGGACGCTGTCAACAAACTATTGACTAAAGACTATTTTAATCCACGCATAGGATAATTTGAATTCTATTACCACTTAAAATCCCTTGAAGTGCCTCACACCAATTGCATTAATTTTCAGTTGCGTAGTGAATTCGCCTACGAGAGTCAATTGAGCATATGAACTTATACATCTTTCTTCTTGTGAGAGCAAAAACTTTTAAAAAAAATGAAATTGACATTGTTGGCTAAAGCTCGATTTCTTTTTCTTTGCTCACATGTATGTTTGCATCGCTTAGAAATTTATATATATTTTCTTCCAACATAAATTCAAATGCGCACAAAGTCAATACTACAACTAGACAAATATCATCACCCGAATTGAAAACAAAAACGAGCAGGAGGAAGAAAAACTTGCGAATGTTGCAAGTTTGCAGATTTTTGTTAATTTAAAATTGTTATCGAGCATTCTTAATTGTTGTTCTCATCTGCCTTCACCTTAAGCTACGTATAAAATTCACCTATGAGGGTCATGCGACCATATGAACGGATCTTATGTGTTGTGGGATCAAAAAATTAAAAAAAAATGAAATTCATATTGTTTCCTAAAGCTCGATTTCTTTG
>JACYFF010031956.1:22596795-22606946 GCA_017589665.1 Selenicereus undatus
AAAAAATAAAAACAAAAAAAATGAAAATTAAAAAATTAAAAATTAAAAATTAAAAATCAAAAAAATCAAAAATCAAAAATAAAAATCAAAAATTTAACAAAATTTGGATAACTTCATAAATTATCACACATTAATTATATTCTTATTATTTTAACCCATTTCAACCCACCACATAAAAAATATACCCATTTTAACCTACTTCAACCAACATCAACCCACTTCAACCTAATTCAACCTATTTCAACACACCTAAAAAAAAATACCAACTTCAATCTATCTCAACCCACTTCAACGAACTTCAACCCACTTCACCCTTTTGACCCACCCAATTTATCCACGAAAGAAACAGGCCCTTAGGCCCTATTCTTTTCGTTGAAAAATTGACTCATCCCACACTCACCTACTTCTTCCCCTCTCTTCCCACTCTTTCTCACACTTAAAAAAAAACACCACACTTTCCCACATTTACCCACTCCTTCCCATATCTACATAAAACAACCATTTTTCATATTTGAAAATTTTTTATAATTTAAGTAATTGTGTCCACGAATAATCTGATAGCAATTATGAGCAGTTTTAATTTTTCGGATGTTATGGAACAGTTTTAGTTTTTTCTTTTCCATTAATTTTTTAATTTTTAAATTTTTTTAAATTTTTTTAATTCTATTTTTTATTTTTTTATTTTTTAATTTTTTAATATTTTAATTTTAATTTTTTTGTATTTATTTTTATTTTTTATTTTTTAATTTTTTAATTTTTAATTTTTCGAGTGTTATGGAACAGTTTTATTTTTTTTCTTTTTCATTAATTTTTTTTTATTTTTTTAAATTTTTTGATTCTATTTTTTAATTTTAAATTTTTAAATTTTTAAATTTTTAAATTTTTAATTTTTATTTTTAAATTTTAAATTTTTTTGTACTTATTTTTTTGTATTTTAAAAAAAAATTAATTATATATTTTTTTGTATTTTTTATTTTTTTTATTTTTTTTTATTTTTTTACTTCAGAAAAACAACTAACGAAAAATTCCAAAAAAATAAAAAATAAAAAAATTTATACCAAGATAAAAAAAATAAGAAAATAAAAAATGAATACAAAAAAATATATAAATTAAAAAAAAATTTAGAAAATTAAAATGAAAATAAAAATAAAAATAATTTAAAAAATTTAAAAATTAGAATTAAAAAATTAAAATTTAAAAAATTTAAAAATTTAAAAAATTAAAAATTAAAAAATTAAAAATTAAAAAATAAAACAATAAAACACAAAAAAATAAAAACAAAAAAATAAAAAAATATAAAAAAATAAAAATTACAAAGTTACAAAATAAAAAAATAAAAAAATACAAAATACAAAATACAAAATACAAAAGTACAAAAATAAAAAAATAAAAAAATACAAAAATACAAAATACAAAATACAAAAATAAAAAATAAAAAACAAAAAACAAAAAACAAAAAACAAAAAATAAATAAAAAAATACAAATGCAAATAAAAGAACACAAAAATAAAAAATAAACAAAATAAAACAGAACAAAACAGAATAAACGAAAAAAAAAAAATTTCATCATCGTTAATTACTATCACAATAAAATTATTACATTATAAAACAAAAAAATATTAATAACTAATACTTCAACTTCATTAATATACATTCAACTTTCACCCACACCCACCCACTTTTTTCCACACTTTAAAAAAAAAAACCACACTCCCCCCCCCCCTCCCCCCCCCCCCCCCTTTTCCACAATCACCAATTCCACACCCTTCATTTCCCACTGAAAAGAATAGGTAGTTGATTTGAAGGGTATGTTTAAACCATGGATGGGTGGTGTTGGGCATTATTATATGGACCAGGATATAAATTATGTTGTGAACATAAGTTATTGGAAGATATTAGGTTGGCTGGGGTACGAGGTTCAAGCCAAAGGTTTTGAACTAGTTAGTTTAGGAATTAGGATTGCTAATTGAATTAAAATAGATTGTAAAAGAGAGTGTGAATGGCTGTAGTCTTGATTAGAGTAGAATAAAACAAGTTTTCTACCTGCAAGTAAGAATAAGTTTTTCCCTAAGGGATTGAGATGATCTAATCGGAAATGGATTTTAGGTCAAGTGATGAGAAAAGGAGTGGTTGTACTAAAGTAAAGGGGTAAAATTATTATTATAATTATTATGGGAATTGAATCAAGCAATGGAAAAATTGGATAGGTAGTAAAGCCATTGGATTTGTATAAGAGGTAATCCAAACAAAAATAAAGCAAATGAGAAATATGGAGTAAGAAAGAAGAAATTAGCATAATCATTAGAAATCAGAACTTAATTTGATTTTATTTGAAGGTGAATGCCTAAGTTGCTATTACTCAATTAAAGTCAAGTTTAAAAGAATCCTAATGGGAGTAGAAAGTACAAAAGTTCACTAAGAAAGCATAAAATATGCTTAATAAAATTCATAACCTTATGAGAATTAAATTTCTCATGGAATCCAGAGTTCCTATCAAGGCTACCCATAAAAAGGAACTGGGCATTAAAATTTGACTCATTTAGCAAGGTACGTTATTGCCTATGTCCTTCAAAGACATCTAAATTATCATTTGCTAATATCATAAGCTAATTAGAAGGTTTTATTTGGCAAATGGAACCCTTAGGATCCATTTCATTGTTAAATTGATTAATATTCAATAATCATTGTTCATATGTTTTTGCTGGTAAAATTCATTTTTTTAGCCCTTCCCATTAATTCGGAAATTCAAAACTGATATGTTCACTGATGTGATGGCCACCATTCTTAGGTTCGGGTCCACGTCCTAGCCAAAACATAAATAACTTCATAAGCAATTCTGAGTGCAATATTATTTAAAAGACGACTTGAAAGTTCAATTTAAAATTTTACGCCCACCCATTGACTCTCTAAAAAATATTTATTTAACTATAGAAAGGTATTAAGTTTGTAACGTATTTCCTTGTTTTACATTTTCTAAATTGTTTTTGAGGAAGGAGAAGTTGATCAATGTTAAGCAAGAACCTTTTAAGACAAAAGGAATGGGAGAAGGTGACAAAGATAGTGACCACTCATTCACGTACTTAGCTAGGCTGTTTTGACATCTCATGAACTAGCTTTGACTTAGAGACTTGTTAAACCCTAAAATGCATGTAAATTCATTAGTTGTTATGTTATGACTACTCTTAAATGCTTTGTTAACGATCTTAGAACTTAGCGTATGTAAATATTTAAGTTTTGTTGAGGTAACTTGCCTTGAGTTTGCTACCAAATAGCTAAGTGTTCCTCTTATATCTTTCTTATTGATGGCAGTAACACCCTGACTTGATGATGGGTTCTGATGTCTCATGACTACATGCTTACTGAGGGTTAATAGGAGTTTAAGCTATGGGCCTTAAAAATTTTCTCACTCTAGAAACCCAACTAGGCTTGCAGAATGAATGGTTTCACCCTATGCTTTCTTTATATAAGCAAAGGAAAGAAAGGGACAACTGAGCCTGGAGGAGGATCTACAACGCAAAAGGGCAATAAGATGCGAGACGCGTGTTAATGAATACAAAGCCTCAAAGTTCAAAGCATGAGCACCATATGGCTACATGTGACAGACCAGGTGAGGACCTAAAGGTCGTCCACCACACCTTTATGCCCAAATAGCTAAGGTTCTTAAACAACTTTAGCTCCAAGGGCTAAGGTTACGTTCTTTCATGCATGGCCTCAATAGGCCACCACTTGGGTAAGGTCTCAAAGGTCATTCGCAATACTTTTAGCCCTACAGATTAAGTTCCTTCAGCACCTTTTGTACAAGAGGCTAAGGTTCCACTAGGCACAACCTCAATAGGACATTCCTAGGGCACGACCCTGAAGGCAGCTCGCTACACGTTTAACCCAGTGGCTATAGTCCTCGAACACCTTTAGCTCAAGAGGCTAAGGTTCTTTCATACATGGCCTCAGTAGGTTGTCTGCTTGGGCGCGATTCCACAGCTCATCTACCACACCTTTAGCCCCTAGGGGCTAAGGTCCTCTAACGCCTTTAGCCCTAGGGGCTAGGGCGTGTTCGGGCATGGCCTTAACAGGTCGTCTGCTTAGGCACGGCATCAAAGGCCACTCACCACACCATTAACCCCAGAGGCTAAGGTCCTTCAGCACCTCAATAGGCCATCTATTAGGGGATGAACCTAGAGGAAGCTCGACACACCTTTAGCCCCAAGGGCTAAGGTCCTTAAACACATTTAGCTTCAGGGTTGAGGTCCCTTCATACACAGCCTCAATAGGTTGTCTACGACACCTTTAGCCCCTAAGGGATAAGGTTCTCTAATACTTTTAGCCTCAGGGGACAAGGCTTCTTCGAGTATGGCCTCAGTAGCTTCTTCGTTAAGGCATGGCCTAAAGAGTGTTCGCTACACCTTTAGCCCCAGGGGTTAAGGTTCTTAAACACCTTTAGCTCTACGAGTTAGGATTTCTTCATACACGACCTTCACAGGTTGACTACCAAAAGCTAGGGCTCCTTCATGAATAGCCTCAATGGGTCATTCACTTGGGTGACAGCCTAAAGGCCTTTAGCCTTACCTTTAGCCTTAGGGGATAATATCTTTCAACACCTTTAGCCCTAGAGGCTAAGGATCCTTCTGGGACAATCTTAATAGGTCATTCGCTAGGGCACGACCCTGATGCTCGTTTTCCTACACGTCTAGCCTCCAAGGTGTGACATCCCCCAGAGGCTAAGGTTTCTTCAGGCATGGCCTCCACAGGTCGTCTGCTTAGGCAGGACGTTGAATACCATCTACAGCACTTCCAACCTCCAGGGGCTAGCATCTTGTAACACTTTCAGTCCCAAGGGCTGAGGTTCCTATAAGCACGGCCTCCACTACAATGTTTGAATGAAAACTCAAGGCATCTGCACAGAAGCAAATTAGGCACGAATAACATAGCTCGAGAAGAGATTAAACAGATAAGTGAAGTCCTTTTCATTGATGTCCTAATTATAACACAAAAAGGCAACGGAAATCGCCTAACAAAAAATAGAAAAAATAAGAAGATTAAGACAAAGAAGAAGAAGAAGAAGAAGAAGAAGAAGAAGAAGAAGTGGACGCCGTGACATGAGAAAGTCAGGCGACATCATCCGTTGATGTCACCGAATTGGTTTTGGACCCGGCACTCTCCTCGCCCACAACAAGGGAGGCCATATCATTGGGGTTATGGAGTTCAATTAGCTATCCCTTATTAATGTTTCAGTAGATCTCAAAAGAAAACTAGTTGGGGTCCACCACCATTAGCTTATAGAACATAGCCACGACCTCATGAAGGACGCCTAGCTTAAGGATATCAGCCATTAGCATAGCATATTACGGCGATCGCACAATATCAGGGATCCTGAGATGTTGAGCAACTTATTTCACAATATCAAGCTTTCAGAACTTGAAGGTCTTCTCAGTGTATTTTGCCATCTCCATAGTATTGTGCAAGAGAAACACTATGGTGAATAGCATAGGCAAAATGAGATAGGATCTTTCGGGGTGATGTGCGAAGTAAAAAAAATCCATTCATCCTCATCAATTTATACCAAGAGGAGGTGAGTAAAAGGAGGGTCAGCATTGAATGCCCTCAAAGAATTCCCAAGCTGTGGTGAGCAATTGTTGACCTCTATATGCAAACACACCACCTATGAAAACCTCAAGCATAAGCATTCCTAAGGTAGAAGAGGAGACCCTAGAAACAGGACCAATGTTATACAACAAGGAGCAGCATATGATATCGTACTTACAAAGAATGGGACTGCAGATGCAAAATATTTGTCTCATATCCCACCTGCCCGTCTCATGAGACATATTGGTGAAACATGAAGGGCTAAACGATTAAGAAAAACATAGTGATGTCCTAGTCAAAATGCTCAAAATGGTTAGGCCCTCTTTTTGGTTGTAACCTGAGTGATTTGGCAACACCCTCAGCCTTAAGGAGTCCCCAAAGGTATTTGGCCAAGAAGGAGTCCATCCGAATCAACCTTAAAGATGTTGCAATTATAATTTCGCCCCCAACTAAGGACCCTACAAATAAATACCAACCCTATTCAAGGAAAGGGGTATTGGTTACTTCACTAACCCTAAGATTTGATAGGAGAATTCCCCTTTAGCCATGACATCATCATCACCTTTTTTAAGATCCAATATTTATTATCTTTTCTCGACCTTTTCCTATAACCTTTTGAGATTCGTACTTGGTCAGCAGATGGATGGTCTATGGGCACAAAACCTAGGGAATACCGTTGTTATAGGGCAACAACTTAAGGATGGTGCGCATTGGATCAACTGCAGCATGTAATCCCACTCTGTTGTCACCTCATCAAATGAAGTTTCGCCCTAAACAATCTAATTCCAAGTCCCCATAGTTTGTACGCTCTGTTCAAAGTATTTGTCACTTTTTCCTTTTATGGAATTCATAAAATAAATTCCATTTTTCCTACTATTAGTATTAGAAATGTCCTTTTTCTTCTAAAATGAATAGAAAATATTACATTAAACAATACGTAAAAAAAAAATCATTCTCTAGGCATGAAAAATTTTATGCGATAGATGGAATAATTAATTTCTAATGATTACAGCTCATAAATAAGAAATACAATTTTAGAAAAAAAAAAGATTACCCTATTTTCTACTCTAACCTATTTAATTCATAATCTTTTAATAAAGTTTCTTTGGATTTTTTTAACATTTCTTGTCTAGTTATAAGTTTAAGGTATAACTTCATAAATTTTATGAACTTTTACATTTTGAATGTTTAAAGAAAATATAAGTTGTTTCTTATTAGATTTTAAAAGTTTACAAGGTTTAGGGGAAGGTCTTCTTCTGTGTCTCTTCTCCTAATCTATGGTAGTTTCATTTGAGTTTGGGGTAAGTTATTGCGATGAGGGCTTTAGATTTAAATCGTGAATTGTAGGAGCTAGTCTTGTTCATTCAGAAGAAAAAATTATCACTATGATTGTACTGCTTAGGCTTCCATGGCTGCCTTTGATAGAGAAAAAGAGATAATATCTATTTTGAGAGAACTTAAAGGAACTATTTCCAAGCCTTTGCCTAAGTCAATTGTCCCATCTAGTGCCCGAACTAACATGTATTATGAGAAATTTTTTTGTGAGAAAGTTTAGGGATGAGCATCGTTATTTAGTTTCTCTTTGAGAATTTGCTATCAAATACTAGTAATTACACATTAGAGAATAAATTTGCTTCATTTGGTAAGGTGATTGATGTTTATATTCCAAATTGAGCTAGTGGAAGTGGTTTGAAATATTGGGTTTTTCGTCAAATTTAAACTTAGAGCTGATGATGAGAAGGCAATTTCAATCAATTTAAGGGAAGTCTTTATAGGGTAACATGATGAGTGTTAGTTGTTGTTGAACCATCTATCCCACCTCGGCACCTAGCAGAGCTGGGAATACACCTTTGTATATTAAAGGATGTTAGTATGTAACTAACTACCTAACTTGGAATGAGATAAACATAACAAACTCTCTCTCTCTATTACCCTCATGATTTCCGTTCACAATGTAATATGGTATCAGAGCCAATACTTTCGTCTGGCTATCACACAGAGGTTGCTTGATTGTTCCAGTTCATTCTGATTCCTCTTTTCAATTGCTTGATTGATTTCAGTTCATTCTGATTCTTCTTTTCTTTAATCTTGTTCCAACATTTGTTCTTGAGTGAAATTTCATTCTGCTTCTAGCATCAGTGTCCAGAAAGTTTCGATGGCACAAGATTACTTGACGAACTCTTCTCATGTTTTGTTCCTACATCCATCTGATAATCCTAACAACGTTCTAGTCAGCAATCCTCTAGATGGTCGCAATTACGGCCACTGGAAGCAAGCTATGGAAGTCGTGTTGGTCGGCAAGAACAAGATCAAGATTGTGCAAGGTACATACACAAGACCTGATTCAGCTACACCTAATCTGCAAGCTCAATGGGACAGATGCGATAACATGGTATTGGCTTGGATTATGCACGCTACGATCAAAAACATTTCTGATAGTATCATGTTCTCAACCACTTCACATAATGCTTAGCGAGAACTCGAACAGAGGTATGGTCAGGCTGATGGAACTAGAATCTTTGAGGTACGGCGAGATCTGTGTTCTATTGCTCAAAATAATCTCTCTGTTGCTGACTACTACACTGAGATAAAGAAACTTTGGGATGAGCATAATGCAATTACTACAATTCCACACTCTTCTTGTCGTTTGGAATGTGCTAGCTTGAAGACAATTCATAAAATGATTGACAATCAACAGTTGATGCAATTTCTTGTTGGCTTGAATGATGTGTATAAAACTGTTCGAGGAAATCTGCTTGTGATGAGGCCTTTGCCATCCCTTAGTCAGGCTTACAATGTAATCTTGTAAGAAGAAAAACAGAGAGGCCTTAGTGCTACATCTCACATTGTAAGTCAGTCAGCAGCATTTCAAGTCCAAATGCAATCTGGACCAAGACTTGAAGGTATTATGGAGAATAAACACACTGCATTGGCAGGACAACAAAGAAGCCATACCTATAAATCCAAGAATGACCAAAATATGTCATCAACAGTGCCTAGGAATGACAAAAGACAGTATTACTGTGATCACTGTAAAATCCTTGGACACTCTATTCAAAGGTGTTTTAAGGTACATGGGTATTCTCCAGGGCATAGGTTGTATAACAAGAACAGGAGGGTTGCAGCAGCAGTTCAGGCTGAACATACCAGTAGCCATATAGAGCCTTCTCATACCTCACTTAATCAATCAGCCTTTACTGTTCCCTCTAGTGCACCTATACCAGGATTAACTGCAGAACAATACACACAACTGTTGGCTCTTTTGCAGAAAAGTTCAAGTGAAAGTCTGGAAGCTTCACATGCTGGTTTTATGGCAGGTAACAAAATCCGTCTATTCTCTTCATTTGGGAAAGATTCTTGGATTATAGACAGTGGGGCTAGTGATCACATTAGCCCAAACTTATCCCTATTTTCTGATGTAAGACCTGTATATCAACAATGTCATATTATAATGCCAAATGGAGTACCTGCTCAGGTAGAACATGTTGGGACAGTTCAAATTGGTTCAAACTTGTGTTTGAAGGATGTATTACATGTACCTGATTTCCAATTCAATCTATTATCCATCAGCAAGTTGACAAAGCAAACTGGTTCTCAAGTCCTTTTCTCACATGAGTGTTGTTTTCTTCAGGACCACACATTGCAGAAGGTAGTGGTCCTTGGTAAAGAAGCAAAAGGCTTGTATTGCCTTGATGCAAGTCCAGAAGATAAATCGAAGCAAGACAAAGGTTTCAAGTTTCAGCAAATTTCTCCAAAGTCAGAAGCAACAAACTCAAGCAGCAGTTTGATTAGTTGTTTCTCGTCCACAGAACTTTGGCATTTTTGTTTAGGTCATCCATCATTTGGACTACTACAGCACTTAGATTTACCAGATTGTAATAAGAAACACAAGGGTTCTATCTGTCCAATTTGCCCTAAAGCAAAAATGCATAGATTACCCTTCCCCTTCAGTCAGACAAGGGCATCCAAGCTATTTGAGCTACTCCATGTAGATATCTGGGGTCCTCACCCTATTTGCTCTCATAATGGCTGTAAATTCTTTCTCACCATAGTTGATGATTTCTCAAGGGCTACATGGGTTCATTTGCTTTCACACAAGAGTAATGCCACTGCTTTACTACAAGCTTTTATTATATTTGTAGAAAAGCAATATGATGCTAAGGTCAAGACTGTCAGAAGTTACAATGGCCTAGAGTTTCACAGTGGACACATACAGCAATTTTACAGAGAAAAAGGCATTGAAATCCAAGCCACTTGTGTTAATACACCTCAACAAAATGGGGTTGTTGAGAGAAAACATCAACACTTGCTTCAGATTACCAGGGCCCTAATGTTTCAGTCCAATTTATCTCAAAAATACTGGGGTGAGGCTTTGCTCACTGCCACTTACCTGATCAACGGGATTCCCAATTCCTCAATCCAGCACAAAACACCTTTTGAGCTTCTTCATGGTGCACCACCTTAATATCAGCACCTCAAGGCATTTGGATGTCTCTGTTATGCCTCTACTCTCAAAAGAAATCGAGACAAGTTGCAACCTAGGGCTACACCATGTATCTTCATTGGTTATC
>JACYFF010031956.1:22671564-22779964 GCA_017589665.1 Selenicereus undatus
GTCCGCCGTTGTTCTCACCTGGTGCTCGTGTTCTTCGTTGTTGGAATTTTCTCATAACTTTTTGCACACATGCCCCAAATATACAATAAAACAAAAACCATCTTCATTGCTGTGATACACCCTAAAAATACACACACAAGCATAAACCACCGCAAAAACACAAGCATAAACCATCCAAAAGAACACAATTTCGTGCTTTGCTGATCAAGTAAAACAAATATATGTAAACCAAACCCTCAATTTATCAAAAAAAAATTATTAAAAAATAAATAAACAGAGAAAATAACTTCAAGATGGAAAAAGAGTGCCCGCAACCAATACAAACTTTGCAAACATTTAATTGGTCCCGACGAGGCTCAAACTTGGAACCTTCGGCTTATAAGATCAACGCCCAAACAAATTGAGCTGCAAGACCTTCATATTGAATAAAAAAAGAGTAGTCACAGTTTCTGAGTGACTGGCTGACTGCCATCCAATACAAGTACATCAAGGACTCTTTGGACAGAATTATTAACTGAAGCTTATTTTAAATCCATATGCAGGATGAGTTGAATTCTAATACTACTTAAAATCATCTGAAGTGCCTTGTATTTATTGCATTAATTTTAAGCTATGTAGAAAATTCGCCTATGAAAGTCAATTGACCATATGAGCATGTCTTATGTCGTGTGCAAAAAATTAAAAAAACAACAGAATTCACATTTTTTGCCCAAAGCTCCATTTCTTTTTCTTTGCTTACATGTACGTTTGCATTGCTTAGAAATTTATAGATATTTTCTTCTAACATAAATTCTAATGCACACAAAGTTAATAATACAATTTAGACAAATATCGTCACCCAATTTGACAACAAAAAGGAGTAAGGAAAGAAAAACTTGCAAATGCTGCAAGTTCTTTGATTTTTGTTAATTTGGAATATTTATCGAGTGCTCTGGTTCTTGATATTTCTTCTCATCTGGTGCTCATGTTTCCATTGTTGGAATTTTCTCATAACTTTTTGCCTACAAGCCCCAGGAATACAATAAAATGTGTACCATCTTATCACTGTGATACACCCCAAAAATACACACACATCCATAAACAATCCCCAAAAACAAATGCATAAACCATTCACAAGAACACAACTTCGTAAGTCGCTAATGAAGTCTGCAAAAAGTTGTATATCCAAAACAAAGCATCAATTTATTAATAAAAAATTATTGAAATAAAGAATAGATAGAGAAAATAACTTAAAAACGGAAGGAAAAAGAGAGCCCACAACTATTACAAAGTTCAAAAACATCTAACTGGTCATGGCGAAGGGTCGAACTCGCGACCTTCGGCTCATAAGACCAACGCTCTAACCAACTGCGCAACAAGACCTTATTATTTATATAAAAAAATGAATACACACAATTTGTGGGTGACTACAACCTGAATACAAGTGTACCAGGGACACTGTCGACAAAGCTACTAACCAAAGGGTATTTAAGATCTAAATATATGATAATTTGAATTCTAGTAGCACTTATAGTCACTTGAACTGCTTTATATAAATTGCATTAACGTTAAGTTACGTTGAACTTTTGCCTACGAGATTCAATTGACCATATGAGCATATCTTATGTCTTGTGAGATCAAAACAGCTAAAAAAAAACCGAAATTCATATTGCTTCCTAAAGCTCGATTTCTTTTTCTTCGCTTACATACACATTTGTATTACTTAGAAATTTGCTGATATTTTGTACTAATATAAATTCAAATGCTCATGATGTTAATAATATAATTAGATGAATATCATCACCCATGTTGACCAAAAAAAGGAGTAGGAGAAAGAAAAAGTTGTGAATGTTGGAAGTTCTCTGATTTTTGTCAATTTGGAATTCTTATCAAGTGCTCCTATTGTTCTCACCTAGTGCTCGTGTTCTTCATTGTTGGAATTTTCTCATAACTTTTTACTTACGCTCTCCTAAATACAACAAAATACACACAATCTTTATCGGTGTGATACACCCCCAAAAAACACACACACATGCACAAACCTTCCCTTGATACACAAGCATAAACCAAGCACACGAACACCACTTTGTGCTTTGCTCTTGAAGTAAAAAAAATAGATCAAAATCAAATCGTCAATTTATTAACAAAAAATTGTTAAAAAATAAATAATTAGAAAAGATATCTTCAAAATGAAAATAGAGCGTTCACAACTATCACGATCTTTGCAAACATTTAATTGTTTCGAGCAAGGCTCAAACTTGAGACTTTCGACTCATAAGATCAACGCTCTGATCAATCGAGATACGAGACGTTCACATTAAAGAAAAAAAGAATAGACACAATTTGTCAGTGATTACAATCCGAGAAAAGTCTATAAAGGACACTGCCAACAAACTATTGACTAAAGATTATTTTAATCCATGTATAGGATAATTTGAACTCTATGACCACTTAAAATCTCCTGAAATGCCTTATACCAATTGCATTAATTTTAAGTTGTGTAGCGAATTCGCCTAAGAGTGTCAATTGAGCATATGAACTTATACATCTTATGTCTTGTTAGATCGAAAACTTTAAAAAAAAATAAAATTGACATTGTTGGCTAATGCTCGATTTCTTTTTCTTTGATCACATGTATGTTTGCATCGCTTAGAAATTTATATATATTTTCTTCCAACGTAAATTCAAATACACACGAAGTTAATACTATAAATAGATAAATATCATCACCCGAATTGAAAACAAAAACGAGTAGGAGAAAGAAAAACTTGCGAAAGTTGCAAGTTCGCAAAATTTTGTTAATTTAGAATTGTTATCGAGCATTCTTAATTGTTGTTCTCACCTGCATTCACCTTAAGCTCCGTAAAAAATTCGCCTACCAGGGTCCATTGACCATATGAACGTATCTTATGCCATGTGAGATAAAAATTAAAAAAAAAAATGAAATTCATGTTGTTTCCTAAAGCTCGATTTCTTTGTCTTTGCTTACCGGTCCGTTTGTATTACTTAGAAATTTATAGAAATTTTCTTCTAATATAAATTCCAATGCGCACAAAGTTAATAATACAATTAGATGAATATCATCCCCCAAGTTGAGCAAAAAAAGACTAGGAGAAAGCAAAACTTTTAAATGTTGCAACTTCTTCGATCTTTGTCAATTCATAATTTTTATCGATTGCTCTTGTTGTCCATCGTTGTTCTCACCAGGTGCTCGTGTTCTTCATTGTTGGAGTTTTCTCATAACTTTTTACATACATGCCCCAGATGTACAATAAAACATAAACCATCTTCATTGTTGTGATACACCCTAAAAATACACACAAATGCATAAACCATCCCCAAAAACACGAGCACAAACCATCCAAAAGAACACAATTTTGTGCTTTGCTGATCAAGTAAAACAAATATATGTAAACCAAACCCTCAATTTATGAACAAAAAATTATTAAAAAATAAATAAACAGAGAAAATAACTTCAAAATGGAAAAAGAGCGCCCACAACTATTACAAAGTTTGCAAACATTTAATTGGTGCCGACGAGGCTCAAACTTGGGACCTTCGGCTTAAAAGATCAACGCTCAAACCAATTGAGCTACAAGACCTTCATATTAAATAAAAAAAGAGTAGTCACAATTTTTGAGTGACTGGCTGACTGCAATCCAATACAAGCACATCAAGGACTCTTCGAATAGAATTGTTAACTGAAGATTATTTTAAATCCATATATAGGATGAGTTGAATTCTAATACCGCTTAAAATCATCTGAAGTGCCTTATATTAATTGCATTAATTTTAAGCTGCGTAGAAAATTCGCTTAGGAGAGTCAATTGACCATATGAACATACGTTATGTATTGTGCAAAAAATTAAAGAACCAACAAAATTCACATTTCTTTCCTCAAGCTCCATTTCTTTCTCTTTGCTGACATGTATGTTTTCATTGCTTAGAAATTTATAGATATTTTCTTCTAACATAAACTCTAATGCACACAAAGTTACTAATAGAATTTAGACAAATATCGTCACCGAATTTGACAACAAAAGGAGTAAGGAAAGAAAAACTTTCAAATGCTGCAAGTTCTCTGATTTTTGTTAATTTAGAATATTTATCGAGTGCTCTTGTTCTTGATAGTTGTTCTCACCTGCTGCTCATGTTTTCATTGTTGGAATTTTCTCATAGGTTTTTACCTACGTGCCCCAGGAATACAATAAAACGTGTACCATCTTATCATTGTGATACACCCCAAAAATACACACACATCCATAAACAATCCATAAACCATCCAAAAGAACACAACTTCGTACGTCGCTAATGAAGTCAGAAAAAAATCATATATCCAAAGCAAAACATCAATATATTAATAAAAAAATTATAGAAAGAATGAATAGATAGAGAAAATAACTTCAAAATTGAAGGAAAAAGAGATCGAACAACTATTACAAAGTTTAGAAACATCTATCTAGTTGTGGCGAGGCTCAAGCTAGCGACCTTTGGCTTATAAGACCACGCTCTATCCAACTGAGCTACAAGACCTTATTATTTTTACAAAAAAAGGAATGCACACAATGTGTGAGTGACTACAACCTGAATACAAGTGTACCAAGGACAGTGTCGACAAAGCTATTAACCAAAGAGTATTTCAGATCTAAATACATGATAATTTGAATTCTAGTACCACTTAATGTCACTTGAATTGCTTTATATCAATTGCATTAACATTAAGCCGCGTTGAACTTTTGCCTACGAGATTCAATTGACCATATGAGCACATCTTATGTCTTGTGAGATCAAAACAATTAAAAAAAAAATTCATATTGTTTCCTAAAGCTCGATTTCTTTTTCTTGTCTTACATACACATTTGTATTACTTAGAAATTTGCAGATAGTCTATTCTAATATAAATTCAAATGCACACAATGTTAACAATATAATTAGATGAATATCATCACCCATGTTGACCAGAAAAAGGACTAGGAGAAAGAAAAACTTGTAAATGTTTGAAGTTCCCCGATTTTTGTCAATTTGGAATTGCTATCAAGTGCTCCTGTCGTTCATTGCTATTCTCACCTGGTGCTCATGTTCTTCATTGTTGGCATTTTCTCATAACTTTTTGCTTTCGCTCCCCTAAATACAAGAAAACACACACCATCTTTATCGGTGTGATACGCCCCCAAGAAACACACACACATGCACAAACCTTCCCCTGAAACACAAGCATAAACCAACCAAACGAACACCACTTTGTGCTTTGCTAATGAAGTAAAAAAAATATTTCAAAATCAAATCATCAATATGTTAACAAAGAATTGTTAAAAAATAAATAATCAGAGAAGATATCTTTAAAATGAAAAAAGAGCGTTCAAAACTACCATGAACTTTGCAAACAATTAATTGTTTCTAGGAAGGCTCGAACTTGGGACTTTCGATTCATCAGATTAATGCTTTGACCAATTGAGATACGAAACCTTCATATTAAAGAAAAAAAGAATAGACACAATTTGTGAGTGATTACAATCCGAGAAAAGTCTATAAAGGACACTGTCAACAAACTATTGACTAAAGATTATTTTAATCCACATATAGGATAATTTGAATTCTATTACCACTTAAAATCTCCTGAAGTGCCTTATAACAATTGCATTGATTTCAAGTTGCGTAGCGAATTCCCCTACGAGAGTCAACTGAGCATATGAACTCATATATCTTATGTGTTTTGAGATCAAAAACTTTTTAAGAAAATGAAATTGACATTGTTGGCTAAAGCTCGATTTCTTTTTCTTCGCTCACATGTATGTTTGTATCGCTTAGAAACTTATATACATTTTCTTCCAACGTAAATTCAAATGCACACAAACTTAATACTATAACTAGATAAATATCATCAACCGAATTGAAAACAAAAACGAGCAGGAGAAAGAAAAAGTTGCTAATGTTGCAAGTTCGCAGATTTTTGCTAATTTAGAATTGTTATCGCGCATTCCTAATTGTTGTTCTCACCTGCATTCACCTTAAGCTGCGTAAAAAAATCGTCTACGACGGACAATTGACCATAAGAACGTATCTTATGTCATGTGAGATCAAAAAATTTAAAAATAATGAAATTCATATTGTTTCCTACAGCTCGATTTCTTTGTCTTTGCTTACCTATCTGTTTCTATTACTTAGAAATTTATAGAAATTTTCTTCTAATATAAATTCCAATGCGCACAAAGTTAATAATACAATTAGATGAATATCATCCCCCAAGTTGACGAAAAAAAGGACTCGGAGAAAGCAAAACTTTCAAATGTTGCAAGTTCTTCGATGTTTGTCAATTCATAATTTTTATCGAGTGCTCTTGTCGTCCATCGTTGTTCTCACCTGGTGCTCATGTTCTTCATTGTTGGAGTTATCTCATAACTTTTTAAATACATGCCCCAGATATACAATAAAACATAAACCATCTTCATTGCTGTGATACACCATAAAAATACACACACATGCATAAACCATCCCAAAAAAGACAAGCATAAACCATCTATAAGAACACAATTTCGTGCTTTTCTGATCAAGTAAAACAAATATATGTAAACCAAATCCTCAATTCATGAACAAAAAACTATTAAAAAGTAAATAAACAGAGAAAATAACTTCAAAATGGAAAAAGAGCGCCCGCAACTATTACAAACTTTGCAAACATTTAATTGGTCCCAGCGAGGATCAAACTTGGGACCTTCGGCTTATAAGATCAACACTCAGACCAACTGAGATACAGGACCTTCATAATAAATAAAACAAGAGTAGTCACAATTTATGTGTGATTGGCTGACTGCAATCCAATACAAGCACATCAAGGACTCTTTGAACAGAATTATTAACTGAAGATTATTTTAAATCAATATACAGGATGAGTCGAATTCTAATACCACTTAAAATCATCTGAAGTGCCCTATATTAATTGCCTTAATTTTTTGATGCGTAGAGAATTCTCCTATGAGAGTCAATTGACCATATGAACATACCTTATGTCTTGCGCAAAAAATTTTAATAACAACAAAATTCACATTTCTTGCCTAAAGGTCCATTTCTTTTTCTTTGCATACATGTACGTTTGCATTGCTTAGAAATTTATAGATGTTTTCTTCTAACATAAATGCTAACACACACAAAGTTAATAATAGAATTTAGACAAATGTCGTCACCCAATTTGACCACAAAATAGAGTAAGGAAAGAAAAACTTGCAAATGTTGCAAGTTCTCTGATTTTTATTAATTTAGAATATTTATCGAGTGCTCTTGATCTTGATAGTTGTTCTCACCTGGTGCTCATGTTTTCATTGTTGGAATTTTCTCATAACTTTGTGCCTACATGCCCTAGGAATACAATAAAACGTGTACCATCTTATCATTGTGATACACCCCAAAAAAACACACATCCATAAACAATCCCCAAAAACAAATGCATAGACCATCCAAAAGAACACAACTTCGTACGTCGCTAGTGAAGTCAGAAAAAAATTATATATCCAAAACAAAACATCAATTTAGTAATAAAAAATTATTGAAAGAATGAATACATAGAGAAAATAACTTCAAAATGGATGGAAAAAGAGAGCCCATAACTATTACAAAGTTTAGAAACATCTAACTGGTCATAGCGAGGCTCGAACTCGCGACCTGCAGATTATAAGACTGATGCTCTAACTAACTGAGCTACAAGACCTTATTATTTCTATAAAAAAATGAATGCACACAATTTACGAGTGACTACAACCTGAATACAAGTGTACCAGGGACATTGTCGACAAAGCTATTAACCAAAGAGTATTTCATATCTAAATACATAATATTTTGAATTTTAGTACCACTTAAAGTCACTTGAATTGCTTTATACAAATTGCATTAACGTTAGGCTGTGTTGAACTTTTGCCTACGAGATTCAATTGACCATATGAGCATATCTTATGTCCTATGAGATCAAAACAATTAAAAAAAATGAAATTCATATTGTTTCCTAAAGCTCAATTTCTTTTTCTTTGCTTACATACACATTTGTATTACTTAGAAATTTACAGATATTCTTTTCTAATATAAATTCAAATGCACACGATGTTAATAATTCAATTAGATGAATATCACCACCCATTTTGACCAAAAAAAGGAGTAGGAGAAAGAAAAACTTGTAAATGTTGGCAATTCTCTGATTTTTGTCAAGTTGGAATTGTTATCAAGTGGTCCTGTCGTTCATTGCTATTCTCACCTGGTGCTCGTGTTCTTCATTGTTGGAATTTTCTCATAACTTTTTGCTTTCGCTCCCCTAAATACAAGAAAACACACACCATCTTTATCGGTGTGATACGCCCCAAAAAACACAAACACATGCACAAACCTTCCCCTGAAACACAAGCATAAACCAACCAGACGAACATTACTTTGTGCTTTGCTAATGAAGTAAAAAAAATATGTCAAAATCAAATCATCAATATTTTAACAAAGAATTGTTAAAAAATAAATAAGCAGAGAAGATATCTTCAAAATGAAGAAAGTGCGTTCAAAACTATCACGAACTTTGAAACATTTAATTGTTTCCGACAAGGCTCAAACTGGGGACTTTCCATTCATAAGATTAATGCTTTGACCAATCGAGATACGAAACCTTCACATTAAAGAAAAAAAGAATAGACACAATTTGTGTGTGATTACAATCCGAGAAAAGTCTATAAAGGACACTGTCAACAAACTATTGACTAAAGATGATTTTAATCCACATATAGGATAATTTGAATTCTATTACCACTTAAAATCTCTTCAAGTGCCTTATACCAATTGCATTAATTTTAAGTTGCACAGCGAATTCGCCTACGAGAGTTAATTGCGCATATGAACTTATACATCTTATGTCTTGTGAGATCAAAATCTTTTTAAAAAAATGAAATTGACATTATTGGATAAAGCTCGATTTCTTTTTCTTTGCTCACATGTATGTTTGCATCGCTTAGAAATTTATTTATATTTTCTTCAAGCATAAGTTCAAATGCACACAGAGATAATACTATAACAAGATAAATATCATCACCTGAATTGAAAACAAAATGAGCAGTAGAAAGAAAAACTTGTTAATGGTTCAAGTTCGAAGGTTTTTGTTAATTTAGAATTGTTATCATTCTTAATTGTTCTTCTCACCTGAATTCACCTTAAGCTACGTAAAAAATTTGACTACAAGGGTCAATTGAGTATATGAACGTACCTTATGTCTTGTGAGATCAAAAAATTTAAAAAAAATGAAATTCATATTGTTTCCTAAAGCTCGATTTCTTTGTCTTTGCTTACCTATCTGTTTGTATTACTTAGAAATTTATAGAAATTTTCTTCTAATATAAATTCAAATGCGCACAAAGTTAATAATATAATTAGATGAATATCATCCCCCAAAAAAGATGACCAAAAAATGGACTCGGAGAAAGCAAAACTTTCAAATGTTGCAAGTTCTTCGATTTTTTTCAATTCGTAATTTTTATCGAGTGTTCTTGTCGTCCATCGTTGTTCTCGATTGGTGCTAGTGTTCTTCATTGTTTGAATTTTCTCATAACTTTTTACATACATGCCCCAGATATAGAATAAAACATAAACCATCTTCATTGCTGTGATACACCCTAAAAATACACACACATGCATAAACCATCCCCAAAAACACGAACGTAAACCATCCAAAAGAACACAATTTCGTGCTTTCCTGACCAAGTAAAACAAATATATGTAAACCAAATCCTCAATTTATGAACAAAAAATCATTAAAAAATAAACAAACAGAGAAAATAACTTGAAAATGAAAAAAGGGCGCCCGCAACTATTACAAACTTTGCAAACATTTAATTGGTCCTAGCAAGGCTCAAACTTGGGACCTTCGGCTTATAAGATCAACGCTCAAACCAATTGAGCTACAAGACCTTCATACTAAACAAAAAAAGAGTAGTTTTAGTTTGTGAGTAATTGGCTGGCTGCAATCCAATACAAGCACATCAAGGACACTTTGAACAAAATTATTAAATTAAGATTATTTTAAATCCATATACAGGATGAGTCGAATTCTAATACCACTTAAAATCATCTGAAGTGCCTTATATTAATTGCCTTACTTTTATGTTGCGTAGAAAATTCGCCTACGAGAGTCAATTAACCATATGAACATACCGTATGTCTTATGCAAAAAAATTAAAAAACAACAAAATTCGCATTTCTTTCCTAAAGCTCCATTTCTTTTTCCTTGCATACATGTACGTTTGCATTGCTTAGAAATTTATAGATGTTTTCTTCTAACATAAATTCTAATGCACACAAAGTTAATAATAGAATTTAGACAAACATCGTCACCCAATTTGACGACAAAATAGAGTAAGGAAGGAAAAACTTCCAAATGTTGTAAGTTCTCTGATTTTTGTTAATTTAGAATATTTATCGAGTGCTCTGGTTCTTGATAGTTGTTCTCACCTGGTGCTCATGTTTTCGCTGTTGGAATTTTCATAACTTTTTGCCTACATGCCCCAGGAATACAATAAAACGTGTACCATCTTATCATTGTGATACACCCCTAAAATACACACATCCATAAACAAACCCCAAAAACAAAAGCATAAACCATCCAAAACAACACAACTTCGTATGTCGCTACTGATGTCAGAAAAAAATCATATATTCAAAGCAAAACATCAATTTATTAATAAAAAATTATTGAAAGATTGAATAGATAGAGAAAATAACTTCAAAATGGAAGGAGAAAGAGAGCCCACAACTATTACAAAGTTCAGAAACATCTAATTGGTAATGGCGAGGCTCAAATTCGCGACCTTCGGCTGATATGACAAACGCTCTAACCAACTGAGCTGCAAGACCTTATTATTTATATAAAAAAATGAATGCACACAATGTGTGAGTGACTACAACCTGAATACAAGTGTACCAAGGACACTGTCGACAAAGCTATTAACCAAAGAGTAATTCAGATCTAAATACATGATATTTCGAATTCTAGTACCACTTAAAGTCACTTGAATTGCTTTATATCAATTGCATTAACGTTAAGATGCGTTGAAGTTTTGCCTATGAGATTCAATTGACTATATGAGCATATCTTATGTCTTGTGAGATCAAAACAATTTAAAAAAAAAAGAAATTCATATTGTTCCTAAAGCTCAATTTCTTTTTCTTCGCTTACATACAAATTTGTATTACTTAGAAATTTTTAGATATTCTGTTCTAATATAAATTCATATGCACACGATGTTAATAATATAATTAGATGAATATCATCACCCTTGTTGACCCAAAAAAGGAGAAGGAGAAAGAAAAACTTGTAAATGTTGGAAGTTCTTTGATTTTTGTCAATTTGGAATTGTTATAAAGTGCTCATGTCGTTCATTGTTGTTCTCACCTGGTGCTCGTGCTCTTCATTGTTGGAATTTTCTCATAATTTTTTGCTTACACTCCCCTAAATACAAGAAAACACACACCATCTTTATCGGTGTGATACGCCCCCAAAAAACACACACACATGCACAAACCTTCCCCTGAAACTCAAGCATAAACCAACCAAACGAACGCTACTTTGTGCTTTGCTAATGAAGTAAAAAAAAATATCAAAATCAAATCATCAATTTATTAACAAAAAATTGTTAAAAGACAAATAATCAGAGAAGATAACTTCAAAATGAAAAAAGAGCGTTCACAACTATCACGAACTTTTCAAACATTTAATTGTTTCCAGCAAGCCTCGAACTTGGGACTTTCCACTCATAAGATCAATGCTCTGACCAATAGAGATAGGAGACCTTCATATTAAAGAAAAAAAGAATAGACACAATTTGTGAGTGATTACAATCCGAGAAAAGTCTATAAAGGACACTGTCAACAAACTATTGACTAAAGATTATTTTAATCCATGTACAGGATAATTTGAATTCTATTACCACTTAAAATCTCCTGAATTGCCTTATACAAATTGCATTAATTTTCAGTTGCGTAGCGAATTTGCCTACGAGAGTCAATTGAACATATGAACTTATACATCTTATGTCTTGTGAGATCAAAAACTTTTTAAAAAAATGAAATTGATATTGTTGGCTAAAGCTCGATTTCTTTTTCTTTGCTCACATGTATGTTTGCGTCGCTAAGAAATTAATATATATTTTCTTTAAACATAAATTCAAATGCACACAAAGTTAATACTATAACTACATAAATATCTTCACCCGAATTGAAAACAAAAACGAGGAGGAGAAAGAAAAACTAGCGAATGTTGCATGTTCACAGATTTTTATTAATTTAGAATTGTTATCGAGCATTCTTAATTGTTGTTCTCACCCGCATTCACCTTAAGCTGCGTAAAAAATTCGCCTAAGAGGGTCAATTGACCATATGAACGTATCTTATGTCTTGTGAGATCAAAAAAATTTTTAAAAATAAAATTCATATTGTTTCCTAAAACTCGATTTCTTTGTCTTTGCTTGCCTGTCCGTTTGTATTACTTAGAAATTTATAGAAATTTTCTTCTAATACAATTTCAAATGTTCACAAAGGTAATAATATAATTAGATGAATATCATCCCCCAAGTTGACCAAAAAAACAACTCGGAGACAGCAAAACTTTCAAATGTTGCAAGTTCTTCAATTTTCTTCAATTCATAAATTTCATCGAGTGCTCTTGTTGTCCACCGTTGTTCTCAACTGGTGCTGGTGTTCTTCATTGTTGGAACTTTCTCATAACTTTTTACATACATGCCCAGATGTACAATAAAACATAAACCATCTTCATTGTTGTGATACACCCTAAAAAAACCCAAAAACACGAGCATAAACCATCCCCAAAAACACAAGCATAAACCATCCAAAAGAACACAATTTCATGCTTTATTGACCAAGTAAAACAAATATATGTAAACCAAATCCTCAATTTATGAACAAAAAATTATTAAAAAAGTAAATAAACAGAGAAAATAACTTAAAAATGGAAAAAGGGCGCCCACAACTATTATAAACTTTGCAAACATTTAATTGGTCCTGGCGAGGCTCAAACTTGGGACCTGCGGCTTATAAGATCAACGCTCAGACCAATTGAGCTACACGACCTTCATATTAAATAAACGAAAGAGTAGTCACAGTTTGTGAGTGACTGGCTTACTGCAATCTAATACAAGTACATCAAGGACTCTTTTAATAGAATTACTAACTGAAGATTATTTTAAATCCATATACAAGATGAGTTGAATTCTAACACCACTTAAAATCATCTGAAGTGCCTTATATTAATTGCATTAATTTTAAGCTGCGTAGAAAATTCGCCTACGAGAGTTAGTTGACCATATGAACATACCTTATGTCTTGTGCGAAAAATTAAAAAAACAACAAAATTAACATTTCTTGCCTAAAGCTCCATTTGTTTTTCTTTGCTTACATGTACATTTCCATTGCTTAGAAATTTATAGATATTTTCTTCTAACATAAATTCTAATGCACACAAAGTTCATAGTATAATTCAGACAAATATCGTCTCCCAATTTGACCACAAAATAGAGTAAGGAGAGAGAAACTTGCAAATGCTGCAAGTTCTCTGATTTTGTTAATTTAGAATATTTATCGAGTGCTCTTGTTCTTGGTAGTTGTTCTCAGCTGGTGGTCATGTTTTCATCGTTGGAATTTTCTCATAACTTTTTGCCTACATGCCCCAGGAATACAATAAAACGTGTACCATCTTATCATTGTGTTACACCCCAAAAATACACACAAATCCATAAACAATCCCCAAAAACAAATGCATAAACCATCCAAAAGAACACAACTTCGTACGTCGCTAATGAAGTCAGAAAAAAATTATATATCCAAAACAAAATATAAATTTATTAATAAAAAGTTTTTGAAAGAATGAATAGATAGAAAAAATAACTTCAAAATGGAAGGAAAAAAGGGAGCCCACAACTACTACATAGTTTAGAAACATCTAACTAGTCATGGTGAGGCTCAAACTCGCGACGTTCGGCTCATAAGATCGACGCTCTAACCAACTGAGCTACAAGACCTTATTATTTATATAAAAAAATGAATGCACATGATTTGTGAGTGATTACAACCTGAATACAAGTGTACCAAGGACACTATCGACAAAGCTGTTAACTAAAGAGTATTTCAGATCTAAATACATGATATTTTGAATTCTAGTACCACGTAAAGTCACTTGAATTGCTTTATATCAATTGCATTAACATTAAGTTGCGTTGAACTTTTGCCTACGAGATTCAATTGACCATATGAGCATATCTTATGTCTTGTGAGATCAAAACAATTTAAAAAAAATGAAATTCATATTGTTTCCTAAAGCTCGATTTCTTTTTCTTCGCTTATGTTGAATCAATCTTATATAAGGTTTTGATGATTACAACCCAAATGTGCTAATTATGCTTGGCTTGAGTTGAGTGCTAATTTTGGACTCGGACCTGACGAGTACACTCGCATCTAAGAGTGTGAATCCGCAAAGGAGATATGGAATGCTCTTCAGATGGCTCACGAAGGAACAAATCAAGTCAAGCAATCCAGAATTGAGCTATTGGTAAGGAAGTATGAGCTATTCGAGATGAGCAATGAGGAGACAGTTATGGACATGTATGCTCGGTTTACCCACATCACTAATGAGCTGAAATCCTGGGGAAAATCCTTTACCACCGAAGAATTGGTAAAGAGGATCCTACGGTTTTTACCTCAATCGTGGGAAGCGAAAGTTACAGCCATCCAGGAAGCAAAGAAGATGGATGAGATTCCTTTGGATGAGCTCAAAGGGAATCTCCAGACATACGAATTGAGGAAGAACTCCCAGGTGAAGGAAGAAACAAGGAAAGACTAGGGCCTTGCTTTAAAGGTAGTGGAAAGTGATGATTCTGATTTGGATGATGAAGTAATGGCCATAATAACCCTAACGTTCAAGAAATTCGTCAAGAAGGCTAAAGAGAACTTCAAGAAGGGAAGTACTAGCAAGACGAGAAGCAGCGATCGTGATCAGCCCTCGGGTTGTTTCAGATGTGGGAAACATGATCACGTGGTGAAAAACTGTCATATGCAGAAGGAAGAATAGGGCTAGAACAGTTCCGAAACCGCAGAAAGAAACCGCAACTGAGTAGTTCTGCCAAGCGAGCTATGGTGGCAGCATGGGGTGAAACATCAAAAGAAGAGGATAGCTTCCAAGACGAAGCTGAAGCACTGGTACTCATGGCCAGAAGCGGGTCCGAAGCTGATTCAAAATCGGATGAAACCATGTCTCAATTCAGGGAAAAGGTAAGTGGTTTTAACAAAAGGAAAATTCTGGAATTACTATTTTCCTTAATGGATGAATGTGAGGCAATAAGCACTGAGAATTGTATGCTTAAAGATACTTGTTCCAAGTTAAAAGGGGATATCTGAATGCTCGAAAAAATCATACAAAAAATTGAGCAAGCAAATGAGATTCTCACCTATGAAAAGGATGAAAAAGCTTTTGCCTTAAGAAAGGATCTTGACACACTAAAAGAACTTGAACGTGTGAATGAAATTCTCAAGTGTGAAAAATTTAAAGCAGAAGAAAAGACCCTTGCCTTAGGTAATGACCTTAATGCACTTAAGGACCTCATGAACACAAGAGAGAAAGAGTTTAACTCTGATCTTACAAGACTAGAAAGTGAGTCCCTAGACCTGAAATTTAGGCTAGAATCCTTGGTGAGTGAAAATAACAAATTGCTTGATAAGGCTCATAAGACTGAATCTGACCTCTTTTAGAACAAGCGCTAGAATTGTTCCTCAGAAGCACATGCTCATAAGGTCGAATCTGACCTTATTCAAAACAGGCGCTGGAACAGTTCCTCAGAAGTGTTTAATTGGCTAAACACTCACCATAGCAGAAATAAAAGGGGGCTAGGATTTGTGAATAGACCTATCACTAAGCCAGTAAACAAGAAGTATGTTGGACTTAAAGAAAATATCACCTGTTTTCACTGTGGAAAGACTGGTCATTATCGACACACTTGTCTCTTGAAAAAGAGGGCCACAGAAAGAAACTCACTATCTGTTAAACAAATATGGATCAGAAAAGATGAATTAAATTCCATGAAAAGAACGGGACCTAAGTGGATCTGGGTTCCCAAGATAAATACTTAGTTGTTTTGTAGGATAAAGTGAGAGGAGGCAACCAACTATGGTACTTAGATAGTGGTTGCTCAATGCACATGACGGGAGACATATAAAACTTCCCCTCACTTACAGCCTTCGATGGAGAGAGTCGCATTTGGAAACAGTAGATCTTGGAAAATTGTCAGTGTAGGTAAGATAGGTAAATCACTCTCTCACTCTATTGATAATGTATACTTGGCTGATGGGTTACAACATAATTTACTAAGTGTGTCTCAAATTGTGTGATAGAAGTAATCATGTTGAATTCTCTTCAGATCAATGCTTGATCACTAATGTCAATTCTGGTAGTGTTGTGTTGAGGGGGAAACGACACAAAATGTGCATAAAGTGTGTTTTTTTACTTCCCCAAAATCACTTGACTTGTTTAAATGCTCTTGATGATGATGTTATGCTTTGGCACAAGGGGCTAGGTCATGTAGGCCTTTCTCTCTTGAATGGACTTGTTTCTAAGGACCTAGTAGTTAGACTACATTCCATCAAGTACAATGATGACAAGTTGTGCGACGCTTGTGCTAGAGGAAAGTAAGTTAGAGCTTCTTTCAAGTTAAAGAACAGTGTTAGTACTTCCCGACCTCTTGAACTACTACATGTTGGTTTGTGTGGTCTTATGAGGATCACAAGTAGAGGAGGGAAGAGGCTTGTATTGTTTGATGAAACTAACTCCATGATTGAGCATGATATACAAGATGAAGAGTTTGAGCTTGGTCTTGTAAGAAAAGACCTCCTGCTCACTCAAAACTCCATGGTGGATAATGGTAAGTCTCCTGAAGGTGAAACAAGTCCTAGATATGAAAATATGGAAGGTGGACAGAGAGTAAGACATTTAGGGGGAAGCTTTGTTGAACCTTATTTGGGACATAATCGACCCACTCAGCTTGATCCTTCCCGAATAGTTGTGGGAACAGAATCTAGAATAGATGCAGAACCTATTTCATCAAGTGTTCATGAAAGATTGGAAAACATGTCCATAGATTCATTTGCTCCACGACCCTGGAAGCACCAGAGCTTGCACCCTCTCGACCATATTATATCTAATATCAACACGGGGGTGCAAACTAGGTCTAAAGTCAGAAACTTTTGTACTTTCAATGCCTTCTTATCTAACATTAAGCCAAAGAATGTTCATGAAGCTCTTGCAAGTTTTGACTATCTTACTGCCATGCAAGAAGAGCTTCATCAATTTGAAGGAACAAGGTCTGGCACCTTGAACCACAGTCTGAGGATAGAACAATTATTGGAACCAAGTGGGTGTTCAAAAACAAGTTGGATGAGTTGGGAACAGTCACTAGGAACAAGGCCAGGTTGGTGGTCCAAGTTACAATCAAGAATAAGGGATTGACTATGAAGAAACGTTCGTAGCTGTAGCAAGGTATGACTACTTCTCTTGGGCCCTGTTTGGTCTCTTGGTTTACAAAGAAACAACACTCAGTTGTAATGTCCACAACAAAAGCCGAGTATCTAGCGGTTGCTTCTTATTGTGCTCAATTGTTGTGGATACGGCAACAACTCAAAGATTTTGGTGTTGACACGGGATGCATTCCCACATTTTGTGATAACACAAGTGTAACAGCCCCAGCCCCTAGGGCCGAAAGCGTTACGTTTTCTTAACTTTCTACCTAATTTCTGGGACGAAACGGATAGAGTTTCCCCTAAAAAGTGACCGTTTCTAGGCTAAAAGCCTTACAATAATCCCTGCAAATCAATGGAAGCGTGCAATATTTAAAAGAAGCTCAACGGCTACACGCCGGAGTTCATAACTCAACCAACCACTCGCTCGGAGTACACCAAACAGAATAGTTCATTAATAAAGAATAAATGAAAGATATAACTCAACGGTTCTCACAACCGGAGTATCGGAGTTTACATGCCAAAACATAACTAACTTTAACCAGAAAACATAACACTAACTAGATGGTCGACTCATATGGCCATACAGAGCGACTTATAAACAATATGCATTACATGAACTTAGAATACTGGTTCACAAACAAGTATAAACTAAGAATACATAGTATGACTTTATTAAACACGTAAGATCCCTTCCAATGGGCACAAATGACACCTTGCAAGCAAGAACAGATTCCAGCTGATTCAACTTTTTCCTGTTAAAAAGAAACCTGGGGAAAAGGGGAAAGAGCAGTGGGATGCACAACCACACGCTCAGTGAGTGTTCCCCTTAAAACAAAACCGTTGCAGGTAGTAATATTTTTAATAGTCACATACCACGTATTTATAATTTACTATCATATTAGGCATTCATAAAACCCTTACGGAAGGATCACTATACCAAAGCTTCATTTTAACCCCTCGAACATATTTCTAGGCTCCTGAATGATTAAGTTCCTTGACTAACAAGTAGTTAAGCACATAAGCAAGCATCGAAGGCTAGGCATAGGAATCTTTCTTATTCATAAACATAACTTCCTAGCATTCCATTTAAACTATGCGTGAAACGTCATTCATAAAATGTGCACATAAGGTTATCTCTTTTCATAATCATGCTTTTCTTGGCATTTTATTCATATAATATGCACAAGGCACACACATTTCATGTCTCATTCGAATCTCATTCACCAGCTATGCATGAAACATACTCATAAGGCTTTCTTTTTCGAAATCGAAACTTACTTAGCATCTCATTCATAAATCATACTTGGAATATGCACATATCACTTTTATTTTCATCTGCATACTCATTCACATTTTATTTATACGAATAAGTATAGAACTAGCACAGAAAGCTTTCTTTCGTTTCTTTGAAAACATTTTATTTAGCCTCTTGAGGCTCATATTCTTTCATATCGCTCGTTTTCTGACCCTTATAAACTTTTCATACTTCATTCCATATGGCCTCTTAGGGCCCATAAAGACTTTCTTTCCTTTTGAAACACTTAAAATGGCAATGTGCCCATTGCTTTTCTTTACTTTTTAGGAAAATACATCTGGCATAAGATCATTACAGGTGCTTATTGGGTGAGATCTATTCTCAAACCCATAGTGAGACCTAACGCTCACACTTAAGCTCTTACTCCTGGGATGGCTACATATAACATATCGGACCATTACATTAACCCTCGCCAGGGCCTCTAGGGTTTCCGGACCTTCCCCTAGGTTAACATCGTTCTTTCGCTCTTTTCATATTGTCTGAAGCACATTATCTTGGCCACTTAAAGTGTATCGGCCATAACGGCTATAACTTTGCGTTTCAAATAGTAAAATCATTCAACGTATAACTCACACCTTTTTAAAACTCTTTAGGGATTCCCCCGTTCAAGCGAGTTCACTCCCAAAACTGTTTGCATTTAATTAAAATAGGCCATCATGCACTAATAGTTATGGCTACTATCATTTCAAAACATCAAGTCCTTCTTGGAAAACTCACCCTTATGCACATAATGCAATTTGAAGACATTGAAGGCAAGGGGGGGCTCACATATATCAAATTCAAGCACTTCATAATCAATTCAACACAATGAGCCACACATGCCCTCACAATCCACACAATTGCGGTCAATTCACAACCTGAACACCCTACTCACAAGCACTGTACCACAAAAACCTCGAACCACTCATAGTTCTTCCTCAAACCATCCAACTACCATCTCGGTTTCAATTTCATAAATCATAACACATTATCATGCTAGCTTATAAAGAAAAAAGACGTGCAATGGGGTTTATGCACTTACCTGGGTAAGCAGCCTCATTCAGTGGTGCGTTATAGCATATATAAACACATATATAGATATATCCATATCGCATCAACTTGGAATAGGCACTTAATGAATCGTATGAAACTAACAAGGCATGAAGCTCAATTACATTCATGGCTTACGTTTAGGAATTAAGCATATCATACCTATGTCCTTTTTAAAGCATAATCAACCAACTATACATGCCACAATTATGAGCATTTAAAGTTTACTTCGAAGTTATTAAACGAACGTGAACCAACTAAGCATACATATATCAATTCTAGGCATTTATAGTTTATTTCGAAGTCATTGAACGAACATGATTTAGCTAAGCATACGGATAACGATTCTAAACATATACGATGCACTTCGAAGTAAATTTCCTAAGCATGAATGTACTAAAGAGTGTTCAAATGAAAGCTAAACATATTTCATTAACTTCAAAATTAGTTTGTTTGCATGCATTGGTTAATTAACTCGAATGGAAGCTAAACACATTAAAAGGACTTCGATTTTAATTCTTTTTCATATATTAGCTAATTAACTTGAGTCGAAGCTAAGCACGTTAATATACCTTCGATTTTAATTCTTTTTCATGCATTAACTCATTAACGTGAATCGATGCTAAACACGTTAAATTAACTTCGTTTTTAATTCTTTTTCATGCATCAACTACTTAACTTGAATCGGTGCTAAACATATACAATTCACTTCGAATTAACATCTTAGGCACGAATTAACTAGATATATACGAATCGATTCTAAACATGCATAATTCGTTTCAAAGCCACTTTTTAGGTGTTAGTTAACTAAACTAACGGACAACGCAATTTAAAGGTTAAAACAATTTCGAAACTACTAATACTTAGGAGGTGAGAAACACCCACCTTGACTCCAAGCTAAGGACCCGTTCTAAGCGCTTTGAAGCTGAATTTGATGCTTCGAAACCCGTATATTTGACTCCTAACTCGCCGCCCAACGCCAACGGCGCCAAAGCCGAACCAGCCCGTTTTTAGCTCCTGTTCTGACCTCCCTTGTCGCCGAAGACAACACACCACCACCGTTGCCGACGGCGCCCTTCTCATTGTCTCCCTTTTCCCCTTTTTGGCGGTCGACTTCAGGGGCCACGGTGGCGTAGTGTTGGGGTCTTCAAAACCCTAACCTTCAGGCTCTCATCTCGCGTGCCCCCCTGTCTTGAGCCCGCTGATGCCGGCACCGCAAACCGCCAGGCCACCATCGCGCTTGTCGTCGACCTGCCCTCCAACCCTCTCTCACCGGTCCCTCTCTCTCTCTCTCATGGGTGTTCGCGTGGGGGTCGGGTAGAGAACCCCCCTCTGTGTGTTTTTTTTTTGCTGAAGAAAGGGGCTTCGCCCCGTTTTTGATTTCCCCCTTTTTTTTCTTTTTTTTGGGTCTTTTATGCTCAATTTCTACAACAAATCGATCCCAAATGCATTATCGATCAGTCTAAGCTCGGGTTGAAGGATCTTAAAGCCAAAGGCCTAACTAAATTCGGGAAACGACTAAATAAATCGAACAGTGACTAAATTAAACTATAGATATAATCTAAAGCCATAAATAGCACGAATTAACTTTAAAATCAATAATAAAAATAATAATCCCTTTTTAATAAAATTATAACTCCCGGAAGCACATCAATAATCATTTAACTCACATAGTTACTAAAAATATGATTTTATAATGTAAAAAGGTAAGACATGTAGCTTAACGGCCAACAAAAAAATTTGCGGGTCTTCCAACAAGTGCAATTAACATTGCCAAAAATTCGTGTAAACATAAAAGGCCTAAGCATATTGATGTTCGCCATCACTTCTTAAGAGACAATGTTGAGAAGGGCTTGATTTTAATGAATTTTTGTGCGACTAATAAACAAATTGCTGATATTTTACCAAGGCATTAAGTAGAGATCAATTTGAAAGGAATAGGCTTGAATTGGGTTTGATTAAAAGAACCTGAGCATGCTTAATTAACCCCCAATGATTGACTAGTTAAGGGTCGTTAGGCCAAATACATTGTTCCAATGGATGCATTCAATTCTTGTGCTTTTACTGGCATATGTGTGGAAGGTAACATGCTGACACTTGTTAAGGTCTAATGATATTGCCCTTAGTGTCCTGAGACACCAAACTGTTGACAGTAAGAACAGGCTCCAGGAATAGACCTGACAACTGTTTGTATCATGTGCTGACCAAGTGTGTAATGATGAGTTGCATGCAAAACATTCTCTCTCTTCAAGAAGGGCTGAAATAACCTTCCCCTAAAAATCCCTCAATTTCCGGGCACCTCATATACCTTTACTTTCTCTCTCCATAACCCATCTGTCCTTCTCTCTCTTTCTCCCACAAAGAACCCAACTTCCCTCTTCTTCCTTAAACCCACTTAAACCCCAACTCCAAATTCTCCCAAATCCTCACCATGGCAAGAACTCGTGGTGGTCAAGAATCCTCCAAGCGCAATGCTTCTCACCCAAGATCACTACGGGACCAATTATTAAGGAAAAGGGGAGGAAATTGGATGAATTTCGAGGAAGAATCACTGGCACCATCTCCATAAGCGTACTCAATTGGTATGGAAAATACTTCCTCACCTTCTTTTTAATTAATCCCTCTATTTTTGGCTTCTTGAAAAGCTTAGAGTTCAAGACAGTTGATTTGAACCTTGATATGGTACCCTTAGTACACCCAGTTACGGGCTGGGAGTTAGTGTTATATGACCCGGTTGTGGTCGAGTCTAGATTAAGGGGGAATGAAGCTAAGTTGGTTGAGGAATCACAAGGTTATGATCTTGAACGTATGGGTCATGATTTTATTGCTGAGGATGCTGAAGATAGTGATGAACGGGTTGTCCCAGAACAAGTGTCCAAATAGGTTGAAGAGTCTAATGAACCAAAGAAAAAGAAAGTCACGAAGAACATGACAATTGCTGAGAGATATGAGGATTTCCTCCAGAAATTTGTGGTTCGGGGGAAGGCAGTTAAGGTGTCATACTTTCAGGAACAGGGGCTTGGAGTGTTTGTAGAGACGTTAGAAGCCCAGGGATGGTTGAAATTGTTCACAGATCCTAAGAGAGGGTGTTCAGTCCCAGATTTAGCTGAGTTCTATACAAACTGTGTTGTCACCAATGGAGTGGTGCCAAGTATAGCTAATGGTCATGAAGTGCGGTTTGATGCTAAGAAGTTAGGTGACTTACTTGGGGTGTCCTCTGAAGGTTTTGATGTGTATGTGAGAGAGGACAAGAGCATCTTAGGTGAAGAACGACTGTTGACACTGGCCCAAAAGCCCCATCTGATTGTGTCCCGGCCTGTGAGAAAGGGGGAAATGATGCCCTTGCATCGGTTGTTGTTTTAGTTTGTGAGTACAAATGTTGTTCCCTGAGGTTAGAGACGCAACCTTGCTGATCCCATGGATATTTGCTACACTGATTTGTTCGATAGGGGTGAGCAAATTAACTTGCTCGTAATCATGATTAGCCATATTGAGAGAATTACTAACACAACCAAGGTTCATGACATGGGGTATTGGTTCTTGCTGACGTCAGTGTTTGAGAAGCTTGGGATTCCATTACAGAAGAGAATAGGCCTTCATGTTTGTGATGACATTGGAAAAGTACATTGATTAGGTGTGGGTTCAAGATTACAAAAGGCTGCAGTGCACCTTCAGAACAGGGGTTCTAAACACCTCTTGGCCCTACTCCCAGTGATGCCTCCACATCCAGTGGTCCTACCATTGCCACTCTGTTACAAGATTTGATCACTTTGAAGGGGGAGATAGCTGAAGTGAAGCAAGCGCTTACAGAGGAAAAGGCTCTTAATGCAAAGCATCATGAGGATCTGCTGAGTGCCCTTCTTGCCCTCACAGACCAAATTTCCTCCTCCACCTTCCTCTATCTGAGCCTGTTCCTTCCCCTATTTCAACCACTATTTGTCAAACACTTGGTTATGTATGTGCCTACTAACGGTTTATGGCAGTTTTTTGGATAGTATCTGCATTTATGCTATAACTTAGCCTTTTGCATGTGTTACCTGTTTGTGTGTGACTCGGATAGCCAATATCATTAACGTACCATATACTTGAGTGTATCGTGGTCATTTCGCTATTACCCGTGGTGGTGGGTGTATCCCTACTGAATTTATGAAGATGGTTCCCTTGACCGTTTCGTTGATGTCAAAAGGGGGAAGATAAGTATGACCATACTTTGATTGGTCTGCCTGTTTTAAGCTGCCTTCCTATTCTTGTTATTCTCCCTTATGTGAATTGGCTTCTTGAACTAAGTTTGGCACTAATGGTTTTGCCCTCTGGTGTGTCTCACCTTTGATGGTCATTTGGTTTGTCATCATAAAGAAGGGGGAATTTGTTGAATCAATCTTATATAAGTTTTTGATGATTACTACCCAAATGTGCTAATTATGTTTGGCTTGAGTTGAGTGCTAGAATCATGTGATAAGACATATTGCAAACATCCTAGAGATCAGTTCGAAACATCATGCATGAAGCTATGTGATAAAATTGTACGTTGAAAAGCGACAGAAGTTGCAAACACCCTGAAGAATAGGTCGACGAAGCTGAAATCATCAAGGTGGATATATGTGCACGTCATCAGCAGAGTACAAGAGTCTTTAGAGTCTTAGGGCTAAGTACTAGTTATATTTGTCTAGATTCTTGTTAATATGCCAAAGAACAACTTGAATTAACACTCACCTTGAAGGAGTTATTTAAGCTGACTCGAAACACTGCTCAGAACAATTGAGCAAACAGGTCTGCAGTGTTCTGAGGGTAGCGAGTGCAATAATTGGTTTTCAAAGATTTTCAAGAGTTTTCCTACTACCAAAATTCCTAATATATTTAGGATCGATTTTCTGATAATATTGTGTTTTAGAAAGAGTACTTTCCTAAATAATATTGGTCTCCTAAAAGATTTTTCAAAAGATTTTATCTTATCCATAAAAGATATGATTTCCTAAAAATATAAATTCTTAGAGGATTTAATTCCTTTTAAGACACTGAGTATTTTCAGAGTTATTATGGAAATCAAATCCTTCTCTTTTCGTGGGTATATAAGCACTTGCTTCTCATCTCTTCATGCAAGGTTTTTCAAGGGCTTTCACGATTGATCAAGTGCTAAAATTGCTTTTCTGAGTCTGAATTTTTCTATAAGAAAAACCTTCAAAGTGTGCACTTATTCGAGTCTTCATTATTGGCCTAATAGGAGTTGTATGGTACCTTATACTCAGCTTATTTAGAAGCATTTAAGTAAGGTTTTTTTTTATCTCTTTTCCGTTATCGTGATTAGAGGTTGTCCAAGTTGTTGCACGTAGTCTCTTAGGGGACGTGTGGACATTGTGCCCGTGAGTACTTGTCCAAGTTGGACGGGGTGTCTTAGGAGACGGTGGATGTGTTGTCCGTGTGAGCTTGTCCAAGTCTTAAGAGACCTTGGATGTGTGTTTGCAACTAGAGTCTTGGGGGAGACTAAGTTACGTGTGTGACGCTGTCACCTATGTTACATAGTGTAACGAACTTGGCCCGTGTCAGTGAAAGTGTTTGTTGAAATCCTACTGAGGTAGGTCATGGTTTTTACACCTCCATTGGGTCGGAGGTGGTTTTCCACGTAAAAATATTGTGTCTTCTTTACTATTTCCACAATTACTTTCGTTTCTGTTTCACAGAGAACACGCATTCCAATCCGTTGTCACGAGTGTTCTGAAAGAAGTTTTGTTTCTGTTTCACTGGAACCACGCACTTCAAACTGTTCTCATAAGTGTTTTTAAAACAATCAAAAAATCGGTAGAGACAATTCACCTCCTCTTGTGTCCTTTTGTGAGTAAATCTAACAGCTTACACACACATTTGTATTACTTAGAAATTTGCAGATATTCTGTTCTGATATAAATTCAAATGCACACGGTGTTAATAATATAATTAGATGAATATCATCACCCATTTTGACCAAAAAAAGGAGTACGAGCAAGAAAAACTTGTAAATGTTGGAAGTTCTCTGATTTTTGTCAATTTGGAATTGTTATCAAGTGCTCCTATCGTTCATTACTGTTCTTACTTGGCGCTCGTGTTCTTCATTGTTGGAATTTTCTCATAACTTTTTACTTACGCTCCCCTAAATACAATAAAACATACACCATCTTTATTGGTGTGATACGCCATCAAAAAACACACACACATGCATAAACCTTCCCCTGAAACAAAAGCATAAACCAACCAAAGGAACACTACTTTGTGCTTTGCTAATGAATTTAAAAAAATATATCAAAATCAAATCATCAATTTATTAACAAAAAATTGTTAAAAAATAAATAATCAGAGAAGATATCTTAAAAATGAAAAAAGAGCGTTCACAACTATCACGAACTTTCCAAACATTTAATTATTTCCAGCAAGCCTTTAACTTGGGGGTTTCGACTCATAAGCTCAATGCTCTGACCAATCAAAATACGAGACCTTCATAATAAAGAAAAAAAGAATAGACACAATTTGTCAGTGATTACAATCTGAGAAGAGTCTATAAAGGACACTGTCAGCAAACTATTGACTAAAGATTATTTTAATGCACGTATAGGATAATCTGAATTATATTACCACTTAAAATCTCCTGAAGTGCCTTATAACAATTGCATTAATTTTAAGTTGCGTAGCGAATTCTCCTACGTGAGACGATTGAGCATATGAACTTATGCATCTTATGTCTTGTGAGATCAAAAACTTTTAAAAAAAAATGAAATTGACATTGTTGGCTAAAGCTTGATTTGTTTTTCTTTGGTCACATGTATGTTTGCATCGCCTAAAAATTTATATATATTTTCTTCCAACACAAATTCAAATGCACACAAAGTTAATACTATAACTAGATAAATATCATCACCCAAATTGAAAACAAAAACGAGCAGGAGAAAGAAAAACTTGCAAATGTTGCAAGTTTGTAGATTTTTGTTAATTTGGAATTGTTATCTAGCATTCTTAATTGTTGTTCTCACCTGCATTCACCTTAAGTTGCGTAGAAAATTCACCTACGAGGGTCAATTGATCATATGAACGTATCTTATGTCTTGTGAGATCAAAAAAATTTTAAAAATGAAATTCATATTGTTTCCTAAAGCTCAATTTCTTTGTCTTTGCTTACCTATCCGTTTGTATTACTTAGAAATTTATAGAAATTTTCTTCTAATATAAATTCAAATGCGCACAAAGTTAATAATATAATTAGATGAACATCATCCCCCAAGTTAACCAAAAAAGGACTCGGAGACAGCAAAACTTTCTAATGTTGCAAGTTCTTCGATTTTTGTCAATTCGTAACTTTTATCGAGTGCTCTTGTTGTCCACTGTTGCTCTCACCTGGTGCTCGTGTTCTTCATTGTTGGAATTTTTTCATACATTTTTCCATACATGCCTCAGATATACAACAAAACATAAACCATCTTCATTGTTGTGATACACCTTAAAAATACACACACATGCATAAACCATCCCTAAAAACATGAGCATAAACCATCCAAAAGAACACAATTTTGTGCTTTGTTGATCAAGTAAAACAAATATATGTAAACCAAACCCTCAATTTATGAACAAAAAATTAATAAAAAATAAATAAACAGAGAAAGTAACTTCAAAATGGAAAAAACGCCGACAACTATTACAAACTTTGCAAACATTTAATTGGTCCCGGTGAGGCTCAAACTTGGGACCGTCGTCTTATAAGATCGACGCTCAAACCAATTGAGCTACAAGACCTTCATATTAACTAAAAAAAGAGTAGTCACAGTTTGTGAGTGACTGGCTGACTGCAACACAATGCAAGTACATCAAGGGCTCTTTGAATTGAATTATTAACTGAAAATTTTTTTAAATCCATATACACGATGAGTTGAATTCTAATACCACTTAAAGTCATCTGAACTGCCTTATATTAATTGCATTAATTTTAAGCTACGTAGAAAATTCACCTACGAGAGTCAATTGACCATATGAACATATCTTATCTCTTGTGACATCAAAAAATTTAAAAAAAAATAAAATTCACATTTCTTGCCGAATGCTCCATTTCTTTTTCTTTGCTTACATGTACGTTTGCATTGCTTTGAAATTTATAGATATTTTCTTCTAACATAAATTCTAATGCACACAAAGTTAATAATAGAATTTAGACAAATATCATCACCCAATTTGACCACAAAAAGGAGTAAGGAAAGAAAAACTTGCAAATGCTGCAAGTTCTATCACTTTTGTTAATTTAGAATATTTATCGAGTACTCGTGTTCTTGATAGTTGTTCTAACCTGGTGCTCATGTTTTCATTGTTGCAATGTTCTCATAACTTTTTTCCTACATGCCCCAGGAATACAATAAAACGTGTACCGTCTTATCATTGTGATACACCCCAAAAATGAACACACATCCATAAACAATCCCCAAAAACAAATGCATAAGCCATCCAAAAGAACACAACTTTGTACGTCGCTAATGAAGTCTGAAAAAAATTATATATCCAAAGCCAAGCATCAATTTTTTTTAAAAAAATTATTGAAAGAATGAATAGATAGAGAAAATAACTTCAAAATGGAAGGAAAAAGAGAGCCCACAACTATTACAAAGTTTAGAAATATCTAACTAGTCATGGCGAGGCTCGAACTCACAACCTTCGACTCATAAGACCAAAGCTCTAACCAACTGAGCTACAAGACCTTATTATTTATATAAAAAAATGAATGCACACAATTTGTGAGTGACTACAACTTGAATACAAGTGTGCCAAGGACACTGTCGACAAAGCTATTAACCAAAGAGTATTTCAGATCTAAATACATGATAATTTGAATTCAAGTACCACTTAAAGTTACTTGAATTGCTTTATATCAATTGCATTAACGCTAAGCTGCGTTGAACTTTTGCCTATGAGATTCAACTGACCATATGAGCATATCTTATGTCTTCTGAGATCAAAACAATTAAAAAAAAATGAAATTCATATTGTTTCCTAAAGCTCGATTTCTTTTTCTTCGCTTACATCCACATTTGTATTACTTCGAAATTTGCACATATTCTGTTCTAATATAAATTCAAATGCACACGATGTTAATAATATAATTAGATGAATATCATCACCCTTGTTGACCAAAAAAAGGAGTAGGAGAAAGAAAAATTTGTGAATGTTGGAAGATCTCTGATTTTTGTCAATTTGGAATTGTTATCCAGTGCTCCTGTCGTTCATTGTTGTTCTCACCTGGTGCTCATGTTCTTCATTGTTGGAATTTTCTCATAACTTTTTTCTTATGGTCCCCTAAATACAATAAAACACACACCATCTTTATCAGTGTGATACGCCCTCAAAAAACACACATACATGCACAAACCTTCCCTTGAAACACAAGCACAAACCAACTAAACGAACACTACTTTGTGCTTTGCTAGTGAAGTAAAAAAAAAAATCGAAATCAAATCATCAATTTATTAACAAAAAATTGTTAAAAAATAAATAATCAGAGAAGATATCTTCAAAATGAAAAAAGAGCGTTCACAACTATCACGAACTTTGCAAACATTTAATTGTTTCCAGCAAGGCTCAAACTTGGGACTTTCAACTCATAAGATCAACACACTGACCAATCGAGATACGAGACCTTCATATTTAAGAAAAAAAAAATAGAAACAATTTGTGAGTGATTACAATATGAGAAAAGTCTACAACGGACACTGTCAACAAACTATTGACTAAAGATTATTTTAATCCACATAGAGGATAAGTTGAATTCTATTACCATTTAAAATCTCCTGAAGTGCCTTATACCAATGGCATTAATTTTAAGTTGCGTAGCGAATTCGCCTATGAGAGTCAATTGAGCATACGAACTTATACATCTTATGTGTTGTGGGACCAAAAACTTTAAAAAAAATGAAATTGACATTGTTGGCTGAAGCGCAATTTCTTTTTCTTCGCTCACATGTTTGCTTGCATCGCTTAGAAATTTATATATATGTTCTTCCAACATAAATTCAAATGCACACAAAGTTAATACTACAATCAGATAAATATCATCACCGGAATTGGAAACAGAAACGAGCAGGAGAAAGAAAAACTTGCGAATGTTGCAAGTTTGCAGATTTTTGTTAATTTAGAATTGTTATCGAGCATTCTTAATTGTTGTTCTCACCTGCATTCACCTTAACTTGCGTAGAAAATTCACCTACGAGGGTCAATTGACCATATGAATGTATCTTATGTCATGTGAGATCAAAAAAATTAAAACAAATGAAATTCATATTGTTTCCTGAAGCTCGATTTCTTTTTCTTTGCTTACCTGTCCGTTTGTATTACTTTGAAATTTATAGAAATTTTACTCTAATATAAACACAAATGCGCACAAAGTTAATAATATAATTAGATGAATATCATCCCCCAAGATGACCAAAAAAAGGACTTGGAGAAAGCATAACTTTTATCGAGTGCTCTTGTCGTCCACTGTTATTCTCACCTGGTGCTCGTGTTCTTCATTGTTGGAATTTTCTCATAACTTTTTCAGATATATGCCCCAGATATACAATAAAACATACACCATCTTCATTGTTGTGATACACCCTAAAAATAGACACACATGCATAAACCATCCCCAACAACATGAGCATAAACCATCCAAAAGAACACAATTTCGTACTTGGCTGATCAAGTACATCAAATATATGTAAACCAAATCCTCAATTTTTGAACACAAAATTATTAAAAAATAAATAAACAGAGAAAAGAGCATCAAAATGGAAAAAGGGCGTCCGCGACTATTACAAACTTTGCAAATATTTAATTAGTCTCAGGGATGCTCAAACTTGGGACCTTCAACTCATATTATCAACGCTTAGAGCAATTGAGCTACAAGACCTTCATATTAAATGAAAAAAGAGTAGTCATAGTTTGTGAGTGACTGGGTGACTGGAATCCAACACAAGTGCATCAAGGACTCCTTGAACAAAATTATTAACTGAAGATTATTTTAAATCCATATACAGGATGAGTTGAATTCTAATACCACTTAAAATCATCTGAAGTTCCTTATATTAATTGCATTAATTTGATGTTGCGTAGAAAATTCGCCTACGAGAGTCAATTGACCATATGAACATATCTTATGTCTTGTGACATCAAAAAATTAAAAAAAAAAAAACAAAATTCACATTTCTTGCCTAAAGCTCCATTTCTTTTTGTTTGCTTACATGTATGTTTGCATTGCTTAGAAACATATAGATATTTTCTTCTAACATAAATTCTAATGCACACAAAGTTAATAATAGAATTTAGACAAATATCATCACCCAATTTGACCACAAAAAGGAGAAAGGAAAGAAAAACTTCCAAATGCTGCAAGTTCTCTCACTTTTGTTAATTTAGAATATTTATCGAGTACTCGTGTTCTTGATAGTTGTTCTAACCTGGTGCTCATGTTTTCATTGTTGGAATGTTCTTATAACTTTTTGCCTACATGCCCCAGAAATACAATAAAACGTGTACCATCTTATCATTGTGATACACACAAAAAATGAACACACATCCATAAACAATCCCCACAAACAAATGCATAAGCCATTCAAAAGAACACAACTTTGTACGTCGCTAATGAAGTCTGAAAAAAATTATATTTCCAAAACCAAACATCAATTTTTAAAAAAAACAATTATTGAAAGAATGAATAGATAGAGAAAATAACTTCAAAATGGAAGGAAAAAGAGAGCCCACAACTATTACAAAGTTTAGAAATATGTAACTAGTCATGGCAAGGCTCAAACTCATGACCTTCGACTCATAAGACCAACACTCTAACCAACTGAGCAACAAGACCTTATTATTTATATAAAAAAATGAATGCACACAATTTGTGAGTGACTAGAACCTAAATTCAAGTGTACCAGGGACACTGTCGACAAAGCTATTAAGCAAAGAGTATTTCAAATCTAACTGCATGATAATTTGAATTCTAATACCACATAAAGTAACTTGAATTACTTTATATCAATTGCATTAACGTTAAGCTATGTTGAACTTTTGCCTACGAGATTCAATCGACCATATGAGCATATCTTATGTCTTGTGAGATCAAAACAATTAAAAAAAATGAAATTCATATTGTCTCTTAAGGCTCGATTTCTTTTTCTTCTCTTACATACACATTTGTATTACTTGGAAATTTTTAGATATTCTGTTCTAATATAAATTCAAATGCACCCAATGTTAATAATATAATTAGAAGAATATCATCACCCATGTTTACCAAAAAAAGGAGTAGGAAAAAGAAAAACTTGTAAATGTCGGAAGTTCTCTAATTTTTGTCAATTTGGAATTGTTATCAAGTGCTCCTGTCGTTCATTGTTGTTCTCACATGGTGCTCGTGTTCTTCATTGTTGGAATTTTCTCATAACTTCTTACTTACGCTCCCCTAAACAATATAAAACATACACCATCTTTATCAGTGTGATACGACCCCAAAAAGAACACACACATGCATGAACCTTCCCCTGAAACACAAGCATAAACCAACTAAATGAACACTACTTTCTGCTTTGCTATTGAAGTAAAAAAAATATATCAAAATCAAATCATCAATTTATTAACAAAAAATTGTTAAAAAATAAATAATTAGAGAAGATATCTTTAAAACGAAAAAAGAGGGTTCACAACTATCATGAACTTTGCAAACATTTCATTGTTTCCAGCAAGGCCTGAACTTGGGACTTTTGACTCATAAGATCAACGCTATGACCAATCGAGATTCGAGACCTTCATATTAAAGAAAAAGAGAATAGACACAGTTTGTAAGTGATTACAATCCGAGAAAAGTCTATAAAGGACACTGTCAACCAACTATTGACTAAAGATTATTTTAATCCATGTATAGGATAATTTGAATTCTATTACCACTTAAAATCTCCTAAAGTGCCTTATACCAATTGCATTAATTTTAAGTTGCGTAGCGAATTCGCGTACGAGAGTCAATTGAGCATATGAACTTATGCATCTTATGTCTTGTGGGATCAAAAACTTTTTATAAAAATAAAATTGACATTGTTGTCTAAAGCTCGATTTCTTTTTCTTTGCTCAGATGTATGTTTGCATCGCTTAGAAATTTATATATATTTTCTTCCAACATAAATTCAAATGCACACACGGTTAATACTATAACTAGATAAATATCATCACCCGAATTGAAAACAAAAACGAGCAGGAGAAAGAAAAACTTGTGAATGTTGCAAGTTCGCAGATTTTTGTTAATGTAGAATTGTTATCGAGCATTCTTAATTGTTGTTCTCACCAGCATTCACCTTAAGCTGCGTAGAAAATTCACCTACGAAGGTCAATTGACAATATGAACGTATCTTATGTCTTGTGAGATCAAAAAATTAAAAAAAAATGAAATTCGTATTGTTTCCTAAAGCTAGATTTCTTTTTCTTTGCTTACCTGTCTGTTTGTATTACATAGAAATTTATAGAAATTTTCTTCTAATATAAATTCAAATGCGCACAAAGTTAATAATATAATTTGATGAATATCATCCCCCAAGTTGACCAAAAAAAGGACTCGGAGAAAGCAAAACTTTCTAATGTTGCAAGTTCTTCGATTTTTATCAATTCATAACTTTTATCGAGTGCTCTTGTTGCCCACTGTTGTTCTCACCTGGTGCTTGTGTTCTTCATTGTTGGAATTTTTTCATACCTTTTTCCATACATGCCCTAGATATACAATAAAACATAAACCATCTTCATTGTTGTGATACGCCTTAAAAATACACACACATGCATAAACCATCCCCAAATGCACGAGCATAAACCATCCAAAACAACACAATTTCATGCTTTGCTGATCAAGCAAAACAAATATATGTAAACCAAATCCTAAATTTATGAACAAAAAATTATTAAAAAATCAATAAACAGAGAAAAGAACTTTAAAATGGAAAAAGAGCTCCTGCGACTATTACAAACTTTGCAAATATTTAATTGATCCTAGAGAGGCTCAAACTTGCGACCTTCGGCTCATAATATCAACGCTCAGACCAATTGAGCTACAAGACCTTCATATTAAATAATAAAACAGTAGTCACAGTTTGTGACTGACTGGGTGACTGCGATGCAATACCAGTGCATCAAGGACTCCTTGAACAGAATTATTAATTGAAGATTATTTTAAATCCATATACAGGATGAGTTGAATTCTAATACCACTTAAAATCATCTGAAGTGCCTTATATTAATTGCATTAATTTTAAGTGGCTTAGAAAATTCACCTACGAGAGTCAATTGACCATATGAACATACTTATGTCTTGTGACATCAAAAAAAAAAAAAACAAAATTCGCATTTCATGGTTAAAGGTCCATTTCTTTTTCTTTGCTTACATGTATGTTTGCATTGCTTAGAAATTTATAGATATTTTCTTCTACCATAAATTCTAATGCACACAAAGTTAATAGTAGGATTTAGACAAATATCATCACCCAACTTGACAACAAAAAGGAGTAAGAAAAGAAAAACTTGCAAATGGTGCAAGTTCCCTGATTTTTGTTAATTTGGAATATTTACCGAGTGCTCTTGTTCTTGATAGTTGTTCTCACCTGGTGCTCACGTTTTCATTGTTGGAATTTTCTCATAACTTTTTGCCTACAAGCCCCAGGAATACAATAAAACGCGTACCATCTTATCATTGTGATACACCCCAAAAATACACACACATCCATAAACAATCCCCAAAAACAAATGCATGAAACATCCAAAAGAACACAACTTCATACGCCGCTAATGAAGTAAAAAATATATATATATCCAAAACAAAACATCAATTTATTAATAAAAAATTATTGAAAGAATGAATAGATAGAGAAACTAACTTCAAAATGCAAGGAGAAAGAGAGCCCACAACTATTACAAAGTTTAAAAACATCTAAATCTAACTGCTCATGGCAAGGCTCGAACTCGCAATCTTCAGCTCATAAGACCAATGGTCTAACCAACTGAGCTACAAGACCTTATTATTTATATAAAAAAAAATGAATACACACAATTTGTGAGTGACTACAACCTGAATACAAGTGCACCAAGGACACTATCGACAAAGCTATTAACCAAAGAGTATTTCAAAATTTGAATTCTAATACAACTTAAAGTCACTCGAATTGCCTTATATCAATTGCATTAACGTTAAGTTGCGTTGAACTTTTGCCCACGAGATTCAATTGACCATATGAGCATATCTTATGTCTTGTGAGATCAAAACAATTAAAAAAAAATGAAATTCATATTGTTTCCTAAAGCTCGATTTCTTTTTCTTCCCTTACATACACATTTGTATTACTTAGAAAATTGCACATATTCTATTCCAATATAAATTCAAATGCACACAATGTTAATAATATAATTAGATGAACATCATCACCCATGTTGACCAAAAAAAGGAGTAGGAGAAAGAAAAACTCGTAAATGTTGGAAGTTCTCTAATTTTTGTCAATTTGGAATTGTTATCAAGTACTCCTGTCGTTCATTGTTCTTCTCACCTAGTGCTCGTGTTCTTCATTGTTGGAATTTTATCATAACTTTTTACTTACCCTCCCCTAAATACAATAAAACACACACCATCTTTATTGGTGTGATACGCCATCAAAAAACACACACACATGCATAAACCTTCCCCTGAAACAAAAGCATAAACCAACCAAAGGAACACTACTTTGTGCTTTGCTAATGAAGTAAAAAAAATATATCAAAATGAAATCATCAATTTATTTCGAAAAAACTGTTAAAAAATAAATAATCAGAGAAGATATCTTCAAAATGAAAAAAGAGCATTCACAACTATCACGAACTTTGCAAACATTTAATTATTTCCAACAAGGCTTTAACTTGGGGCTTTCGACTCATAAGATTAGTGCTCTGACCAATCGAAATACGAGACCTTCATATTAAAGAAAAAAAGAATAGACACAATTTGTCAGTGATTACAATCCGAGAAGAGTCTATAAAGGACACTGTCAGCAAACTATTGACTAAAGATTATTTTAATCCACGTATAGCATAATTTGAATTCTATTACCACTTAAAATCTCCTGAAGTGCCTAATACCAAGTGCATTAATTTTAAGTTGCGTAGCGAATTCGCCTACGAGAGTCAATTGAGCATATGAACTTATACATCTCATGTCTTGCGAGATCAAAAACTTTTTAAAAAAATGAAATTGACATTGTTGGCTAAAGCTCAATTTGTTTTTCTTTGCTCACATGTATGTTTGCATCGCCTAGAAATTTATATATATTTTCTTCCAACATAAATTCAAATGCGCACAAAGTTAATACTATAACTAGATAAATATCATCACCCGAATTGAAAACAAAAACGAGTAGGAGAAAGAAAAACTTGCAAATGTTGCAAGTTCGCAGATTTTTGTTTATTTAGAATTGTTATCGAGCATTCTTAGTTGTTGTTCTCACCTGCATTCACCTTAAGCTGCGTAGAAAATTCGCCTACGAGGTTCAATTGACCATATGAACGTATCTTATGTCTTTTGAGATCAAAAAATTAAAAAAAAATGAAATTCGTATTGTTTCCTAAAGCTCGATTTCTTTGTCTTTGCTTACCTGTCCGTTTGTATTACTTAGAAATTTATAGAAATTTTCTTCTAATATAAATTCAAATGCGCACAAAGTTAATAATATAATTAGATGAATATCATCCCCCAAGTTGACCAAAAAAAGGACTTGGAGAAAGCAAAACTTTCAAATGTTGGAAGTTCTTCAATTTTTAACAATTCATAATTTTTATCGAGTGCTCTTGTCATCCACTGGTTTTCTCACCTGGTGCTCGTGTTCTTCATTGTTGGAATTTTTTCATAACTTTTTACATACATGCCCTAGATATACAATAAAACATAAACCATCTTCATTGCATTGATACACCCTAAAAATAGACACACATGTATAAACCATCCCCAAAAACATGAGCATAAACCATCCAAAAGAACACAATTTCGTGCTTTGCTGATCAAGTAAAACAAATATATGTAAACCAAATCCTCAATTTTGAACAAAAAATTATTAAAAAATAAATACACAGAGAAAAGAACTTCAAAATGGAAAAAGAGCGCCCGCGACTATTACAAACTTTGCAAGCATTTAATTGGTCCCCTGGAGGCTCAAACTTGGGATCTTTGGCTCATAAGATCAACACTCAGACCAATTGAGCTACAAGACCTTTATATTAAATCAAAACAGAGTAGTCACAGTTTGTGAGTGACTGGGTGACTGCAATCCAATACAAGTACATCAAGGACTCTTTGAACATAATTATTAATTGAAGATTATTTTAAATCCATATACAGGATGAGTTGAATTCTAATACCACTTAAAATCATCTGAAACGCCTTATACTAATTGCATTAATTTTAAGCTGCGTAGAAAATTCGCGAGAATCAATTGACCATATGAACATATCTTATATCTTGTGACATCAAAAAAAAAAAACAAATTTGCATTTCTTTCCTAAAGCTCCATTTCTTTTTCTTTGCTTACATGTATGTTTGCATTGCTTAGAAATTTATAGATGTTTTCTTCTGGCGTAAATTCTAATGCACACAAAGTTAATAATAGAATTTAGACCAATATCATCACCAATTTGAACACTAAAAGGAGTAAGGAAAGAAAAACTTGCAAATGTTGCAAGTTCTCTCATTTTTGTTAATTTAGAATATTTATCGACTGGTCTTGTTCTTGATAGTTGTTCTCACCTAGTGCTCATGTTTTCATTATTGGAATTTTCTCAGAACTTTTTGCCTACATACACCAGGCGTACAATAAAACGTGTACCATCTTATCATTGTGATACACCCCTAAAATACACACACATCCATAAACAATCCCCAAAAACAAATTCATAAACCATCCAAAAGAACACAACATCATACATCGCGAATGAAGTCAGAAAAAAATTATATATCCAAACCAAAACATCAATTTATTAATAAAAAATTATTGAATGAATGAATAGACAGAGAAAATAACTTCAAAATGGAAGGAAAAAGAGAGCCCACAACTATTACAAAGTTTAGAAACACCTAACTGGTAATGGCGAGGCTCAAACTCGCAACCTTCGACTCATAAGACCAACACTCTAACCAACTGAGCTACAAGACCTTATTATTTATATAAAAAAATGACTGCACACAATTTGTGAGTGACTCCAACCTGAATATAAGTGTACCAAGGACACTATCGACAAAGCTATTAACCAAAGAATATTTCAGATCTAAATACATGATAATTTGAATTCTAATACAACTTAAAGTCACTTGAATTGCTTTATATCAATTGCATTAACGTTAAGTCTGCGTTGAACTTTTGCCTACGAGATTCAATTGACCATATGAGCATATCTTATGTCTTGTGAGATCAGAACAATTAAATAAAATGAAATTCATACTGTTCCCTAGAACTGGATTTCTTTTTCTTCGCTTACATACATATTTGTATTACATAGAAATTTACAGATATTTTGTTCTAATATAAATTCAAATGCACACGATGTCAATAATATAATTAGATGAATATCATCACCCATGTTGACCAAAAAAAGGAGTAGGAGAAAGCAAAACTTATAAATGTTGGAAGTTCTCTGATTTTTGTCAATTTGGAATTGTTATCAAGTGCTCCTGCCGTTTATTGTTGTTCGCACCTGGTGCTCGTGTTCTTCACTATTGGAATTTTCTCATAACTTTTTACATACGCTCCCCTAAGTACAATAAAATATACACCATCTTTATCGGTGTGATACGCCCCCAAAAAACACACACACATGCATAAACCTTCCCCTGAAATACAAGCATAAACCAACCAGACGAACACTACTTTGTGCTTTGGTAATGAAGTAAAAAAATATATCAAAATCAAACCATCAATTTATTAACAAAAAATTGTTAAAAAATAAATAATCAGAGAAGATATCTTCTAAATGAAAAAAGAGCGTTCACAACTATCAAAAACTTTGCAAACATTTAATTGTGTCCAGCAAGACTCGAACTTGGGGCTTTCGACTCATAAGATCAACGCTTTGACCAATCGAGGTATAAGGCCTTCATATTAAAGAAAAAAAAAGAATAGACACAATTTGTGAGTGATTACAATTCGAGAAAAGTAAGTAAAGGACATTATCAACAAACTATTGACTAAAGATTATTTTAATCCATGTGTGCGATAATTTGAAATCTATTGCCACTTAAAATCTCCTGAAGTGCCTTATACTAATTGCATTAGTTTAAAGTTACGTAGCGAATTCGCCTACGAGAGATGATTGAGCATATGAACTTATACATCTTATGTCTTGCGAGATCAAGAACTTTTTAAAAAAATGAAGTTGACATTGTTGGCTAAAGCTCGATTTCTTTTTCTTTGCTCACATGTATGTTTGCATCGCTTAGAAATTTATATATATTTTCTTCCAACATAAATTCAAATGCACACAAAGTTAATACTATAATTAGATAAATATCATCACCTAAATTGAAAGCAAAAACGAGCAGGAGAAAGAAAAACTTGCGAATGTTGCAAGTTCGCAGATTTTTGTTAATTTAGAATTGTTATATAGCGTTCTTAATTGTTCTTCTCACCCGCTTTCACCTTAAACTGTGTAGAAAATTCGCCTACGAGGGTCAATTGACCATATGAACGTATCTTATGTCCTGTGAGATCAAAAAAATTTTAAAAAATGAAGTTCATATTGTTTCCAAAAGCTTGATTTCTTTTTCTTTGCTTTTCTGTCCGTTTGTATTACTTAGAAATCTATAGAAATTTTCTTCTAATATAAATTCAAATGTGCACAAAGTTAATAATCTAATTAGATGAATATCATCCCCTAAGTTGACCAAAAAAAGGACTCGGAGGAAGCAAAATTTTCAAATGTTGCAAGTTCTTTGATTTTTATCAATTCATAATGTTTATGGAGTGCTCTTGTCGTCCATTGTTGTTCTCACCTGGTGCTTGTGTTGTTCATTGTTGGAATTTTTTCATAACTTTTTACATACATGCCCCCATATATACCATAAAACATAAACCATCTTCATTGCTGTGATAAACCCTAAAAATACACACATATGCATAAACCATATCCAAAAACACGAGCATAAACCATCCAAAAGAACACAATTCTGTGCTTTTCTGATCAAGTAAAACAAATATATCTAAACCAAATCCTGAATTTATCAACAAAAAATTATTAAGAAATAAATAAACAAAGAAAATAACTTCAAAATGTAAAAAGAGCGCCCGCAACTATTACAAACCTTGTAAACGTTTAATTGGTCCCCTGGAGGCTCAAACTTGGGACCTTTGGTTCATAAGAACAACGCTCAGACCAATTGACCTACAAGACCTACATATTAAACAAAAAAAGAGTAGTCACAGTTTGTAAGTGACTGCTAGGGTTGCCCAAAGTCAGTTAACCGGATTTTCAGTTAACCGAAAACCGGATCACCGTTTTGCGATTCGGGAAAAATGAGAACCGTGAACTGAACCAAAATTACTGGTTAACCGGAAATCGGGTAAACAAAAAAACCGGTTCAACAAAAGTCGAACCGTAAATCGAACCGAAATATCTGGTTAACCAGAATTTCGGTTCAGTTAACCGAAATTTCAGTTCAGTTTACTGTTAACCGAACTCCATACTCTTCAATTTACATTTTTTTTATGGTCTTGTAATTTAACTACTATTTAGTATTTACTATTTATTTGCTACCATTAAAAAAAAAAATTTGGTTCGGGTCGGTTAACCGTGAATAACCGACAAATCTTCCCCCCTGAACCGAAACCGATCCGTGAACAAGGGAAAAAAATCGGTTCGGTTAACCGAACCAAAAATTTCATAAAATCGATCCGGTTAACCGGTTTTTCGATTCGGTTTTTCCGTTTCTCGGTTCGGTTTCCGATTTCAATTTTTTTTGCTCACCCCTAATGACAGCAATCCAATACAAGTACATCAAGGACTCTTTGAACAGAATTGTTAACAGAAGATTATTTTAAATCCACATACAGGATGAGTTGAATTCTAATAGCACTTAAAATCATCTGAAGTGCTTTATATTAATTGTATTAATTTTAAGCCGCGTAGAAAATTGGCCTACAAGAGTAAATTGACCATATGAACATATCTTATGTTTTGTGACGTCAAAAAATTTAAAAAGAAACAAAATTCGCATTTGTTGCCTAAAGCTCCATTTCTTTTTCATTGCTTACATGTACGTTTGCATTGCTTAGAAATGTGCAGATATTTTCTTCTAACATAAATTCTGATGCACACAAAGTTAATAATAGAATTTAGACAAATATCATCACCCACTTTGACCACAAAAAGGAGTAGGGAAAGAAAAACTTGCAAATGATGCAAGTTCTCTGATTTTTGCTAATTTAGAATATTGATTGAGTGCCCTTGCTCTTGATAGTTGTTATGACCTAGTGCTCATGTTTTCATTGTTGGAATTTTCTCGTAACTTTTTGCCTATATGCCCCAGGAATACAATAAAATGTGTAGCACCTTATCATTGTGATACACCACAAAAATACACACACATCCATAAACAATCCCCCCCCCCAAAAAAAATGCATAAACAATTCAAAAGAACACAACTTCGTACGTTGCTAATGAAGTCAGAAAAAATTATATATCCAAAACAAAACATCAGTTTATTAATAAAAAATGATTGAAAGAATGAATAGACAAAGAAAATAACTTCAAAATGGAAAAAGAGAGCCCACAACTAATACAAAGTTTAGCAACATCTCACTACCAATCGCGAGGCTTGAACTCACAACCTTCGGCTCATAAGACCAATGCTCTAACCAGCTGAGCTACAAGACCTTATTATTTATATAAAAAAATGAATGCACAATTTGTGAGCGACTAACACCTGAATACAAGTGTACCAACGACACTGTCGTCAAAACTATTAACCAAAGAGTATTTCAGATCTAAATACATGATAATTTGAATTCTAATACCACTTAAAGTACCTTGAATTGCTTTATATCAGTTGCATTAACGTTAAGCTGTGTTGAACTTTTGCCCACGAGATTCAACTGACCATGTGAGCAAATCTTATATCTTGTGAGATCAAAACAATTAAAAAAAAAATGAGATTCATACTGTTTCCTAAAACTCGATTTATTTTTCTTCGCTTACATACATATTCGTATTACTTAGAAATTTACAGATATTCTGTTCTAATATAAATTCAAATGCACGCGATGTTAATAATATAATTAGATGAATATCATCACCCATGTTGACCAAAAAAAGGAGTAGGAGAACGAAAAACTGCTTGTAAATTATTACGAACTTTGCAAACATTTAATTATTTCCAGCAAGGCTCGATTTTGTGACTTTCGACTCATAAGATCAACACTCTAACCAATCGAGATACGAGACCTTCATGTTAAAGAAAAAAAGAATAGACATAATTTTTCAGTGATTACAATCCGAGAAAAGTCTATAAAGGACGCTGTCAACAAACTATTGACTAAAGATTATTTTAATCCATGTATAGCATGATTTGAATTCTATTACCACTTAAAATCTCCTGAAGTGCCTTATACCAATTGCATTAATTGTAAGTTGCATAGCGAATTCGCCTACGAGAGTCAATTGAGCATATGAACTTTACATCTTATGTCTTGTGAGATCAAAAAAATTTTAAAAAAATGAAATTGACATTGTTGGCCAAAGGTCGATTTCTTTTTCTTTGCTCACATGTACGTTTACATCGCTTAGAAATTTATATATATTTTCTTCCAACATAAATTCAATTGCACACAAAGTTAATACTATAACTAGAAAAATATTAGCACTCGAATTGAAAACAAAAACGAGCATGAGAAAGAAAATCTTGTGAATGTTGCAAGTTCGCAAATTTTTGTTAATTTAGAATTGTTATCGAGCATTATTAATTGTTGTTCTCACTTGCATTCACCTTAAGTTGCGTAGAAAATTTGCCTATGAGGGTCAATTGACCATATGAACCTATCTTATGTCTTGTGAGATCGAAAAATTTTAAAAAAATGAAATTCATATTGTTTCCTAAAGCTTGACTTCTTTTTCTTTGCTTACCTGTCCGTTTGTGTTACTTAGAAATTTATAGAAATTTTCGTCTAATATAATTCAAATGGGCACAAAGTTAATAATCTAATTAGATGAATATTATCCCCCAAGTTGACCAAAAAAAGGACTCGGAGAATGCAAAACTTTCAAATGTTGCAAGTTCTTCAATTTTTATCAATTCATAATTTTCATGGAGTGCTCTTGTCGTCCATTGTTGTTGTCTCCCGCGGCTTGTGTTCTTCATTGTTGGAATTTTTTCATAACTTTTTACATACATGCCCCCAGATATACAATAAAGCATAAACCATCTTCATTGTTGTGATACACCCTAAAAATACACACACATGCATAAACCATGCCCAAAAACACGAGTATAAACCATCCAAAAGAACACAATTTCGTGCTTTGCTGATCAAGTAAAACAAATATATCTAAACCAAATCCTGAATTTATGAACAAAAAATTATTTAAAAATAAATAAATAGAGAAAATAACTTCAAAATGGAAAAAGAGCGCCCGCAACTATTACAAACTTTGCAGACATTTAATTATTCCCGGCATGGCTCAAACTTGGGACCTTCAGTTCATAAGAACAACACTCAGACCAATTGAGCTACAACACCTTCATATTAAACAAAAAAAGAGTAGTCACAGTTTGTAAGTGACTGCTAGGGGTGCTCAAAGTCAGTTAACCGAATTTTTGGTTAACCAAAAATCGGTTCACCAATTTTTCGGTTTGGAAAAAATGCAAACCGTGAACCGAACCGAAATTATCGGTTAACCGAAAAAACCGGTTCAACAAAAGTCAAACCGTAGATCGAACAGAAATATCCGGTTAACCGGAATTTTGGTTCAGTTAACCGAAATTTCGCTTTGGTTTACAATTAACTGAACCCCATACACTTAAATTTACATTTTTTAACGGTTTTGTGATTTAATTACTATTTATTTGCTACCATAAAAAAATATTCGGCTCGGATCGGTTAATCGTGAATAACCGAAAAATCTTCCCCCCTAAACCGAAACTAACCCGTGAGCAAGGGAAAAAAATCAGTTCGGTTAACTGAACCAAAAATTTCATAAAATTCGATCCGGTTAACCGGTCTTTTGGTTCGGTTTTTTCCGTTTCTCGGTTCGGTTTTCGGTTTCGGGTTTTTTTTGCTCTCCCATAGTGACTGCAATCCAATACAAGTACATTAAGGACTCTTTGAACAGCATTATTAACAGAAGATTATTTTAAATCCACATACATGATGAGTTGAATTCTAATAGCACTTAAAATCATCTGAAGTGCTTTATATTAATTGCATTAATTTTAAGCCGCGTAGAAAATTGGCCTACGAGAGTAAATTGACCATATGAACATATGTTATATCTTGTGACGTCAAAAAATTTAAAAAGAAACAAAATTCGCATTTGTTGCCTAAAGCTCTATTTCTTTTTCATTGCTTACATGTACGTTTGCATTGCTTAGAAATTTGCAGATATTTTCTTCTAAAATAAATTCTGATGCACACAAAGTTAATAATAGAATTTAGACAAATATCATCACCGACTTTGACAACAAAAAGGAGTAGGGAAAGAGAAACTTGTAAATGCTGCAAGTTCTCTGATTTTTGTTAATTTAGAATATTGATCGAGTGCCCTTATTCTTGATAGTTGTTCTCACCTGGTGCTCATGTTTTCATTGTTGGAATTTTCTCGTAACTTTTTGCCTACATGCCCCAGGAATACAATAAAACGTGGACCACCATATCATTGTGATACACCACAAAAATACGCACACATCCATAAACAATCCCCAAAAACAAATGCATAAACCATCCAAAAGAACACACCTTCTACGTCATTAATGAAGTCAGAAAAAAAATTGTATATCCAAAACAAAACATCAGTTTATTAATAAAAAAATTATTAAACGAATGAATAGATAGAGAAAATAACTTCAAAATGGAGAAAGAGAGCCCAAAACTATTACAAAGTTTAGAAACATCTAACTAGCCATGGTGAGGCTCGAACTCATAACCTTCGGCTCATAAGACCAACGCTCTAATCAACTGAGCTACAAGACCTTATTATTTATATAAAAAAAATGAATGCACAATTTGTGAGTGACTACAACCTGAATACAAGTGTACCAAGGATACTGTCATCAAAACTATTAACCAAAGAGTATTTCAGATCTACATACATGATAATTTGAATTCTAATACCACTTAAAGTACCTTGAATTGCTTTATATCAATTGCATTAACGTTAAGCTACGTTGAACTTTTGCCAACGAGATTCAATTGACCATATGAGCATATCTTATGTCTTGTGAGATCAAAACAATTAAAAACAAAATGAAATTCATACTGTTTCCTAAAACTCTGTTTATTTTTCTTCGCTTACATACACATTTGTATTACTTAGAAATTTACAAATATTCTGTTCCAATATAAATTCAAATGCACACAATATTAATAATACAATTAGATGAATATAATCACTGATGTTGACCAAAAAAAGGAGTAGGAGAAAGAAAAACATTTAAATGTTGGAAGTTCTTTGATTTTTGTCAATTTGGAATTCCCATCAAGTGCTCCTGTCGTTCATTATTGTTCTCACCTGGCGCTCGTGTTCTTCGTTGTTGAAATTTTCTCATAACTTTTTACTTACGCTCCCCTAAATACAATAAAACATACACCATCTTTATCGGTGTGATACCCCCAAAAAAACACACACACATGTATAAACCTTCCCCTAAAACACAAGCATAAACCAACCAAACGAACACTACTTTGTGCTTAGCTAATGAAGTAAAAAAAGTATATCAAAATCAAGTCATCAATTTATTAACAAAAAATTTTCTAAAAAATAAATAATAAGAGAAAATATCTTCAAAATGAAAAAAGAGCATTCACAACGATCATGAACTTTGCAAACATTTAATTGTTTCCAGCAAGGCTCGAACTTGGGACTTTCGACTCATAAGATCAACACTCTGACCAATCGAGATACAGGACCTTCATATTAAAGAAAAAAAGAATAGACGCAATTTGTCAGTGATTACAATTCGAGAAAAGTCTATAAAGGACACTGTCAACAAACTATTGACTAAAGATTATTTTAATCCATGTATAGGATAATTTGAATTCTATTACCACTTAAACTCTCCTCAAGTGCCTTATACCTATTGCATTTATTTTAAGTTGCGTAACGAATTCGCCTACGAGAGTCAGTTGAGCATATGAACTTGTACATCTTATGTCTTGTGAGATCAAAAATTTTTAAAAAAAATGAAATTGACATTGTTGGCTAAAGATCGATTTCTTTTTCTTTCTCACATGTACGTTTGCATCGCTTAGAAATTTATATATATTTTCTTCCAACATAAATTCAAATGCACACAAAGTTAATACCATAACTAGATAAATATAATCACCCGAATTGAAAACAAAAACGAGCAAGAGAAAGAAAAACTTGCGAACGTTGCAAGTTCGCAGCTTTTTGTTAATTGAGAATTGTTATCGAGCATTCTTAATTGTTGTTCTCACCTGCATTAACCTTAATCTGAGTAGAAAATTCGCCTACGAGCGTCAATTGACCATATGAACACATCTTATGTCTTGTGAGATCGAAAAATTTTTAAAAAATGAAATTCGTATTGTTTCCTAAAGCTCGATTTATTTTTCTTTGCTTACCTCTCCATTTGTATTACTTAGAAATTTATAACAATTTTCGTCTAATATAAATTAAAATGTTCACAAAGTTAATAATATAATTAGAAGAATATCATGCCCCAAGTTGAGCAAAAAAAGGACTCGGAGAAAGCAAAACTTTCAAATGTTGCAAGTTCTTCGATTTTAATCAATTCATAATTTTTATTGAGTGCTCCTGTCGTCCATTATTGTTCTCACCTGGGCCTTCTGTTCTTTGTTGTTGGAATTTTCTCATAACTTTTTACATACATGCTCCCTGATATACAATAAAACATAAACAATCTTCATTACTGTTATACACCCTAAAAATACACACACGCATAAACCATGCCCAAAAACACGAGCATAAACCATCCAAAAGAACACAATTTCGTGCTTTGCTGATCAAGTAAAACAAATATATCTAAACCAAATCCTCAATTTATGAACAAAAAATTATTAAAAAATAAATAAACAGAGAAAATAACTTCAAAATGGAAAAAGAGTGCCCGCAACTATTACAAACTTTGCAAACATTTAATTTGTCCCGACGAGGCTCAAACTTGGGACCTTCGGCTCATAAGAACAACGCTCAAACCAATTGAGCTACAAGACCTTCATATTAAATAAAAAAAGAATAGCCATAGTTTGTGAGTGACTGCTAGGGGTGCTCAAAGTCTGTTAATCGGATTTTCGGTTCACCGAAAATCGGTTCACCGTTTTTTCGGTTCCGGGAAAATGCGAACCGTGAGCCAAACCGAAATTACCGATTAACGGGAAATCGGGTAACCGAAAAAACCGGTTCAACAAAAGTTGAACCATAAACCGAACCGGAATATCCTGTTAACCAGAATTTCAGTTCGTTTAAGGGAAATTTCCGTTCGGTTTACGGTTAATTGAACCCCATACACTTAAATTTACATTTTTTTCTATGGTTTAGAAATTTAATTACTATTTAGTATTTACTATTTATTTGCTACCATTAAAAAAAAATTCGGTTAAGATCGGTTAACCACGGTTAACCGAAAAATCATCTCCCCTGAACCGAAACCGAACCGTGAACCGGGAAAATAATCGGTTCTGTTAACCGAACCAAAAATTTCATAAAATTCGATCCGGTTAACCGGTTTTTCGGTTTGATTTTTTCGGTTTATCAGTTCGGTTTTCGGCTTAGGTTTTTTTTTTGCTCACCCCTAGTGACTGCAATCCAATAGAAGTACATTGAGGACTCTTTGAATAAAATTATTAACTAAAGATTATTTTAAATCCATATACAGGATGAGTTGAATTCTAATACCGCTTAAAATCATCAGAAGTGTCTTATATTAATTGCATTAATTATAAAGCTGCATAGAAAATTCGCCTACGAGAGTCAATTGACCACATGAACATATCTTATGTCCTGTGACATCAAAAAACTAAAAAAAAATAAAATTCGCATTTGTTGCCTAAAGCTCCAATTCTTTTTCTTTGCTTACATGTACGTTTGCATTGTATAGAAATTTAATTGTTTCCAGCAAGCCTCGAACTTGGGACTTGCGAATCATAAGATCAATGCTCTGACCAATCGAGATATGAGACCTTCATATTAAAGAAAAAAAATAGACACAATTTGTCCATGATTAGAAGAAGAGAAAAGTCTATAAATGACACTGTCAACAAACAATTGACTAAAGATTACTTTAATCCATGTAAAGGATAATTTGAATTCTATTACCACTTAAAATCTCCTAAAGTACATTATACCAATTGCATTAATTTTAAGTCGCGTAGCAAATTCGCCTACGAGAGTCAATTGAGCATACGAACTTATACATCCAATGTCCTATGAGATCAAAAACTTTTTAAAAAAATGAAATTGACATTGCTGGCTATAGGTCGATTTCTTTTTCTTTGCTCACATGTACGTTTGCATCGCTTAGAAATTTATATATTTTTTCTTCCAAAATAAATTCAAATGCACACAATGTTAATACTATAACTAGATAAATGTCATCACCCAAATTGAAAACAAAAATGAGCAGGAGAAAGAAAAACTTGCGAATGATGCAAGTTCGCAGATTTTTGTTAATTAAGAATTGTTATCGAGCATTCTTAATTGTTGTTCTCACCTGCAGTCACCTTAAGCTGCAAAGATTTATCGAGTGCTCTTGTTCCTGATAGTTGTTCTGAGCTGGTGCTCATGTTTTTCATTGTTGGAATTTTCTCATAACTTTCTGCCTACATGCCCCAGGAATACAATAAAATGTGTACCATCTTATCATTGTGATACACTACAAAAATACGCACATATCCATAAACAATGCCCAAAAACAAATGCATAAACCATCCAAAAAAACACAACTTCGTACGTCGCTAATGAAGTCAGAAAAAAATTTTATATCCAAAACAAAACATCAATTTATTAATAAAAAATTATTGAAAGAATGAATAGATAGAGAAAATAACTTCAAAATGGAAAAAGAGAGCCCACAACTATTACAAAGTTTAGAAACATCTAACTGGTCATGGCGAGGCTGGAACTCACAACCTTCGACTCAGAAGACCAACAATCTAACCAACTGAGCTACAAGACCTTATTATTTATATAAAAAAATGAATGCACACAATTTGTGAGTGACGACAACCTGAATACAAGTGCACCAAGGACACTGTCGACAAAGCTATTAACCAACGAGTATTTCAGATCTAAATACATGACAATTTGAATTCGAATACCACTTAAAGTCATTTGAATTGCTTTATATCAATTGCATTAACGTTAAGCTGCGTTCAACTTTTGCCTACAAGATTCAATTGACGATATGAGCGTATCTTATCTCCTCTGAAATCAAAACAATTAAAAAAAATAAAATTCATATTGTTTCCTAAAGCTTGATTTCTGTTTCTTCGCTTACATACACATTTGTTTTACTTAGAAATTTACATATATTTTGTTCTAATACAAATTCAAATGCACACGATGTTAACAATATAATTAGATGAATATCGTCATTGATGTTGACGAAAAAAAGAAGTAGGAGAAAGAAAATCATGTAAATGTTGGAAGTTCTCTGATTTTTGTCAATTTGGAATTGCTGATAAGTGCTCCTGTCGTTCATTGTTGTTCTCACCTGGTGGTCGTGTTCTTCATTGTTTGAATTTTCTCATAACTTTTTACTTACGCTCCCCTAAATACAATAAAAGATACATCATCTTTATCGGTGTGATATGCCCCAAAAAAAACACACACACATGCATAAACCCTCCCCTCAAACACAACCATAAACCAATGAAACGAACACTACTTTGTGCGTTGCTAATGAAGTAAAAAAAATATATCAAAATCAAATCATCAATTTATTAACAAAAAATTGTTAAAAAAAATAATCAGAGAAGATATCTTCAAAATGAAAAAACAGCGTTCACAACTATTATGAATTTTACAAACATTTAATTGTTTCCAGCAAGGCTCGAACTTGGGACTTGCGACTCATAAGATCAACGCTCTGACCAATCGAGATACAAGACCTTCATATTAAAGAAAAAAGAATAGACACAATTTGTCAGTGATTACAATAGGAGAAAAGTCTATAAAGGACACTGTCAACAAACTGTTGACTAAAGGTTACTTTAATCCATGTAAAGGATTATTTGAATTCTGTTACCACTTAAAATCTCCTGAAGTGCCTTATACTAATTGCATTAATTTTAAGTCACGTAGCGAATTTGCCTACGAGAGTCAATTGAGCATATGAAGTTATACATATGATGTCTTGTGAGATCAAAAACTTTTAAAAAAAAATGAAATTAACATTGTTGGCTAAAAGTCGATTTCTTTTTCTTTGCTCACATGTACGTTTGCATTGCTCAGAAATTTATATATTTTTTCTTCCAACATAAATTCAAATGCACACAAAGTTAATACTATAACTAGATAAATATCATCACCCAAATTGAAAACAAAAACGAGTCGGAGAACGAAAAACTTGCGAATGTTGCAAGTTCGCAGATTTTTGCAAATTTGGAATTGTTATCGAGCATTCTTAATTGTTGTTCTCACTTGCATTCACCTTAAGCTACGAAAAAAATTGGCCTGCGAGGGTCAACTGACCATATGAACGTATCTTATGTCTTGTGAGATCAAAAAATTTTTAAAAAATGAAATTCTTATTGTTTCCTAAAGCTCGATTTCTTTTCTTTGCTTACCTGTCCATTTGTATTTCTTATAAATTTATAGAAATTTTCTTCTAATATAATTTAAAATTCGCACAAAGTTTATAATATAATTAGATGAATATCATCCCCCAAGTTGACCAAAAAAAGGAGTCGGAGAAAGCAAAACTTTCAAATGTTGCAAGTTCTTAGATTTTTATCAATTCATAATTTTTATCGAGTGCTCTGGTCGTCCATTATTGTTCTCACTTGGTGCTCGTGTTCATCAGTGTTGGAATTTTCTCACAACTTTTTACACACATGCCCCAGATATACAATAAAACGTAAACCATCTTCATCGCTATGATACACCCTAAAAATACACACACATCCATAAAGCATCCCCAAATACACGAGCATCAACCATCCAAATGGACACAGTTTCGTACTTTGCTAATCAAGTAAAACAAATATATCTAAACCAAATCCTCAATTTATGAACAAAAAATTATTAAAAAATAAATAAATAGAGAAAATAACTTCAAAATGGAAAAAGAGTGCCCACAACTATTACAAACTTTGCAAACATTTAATTGGTCCCAGCGAGGACCAAACTTGGGGTCCTCCTCAGGATCCTCCTCAGGGTCATCCTCCTCATCCTGGTGGTCCTCAGTAGAACTGATCACCACTAGGTCCGGGGTGTCAGGGATGTTGATTACCTCGTAGGCCTCCCCAGGGCTTTCAGGCATCAGTGGGGTGCCTGGCATAGGTGGGATGGGTGGCTCTTGTGCTGGCGGTGGGACTACTGGAGGAGGATGGGCCTGATGAAGAGGAAAAACATGTTGAAGAGTTTCCATGGTAAGTCCCCTCTGATCGAACTCCTCTCTCAACAACAACTCTGCACTGAGAGTCGTCCAAGCCCCCCCGTGAGCCTGAAACCTAGGTCCGTCTATACCTGGGTTCCCTGACACCATAAGGTCATGATAACGGTGCCTAAACTCCACCCATGGGCCAACCGGGGGTAAGGACCACAACAATCTCTGCGCACAGAACGCAACACTGTGGAACTCAGAATAAGGGTCCTGCGCGTGTGTCTCCATACTCATATGGAGCAACGCAATATGAGCGATCATCGATCCACCCGGCACCAGGTTAACACCATAGGGATCCATCTAGCAAAGAAAACACATACGTGAGAGGCAGACATAACCATAGCCACCCATAAATAAGAAACATGCAGATAGAAGTAGCTTGCAATCTCCTAATATCACTCTAACAACAACATGTGTTAGCCCCTCCTAACAACCACTATCACCCTATAGTTTCTAGCACTACTTTCCTCAAGAAATCTCAACCTGGCTCTGATACCAAATCTGTAACGCCCAAATAATACATAAATCATAGCTGAACATTAAGAACTCCATGGATGGGCGTTACCGCCGTCCGTAAGGACAAGGCATCTCTAAAATATGAAAGTTGAACCATAAAATCAAAGTACAACCTTAGAGGTCATTCACGAGCATTAGAAACCTTTAATAACAACACGAGATCGATTCTAAAATCCCAGGGTTACATCAAACATAGCACAGCTTAAGCTTACAAATATAACATTAAAATACATATTGCATTTCAAATGTACAGCTGGGACTCCAAAAACATCACAAGAAGGCATGAAATTGTCATAACACTCTTATCCACCAATCAAAGGGGCGGCCCTGAATTAATTATCACCTTCCGCTTCCCTGCCCGCCTGAGAGCGGTTCACTGAGCATTTTCCTAAAACAAAACATAAAAGCATTTCGAACTGTGAGCCAAAGCTCAATACGTTCATCCCTGTACTGATAGCAATTCAATGGGAAAGAAATTATGAGGGCCCGCTTTTGCAATTCATTTTGATTTTAAAACAGGGAATGAGATGTACATAAAGCTGTATTGCCAATTATTATCTGTTAGTGCACCCCTTAGTAACTGTTACGATCTATGTATAGGTGTACACCTGCCAAGCCGACCGGAAGACCTGACCTGAAGCCGCGCGGGTAACTGAAGGGCAAAGCCCTTTAACTGATAACTGATGGGGTCACTAATTATGTGATAAATCACTGGTTCAAATGATTCATTGATGCACTTATCAAAACATTATAATTTCGATAAATACGTGCTGATTTCTAAAGATACAGGCAATGAACGTACCTGGGGTCTTTAGAAGTTAGTACACAGATTAAATAGATGACTAAAATGGAGAGGATGAGAGCTTAGGCCTTGATGCTGTTAAAAATCATTATAGGCATAAAATTAGTACAATGAATACTCTTGCATGGAAGAAGACGTATAAAGAATTTGTGTAAATCAGTTAAAAGAAAAGGCTTATGAAACTGGTAAAGTTAAATGAAGTATGAAAATGCTAAGGTAAGGCACGTCGGCGAATTTAGAGGGTAGGGTTTATAACAAGGTACGGAAAGAATAATCCACAACTTATACTCCCGACCTCCAACCGAGACGTAAGACCCCAATATAAATAGCTTAGGAAGTCCTCTAAAACGTTCCTGAAGGGCACCTAACCAGATTCCTATGACAGGTTTCATAAAATAGGGTCAGAACAGCAACATATCAGGTTTTGATAGAAAAACAACCATTCTGTCCACCCTGCACAGGTTCCGGTAAAATAGCCATAACTTCCTCCACAGACCTCGGATTAAGGCGATTCAAGAGTCATTTTAAATCTAACATCCAGACCTATCTACCCACCAAAAATCAGAATTTTTGGCCTGGACGATCATTACCAGTTTTGTTTCAAAGCTTGCCCTGTTTCACTGAAAATTCCAGCAGCACTTCTTTTAGTTGCTACTTCCCTTTTTAACACTAAACCTCCACTCAAACTCTTTCTCAAGAGTGTATAACACACTTTGGTATGTCCCAACCACATACAACATCACCACACTCAACTTCAATTCATATATATATCCAACAAAGCTTACTTTCCAAGCACATAAACACATATCTCTAGGTTAACACAACTTTGGCCCAAACCATGCATTTATGGACAAAACCCTAACTTTGGGTCAACTTGAATCCCATCACAACATTCCAACACATCATAAAAGCCATATTAAACTTCAATACCTGAAGAGATAGGCAAAAACATGGAGAAATCAAGCCATAATTATCACTTGAACAAGAAACTTGCATACCTCAACATGAAACCCTAACCCTAACTTCACCCAAAATCAACCCCACCATAAACCCTCAACAAGATGATTCTTAATACCACAAAAATAGCTTAATCCACCATTAATACAACCATAACAAAGAACAAAACCCAACAAAACCAAAGATCAAACAGAAAAAAATCAGCAAAGGGGAAAGAACACTTACTTGCACTAGTAAAAGAGTTAGGTATAGTCCTTGATGCTTATGGAAGTGGAAGAGGTGTTTGGGGGTGGTGAGAGAGGGTTGTTTTGGGAAGCTTTGGTGGTGGGAAGATGGTGGTTATGGTGGTGGAAGGTGCCATGTAGAGAGAGAAAGTGAGGTGAGAAGAGAGAGAAAAACACTTGGTGAAAAATGGAAGATAAAAGCCTTGGTTTTAATTTTAACACATGCCTAAATACATGGCTGCAAATTAGGGTTGAAAAGTCAATAAAGTCATGCTTGGTTAGGGCTTAATTAAGAGGATTAATTAATCAAATAAGGGTCAAGTCTTGTTGCATCGAAATCGGCTTTAAACGGGCTCGGGTTTAGCGAAAAATGGAAACCAAGCGCGTTTCTGAAAATTTTTTTTTTTTTAAAAGAAATCTTGAAATAAATGGTTGTGATGCCATGGAAAAGAATTTTAAACATTAAATTCTTAAATATGAAGGCCTCACTCAATATCCAAAATTGACGAGAATAAATCCCCGAATTGCAAAGTAAGGGCCCCGTGAGAAATGTCCAAATGAGAATAGTAAAAAGATGGGAATATGAAAAGAGATGATGTGAATGAAATGAACTCAATCACATGGATTAATATCATGAAATTAATAAACAGAATTTAGGGTCGGACTATTACAGTCTTCCCCCGTTAAAGAGTTTCGTCCTCGAAACTAAACTAATGAACTTCCCCAAACCATGATAGATTACCTCGAATAAGTGGGGGTATTTGGCCTGTATTGCCTCCTCAGTCTCCCAAGTGGCTTCTTGGGAGGTATGATTCGTCCAGAGTACTTTAACCAAAGGTATCTGTTTGTTTCGCAGCTGCTTGATCCTGCGATCTAATATTTGAACGGGATGCTCTTCATACACTAGGTCTTCAGCAATGTCGACAGGTTCAGATACAATGGTATGGTTTGGATCTGGAATATATTTCCGAAGCTGAGAGATATGAAACACGTTATGGACGTGCTCCAGTTCGGCAGGCAACTCTAAGCGATAAGCGACAGGATTCAATCTCTCAACTATTTCGTAAGGTCCAATGTACCTTGGGCTCAATTTCCCCCGTACTCCGAACCTCTTCACACCTTTAGTTGGTGAAACTTTCAGAAAAACTTTATCACCAACTTGAAACTCTAGAGGCCTTCTTCTTTTATCCGCATAACTTTTCTGCCGACTTTGGGCAACCTTAATATGCTCCTGAATCTTTCTGATTGTCTCAGTAGTCTCTTGGATCATTTCCGGACCTATAATCAGTGCCTCATCTAAATCACTCCAGCACAACGGGGTTCTACATTTTCTCCCGTACAGAGCCTCAAATGGGGCCATTTTGATGGTGGATTGGTAACTGTTATTGTAAGAGAACTCCACCAAAGGTAAATCGTCTTCCCATTTCCCTTGGAACTCCAAAACACAAGCTCTCAGCATGTCCTCTAAAATCTAATTAACCCTTTCGGTTTTTCCATCTGTCTCTGGGTGATAGGAACTGCTGAAGTTTAGTTTGGCTCCAAAAGCCTTTTGAAGTGCCTGCCAGAAACGCGCCTGGAATCGTTGATCCCTATCTGAGACTATGTCTGAAGGGATCCCATGTAGGCGAACTATTTCCTTAACATACAGCTGGGCTAATCTTTCAACTCCCCAAGTATCCTTAATTGGCAGAAAATGGGCCGACTTGGTGAGTCGATCAACTATGACCCATATAGCGTTCTTTTTCGAGGCAGAAAGGGGTAAACCCATAACAAAGTCCATTAAGATTGAATCCCACTTCCAAGTAGGAATTTCTAAGGGTCGTAGTTCACCCACGGGGCGCTGATGCTCTGCTTTAACTTTTTGGCAAATTAAACACTTATTCACGTATTCTGCAACATCTTTCTTCATATTACTCCACCAAAAATATTGTCTCAGATCTCTGTACATTTTTGTGCCTCCTGGATGCACTGAATAACGAGTGTTGTGAGCCTCTTCCAAGATTTGCTTTCTTACCTCCTCATTTTTGGGCACACATAGGCGATTCTGGAACCGTAAGGTCCCATCCTCATGTACTACAAAACCCGGAGACTTCCCTTTTCCTAAATTTTGTTTTATACTTTGGAGTTCAGGATCACTTCCTTGGTTCAGTCGGATTTCTTCCACTAGGGAAGACTGAACAGTAAGTGCTGATAGTTGAGCATTCGTTTGCCCATGAGATACTAACTGAATCCCAAAGTCCTCCAATTCTTTCAAGAGGTTTAATTGAGTAATCACCACAGTGGTTGAGTTATGTTGCGACTTCCTACTCAGGGCATCTGCCACCACATTTGCTTTGCCCGGATGGTATTGAATCTGAAGATCATAGTCTTTAAGCAACTCAAGCCAACGTCTTTGCCTCAAATTGAGCTCCTTTTGGGTGAAGATATACTTTAAACTTTGATGATCATTATAGATTTTGCACGGTACCCCATATAAATAGTGCCTCCAAATTTTCAAGGCAAAGACCACAGCTGCTAGTTCTAGGTCATGGGTAGGATAGTTTTTCTCGTATGGTTTGAGTTGTCGAGAGGCATAAGCCACTACTTTGTCCTCTTGCATCAGTACACACCCTAGATCGTTCTTCGATGCATCACTGTAAACAGTATACTCCTTTCCTTCTGTTGGTAATGTTAAAATCGGGGCGGTCGTCAGTCGCTGCCTGAGCTCTTGGAAGGCTTTTTCACACCTTTTAGTCCACTCGAACTTATTCACCTTCTTCAGGAGATTGGTCAGTGGTGAAGCTATTTTTGAAAAGTCCTTGATGAACCTTCGGTAGTAACCGGCTAAACCCAAAAAGCTTCTAATCTCAGTGACATTGGTAGGCCTTGACCATTCGGTGATTGCTTTCACCTTCTGGGGGTCAACCTTAATTCCTTCTTTTGTGACCACATGCCCCAAAAATACCACTTCCTCCAGCCAAAATTCACATTTCTTTAATTTGCCATAGAGTTGATGCTCCCTCAACGTTTGTAGTACTGTTCGCAAGTGGTCAGCATGCCCTTCCTTATCCTTAGAATAGATAAGGATGTCGTCTATGAACACCACTACAAACTTATCCAAATAAGGTCTGAAAACCCTGTTCATAAGGTCCATGAAGGCTGCAGGAGCGTTAGTGAGACCAAAAGGCATCACTGTGAACTCATAATGACCATACCTGGTTCTAAATGCTGTCTTAGGAATGTCATCAGGTTTAATCCTAAGTTGATGGTACCCTGACCTCAAATCAATCGTAGAGAACACTCCTGCCCCTTGTAATTGATCAAACAAATCATCTATTCGTGACAGAGGGTACTTGTTCTTGATGGTAATTTTGTTCAATTCCCTATAATCAATACATAGCCTCAAGGTTCCGTCCTTCTTCTTGACAAACAACACTAGAGCACCCCATGGTGACACACTTGGCCTAATAAAGCTTTTTTGTAACAATTATCTAGTTGAAGCTTTAATTCCTTAAGCTCAGTTGGGGCCATACGATATGGGGCTGTAGAAATGGGTTGGGCTCCAGGAACTAACTCGATCCCAAAATCAATTTCCTTCTGCGGGAGTAGTTCTGGTAATTCTTCTGGGAAAACATCGTTAAATTCACAAACCACCGGTATATTCTCTACTCCCTCTTCTTTTGTTGGGGTGCTGACAGCATAACACCAATATCCAATGCATCCTTGAGATAACAGCTTACTCGCTTTCATAGCAGAAATCAAAGGACAAGGGTTTGCCTCTCTCTGCCCATAAAAACACACTTTTCTCCCTTTTTCATCTTTCAGGATGACCTTAAGATCTTCACAATCGATTTAAGCTCCATAAAAACGCAACCAATTCATCCCCAAAATGATATCAAAATCAGACAAATCAAATTGAATCAAATCCACAGGGAAGGTGGTTTCACCAATGGTGATAGGAACAAGTTGGTAAGAGAGGGGGCACTCAATCACAGAATTATTGGGTAGCTTGATTCTATAACTGGTTGCCATTCTTCTGTTCTCAAGGCCCAATTGTTTAGCAGATCGAGTAGCTATAAACGAATGCGTGGCACCTGAATCAAATAGTACGCAAAAGGGCTTTGAATTTAAAAAGAGAGTTCCAGTGACTACTGTACCAGAGGTAGCAGCTTCCTTTTTGTTCATCACAAATGCCCTCCCTGCAACTGCAGGCCTTGAAGGTGGAGGTCCTTGGCGAGGCGGGGCCAACGGCTTCGCGGCGCCCTTATCTACGGCTTTTAATCATCGGGGGCGTGTGACAAGAACATGTTCAGGACTTCCACACCACATGCATTTGTTAGTGCCAACGCGACATTCAAGAGTGGTATGATTTGTTCTTCCACATTTTGCACAAGGTGCTGACGAGCCTGCAGGACGACTCTTGGAGGGGACAGGAGTAGGTTTCTTTTGGTTCTGCTGGTTCTGGTTCACACTCTCACTTGGAGTCCCCTGCTCAAACCCTTTTCTCTTGTGGTTGATTGGATTCAATGCTCTCAGCTCCGTCTTCACTCTTTCCACTTCGGCTGCTCGCTCATATAGTTCTTGATAAGTTAGCATTGGTTGTCTAGCTAACTGATTTCGAATATAGAACGCCAAACCCTCTTCAAACCTTCTCATCTTTAACCTCTCAGATGACACAAATTCAGGGACAAACCTAGATAGTTCGGTGAACTTACTAGCATACTGCATCACCGACATGCTACCACTCATCTTTAACTCCATAAATTCTTTTTCCTTCTGCCTTTGCACCACAGCTGGGTAAAACTTTGCTCTCAACTCCACTAAGAATTTATTCCAGGTGAAATTAGGTCCTATGAGCTTTTCCTTCATTGTATTCCACCAAATGTCAGCTTCACCTGATAAGTAATACGTCCCAATGTTCATTTTCTTTTCCTCTGGTACCTCCACTACGGTAAAAATTTTCTCCATTCCTCTTATCCACTCCTCCAATACCACGGGATCATAAGACCCGTTGTAAACTTTAGGGTTGCGCCGTGCTACCCTATCTGCCAATTTATCCTCCTTGGGAGGGATTTCAGTAGGCACCTGGGGAATCCGCTTCATCAATTCGGCAACTAGAGTGGGCCAGTAGCCCGGGTTGTCTAAATTGTTGGCTAACTCGGAGAGTGACGGCGGCACGTCACCATGTGGTGGTCCCTGACATGAGGCTTGATCCCTGGAACCCTGGCCTTACTCCGTATTATCCTCCACATGCACCTCAATTTCGTTTTGAGACATTCTGATCAGACATTAAGTAAAACAATTCAGACACGGGAATCCCAAACGTATAAGATAAACATGCCCAATAAATATATAAGAAATGGCTCATAGATTATTTCATAACTCAAGGCAACCTCATTTCATTTCATAACTGCTTGCTTGCATACATAGTTGCTATATACAAACAACAAAGGCATACCACACCTAACTGAGTAAGCAAGCCTAAAACTGGTTCCTAAACACTAAACACTAAATAGCCCCTAGACACTAGATCCGTCACGTGACCAAAAAGGGTTGCGGATCTTGTCGTCATGGTCAAAAAGGATTGGGCTAACTATATACAATGTCGGATGCTCCAAAAAAAAAAAATCACCCTCCAATCCCACCATACCATACCTACATACAGAGGGCTCAAAAATGGAAACCACTACCCGACCCTTAGAACCACCTAACGGTCCCTAGATGGATCATAATCTGGGTCAGACTCATCGTCAGGTTCTTCACCCGAATCAAAACTGCTCGAGGATGCTACCGACTCAGCGTCACCAACCTCGGGTTGAACTTGGGGTTCCTGCTCGTCCTCGGCCATCAAATCCTCCTCCTCTTGCTCCTGCTCCCCCGGCGGCTTGCTCCTGCTTACCTGTGCGTTTGAATTACTTAGAAATTTACTGAAATTTTCTTCTAAAATAAATTCAAAAGCGCACAAGGTTTACAATATAATTAGATGAATATCATCCGCCAAGTTGACCAAAAAAGAACTAGGAGAAAGCATAACTTTCAAATGTTGCAAGTTCCCTGCTTTTTATCAATTTATAATTGTTATCGAGTGCTCTTGTAGTCCATTGTTGTTCTCACCTGGCGCCCGTGTTCTTCATTGTTGAAATTTTCTCAAGACTTTTTACATACATGCCCCAGAAATACAATAAATTAAAACATAAACCATCTTTATTGTTGTGATACACCCTAAACATACACCCACATGCATAAACCGTCCCCCAAAAATACACGCATAGCTAACGAAGTAAAAAAAATATATCTTATCCAAATCATCAATTTATGAACAAAGCAATAATAAAAAATAAATAAACAGAGAAAATAACTTCAAAATGGAAAAAGAGTGCCCACAACTATTACAAACTTTGCAAACATTTAATTGGTCTTAGCGAGGCTCAAACTCGGGACCTTCAGCTCATAAGATCACCATTCAGACCAATCGAGCCATGAGACCTTCATGTTAAATAAGAAAAGAAAAGACATAATTCATAAGTGACTGCAATCCAATACAAGTACATCAAGGACTCTTTCAACAGAACTATTATCTAAAGATTATTTTAAATCCATGTACAGAATAATTTGAATTCTAATACCACTTCAAATCATCTGAAGTGTCTTATATTAATTGCAATAATTTTAAGTTGCATAGAAAATTAACATACGAGAGTCAATTGACCATATGAACATCTCTTATGTCTTGTGAAAAAAAAAACCCACAAAATTCACATTTGTTGCCTAAAGCTTGATTTCTTTTTCTTTGCTTACATGTACATTTGCATTGCATAGAAATTTATACATATTTTCTTCTAACATGAATTCAAATGCACACAAAGTTAATAATAGAATTAGACAAATATCATCACCCAATTTGACCACAAAAAGGAGCATGGCAAGAAAACTTGCAAATGTTGCAAGTTCTCAGATTTTTCTTAATTGAGAATATTTAACGAGTGCTCTTGTTCTTGATAGTTGTTCTCACCCGGTGTTCATGTTTTCCATTTTGGAATTTTCTCATAACTTTTTACATACATTCTCCAGAAATACAATAAAATGTGTACTATCTCCATCGTTGTGATACACCCCACAAATACACACACATCCATAAACAATCTCCAAAAACAAATGCATAAACCATCCAAAGGAATACAACTTCGTACGCTGCTAACGAAGTTAGAAAAAAAATTATAAATATAAAACAAACCATCAAATTATTAACAAAATTTTTTTAAAAAAATTAATAGACAGAGAAATAACTTTAAAATGGAAAAAAAGAGCCCACAACTATTACATAGTTTAGAAACATTTAACTGGTCCCAACGAGGCTTGAACTCGTGGCCTTAATTCAGCTGATAAGACCAACACTCTAACCAACTTAGCTACAAGCCCTTAATGTTTATATAAAAAAATGCATATACACAATTTGCCAGCGAGTACAAGCTGATTACAAGTATAACGAGGACACTGTCAACAAAACTATTAACCAAAGATTATTTCAAATCGAAATACATGATGTTTTGAATTCTAATACCTTTTAAAATCACCTTAAGTGCTTTATATTAATTGCATTAACTTTAAGCTACGTAGAAATTCGCTTATGAGAGTCAATTGACCATATGGACATATCTTATGTCTTGTGACAAAAAAAATAAGAAAAAAAAGAAATTCACATTTGTCGCCTAAAGCTCGATTTCTTTTTCTTTGCTTACATGTATGTTTGCACTGCTTAGAAATTTATAGATATTTCCTTCTGAAAGAAATTCAAATGCACACAAACTTAATAATATATCTAGATAAATATCATCCCCCAAATTTACCACAGAAAGGAGCAGGTGAAAAAAAAAAATCTGCAAATGTTGCAAGTTCTCAGATTTTCGTTCATTTAGAATTGTTATCATGTGCTCTTGCTCTTGACAGTTGTCTCACATGGTGCTCATGTTTTTTATTGTTGGAATTTTCTCATAACTTTTTAGATACATGTTTCAGAAATACAATAAAACATAAACCATCTTTATCAATGTGATGCACCCTAAAAGTACACACACATGCATAAAACCATCCCTAAAAATACAAGCATAAACCATCCAAAAGAACACAACTGCGTACCTTGCTAATGAAGCAAAAATAATATATCTAGACGAAATCATCAATTTATGAACAAAAAATTACTTCAAAATGGAAAAAAAGCGATGACAACTATTACAAACTTTAGAAACATTTAATTGGTCCCGGCAAGGCTCGAATTCACAACCTTCAGCTCATAAAACCAACGCTCTAACCAACAAAGCTACGAGACCTTAATATTTATATAAAAAAAGCGATTATACACAATTTGTGAGTGACTACAACCTGAATACATGTATACCAAGGACTCTATCAACAAAACAACTCACCAAAGATTTTTTCAAATCTAACTACATGATAATTTGAATTCTAGTACCACTTTAAATCACCTAAAGTGCTTTATATTAATTGCATTAACGTTAGGTTGCATTGAAAATTCGCCTACGAGAGTCAATTGACAATATGAACATATCTTATATCTTGTGAGACCAAAAAATTAAAAGAAATGGAATTCATATTTTTTACTAAAGCTCAATTTCTTTTTCTACATTTACATGCACGTTTGTATTACTTAGAAATTTGTAGATATTCTCTTCTAATATAAATTCAAATGCACATGTTGTTAATAATACAATTAGATGAATATTAAAAACTTTGCAAACATTTAATTGTTTCTAGAGATCAACGCTCTGACCAATTGAGCTATGAGACCTTTGTATTAAAGAAAAAAGAATAGACACAATTTTTGAGTGACTACAATCTCAAACAATTGTATCAAGGACTCTGTCAACAAAATTGTTGACTAAAGAATATTTCGACTCCATGTACACGATAATTTCAATTCTAATACCACTTAAAATCTCCTGAAGTGCCTTATATTAATTGCATTAATTTTAAGTTGCGTAGCCAATTTGGATACGAGAGTCAATTGACCATATGAACTTATATATCTTATGTCTTGTGAGATCAAAAACTTTTTTAAAAAAATGAAATTGACATTGTTGCCTTAAGCTCGATTTCTTTTGATTTGCTCGCATGTACGTTTGCATCGCTTAGAAATTTATATATATTTTCTTCCAACATAAATTCAACTGAACACAAATGTTGACTTTCTCTTCATCACTTAATATAATATTGTTATGTTTGTTTTGATGAAAGACAAAAAAGGAAGCTTAGATATCAATATTGTTTATTGTTTAAAATTTGATTTTAGATATTAATATTGTTTATTGTTTTAAATTTGATTTTGTTAAATATGGTTAAAACTGAAAATCATGATCAAACTTATTTTGGTTGCCTCAAATAAGATGAAGATCAAATTCAAGGAGCAAAAGCTATGGAAAATATCATGTGAATTATCTCAAAGTGATATGCTGCCAACTAATCATGGTTCTAGAAGGATTCTAGCCATATTCTCTTGCCAAAAACAGGTTCTAGCCGTTGAAGATGAACGCTGAGCACAATTTGGGAAATTTGCAAATATCAAGGGCTTGAAGATCAGGACTCAAGGCCTTGAACTAGCTACCTTCCTTAAAAAGTGCAATGGCTACTTTCCCCAGTACTCTTGATGACATGAGCTATAAAAGGGGCTGAAATTGTAGCAGGAAGGAATCAAGAAAGGAGCACTCAATTGGCATACTCAAGCACACACTCTCTTGGCATCTTTGGAGCTTTGATTTGCTATTGAATTTTTTGTATTGTTCAAAGTAGTGTTTAGGTGGGATTATAGAGTTGAAGGGTCAACTCTACCAAACCTTGTTGCGGGTGTCAACTTGGGTCTTGGAACTTAGAGTAGGTGTACTCTAGAGTTGTAATAATCCCTCCTAATAAAGATTTGGGTTAATCCTAGAGTTAGGGAACTCTAGGCGAGGATTAAGCCTGTTGAGGCCCAACCTCGTTAAAAATTTTCTTGTGTTTTGTCCACGCTTATTTTTCCACATTTCATTATTCGTCAATTTGCGATTTTGATCATCACCCTATTCACCCCCCTCTAGGGTAATTTAGTAGATTTCACAACAACAATTGGTATTAGAGCCAAACCCACTGCATTTTGACCTTACCGTCAAGTGGGCAACGATATGGCCGCTAGTGGAGAAGGCTATTATGATCAAGGTCGCTCTAGTGTTAGACCACCTTTATTTAGAGGTACTAACTTTTCATATTGGAAAATTTTGATGCAGATGTTTATCAAAACTGAAGATTATGAATTATGGAACATTATGACAAAAGGACCATACGTTCCGCAAATCACGATTGATGGAAAGACCGTTGCAAAAACCGAAGATCAATACACCCAAGAAGACTTTGCAAGGCTATCAAAAAACAGTAAGGTTATGCACATATTATATTGAGGATTAGATGCTAATGAGTACAATTGCATTTGTGCATGTGAATCAACCCAGGAAATATGGGACAAGTTGGTAGTGACATATGAAGGGACAAGTCAAGTGAGAGAGACTAAAATCAACATGTTCGTTCACCAATATGAGCTATTCAAAATGCAACCCGATGAAACAGTCAAGGAGATGTTCACGAGGTTCACTGATATAACGAACAATCTTAAGTCCCTTGGCAAAACCTACACCAATGAGGAGATGGTTTGGAAAATACTTCGGTGTCTTCCTAAAAACAAGTGGGGTCCCAAGGTCACTGCAATTGAGCAAGCCCAAAACCTCAAGACACTAGCCTTGGACGACCTACTCTGAAAACTCCTGACGCACGAAATTCATCTTAAAGAAGATGAAGAGGAAAAAGGAAGTCAATTGAAGAAAGCAGTAGCATTCAAAACTGGAAGTGAAGACGTCATTTCCTCAGAAGAAGAGTCAAGCAAAGAGGATTAAAGAAAATGTTCAAATCAAAGAAATTTGATCCCAAGAAGTTCTATAAAAAGGGATCATCACCAAGCAAAAATGAGAAGCTCTCAAAAGGTACAAAATTTCTAAACAACAAAAATGATTCTAACTTGGGTCCTTGCTTTGGATGTGGATTGCCAGGACATATTGTGAAAGACTGTCCAGTTTTGCAAATAAAAGCCAAAAAGTATAAACAAAAAGCCAAGAAAGAGTTCAAGAGAGCCATGATTGCCGCATGGAGTGATAGTGACTCCAGTGACAGTGACAAAGAAGAAGAAATGGCAAACCTAAGCCTTATGGCGAATGACGTTCAAGAAACCGAATTTGAAAACTTGGATGAGGTAAACTATTATGACCTTCTTGAATATTCGAAGGATGAATTAGCTCAAGCATTAATCCAATGCATTTGGTGTGAGCAAGAATATTGGTCCAAGATAAAGTCCTTGAAGAAAACAATTCATAATTTACTCTTTGAAAAAGAGCCGTTACAAATATTGAATAGTGAATCTCTTTCAAAAATTGAAATGCTTGAAAATGAAAAGAAAGAGCTTCAATCCAAACATGAGGGTCTAGAAAAAGTAGTATTAAAATTTTCTGACGGACAAGAAAACTTGGACAAATTGCTAGGCTCTCAAAGGATGTCTTTCAACAAAGAAGGAATTGGATACAATCCTTTTAATAAAAAGAAAAATTACAAAAATTTCTTTGTTCATGAAACATCCAAAGACAAATCCCACATCGTATGTAATTATTGTTTAAGGAAGGGTCATATTTCCCACTCAGGTCCTCTCAAAAAGCCAAACACCAAGATAATCCAAGTTTGGGTACCAAAAGGAACAAGACCACAAAATAGGGTCACAACCTATGTTGGACCCGAATTTGATATCAAGGCTAGAAAGGTTTGATTTAGTGTCTTAACGAAAGGGGGAAAATTCTTAATATTGGTGCAAAAATTGAGGGGGAGCCCTCTCTAAGTACTAACTATATTCATGAGCTTTTGCAGGACAAGTCAATGAAACAATAATCACTGTCAAGAAATTCAAGGCCTTAAATTACAGTTCATGGGCTTGAACTACAGGCAGAAGCTGGACATCTTGAACATGACCAAATTAAGGACTTGAACTTCACTTTCAAGGCCTTGACTATGAGTCATTGATACAAATAAATCAAATGGTGAAGGCAATCAAATATATTTCATTCTAATTTGGGGGCATGGATTTTTTTTTAAAAATTTGTCTCAAATCTTTATGATCTTGTCTAATTTCATTCCCGAAATCTTAATTGCCTTATTTCTTGCTTGGGAAAGTATTTTGAAAAGCAAACCCTCAAATCAAGAAATTGTTTTTTTATTTTTATTTTTTTTACTACGTGTGCCACTGCCCGACTGATTTACTTCCTATTTGAGAAACTTTGATCTTCAAAATTTTGAATCTGCTCAATTATCCTTAGAAGGTAAGCATGATTAATAACCATCATACTTTTCGTTTTCATGGCATGTGACATATTATTATGCTTGCTTAATATTTTGAACATCAAATTGTTTTATTAATGCCCTTATGTGCATATATGTGCTTTTCATGAGATTATTAAGTTAATGTATGCTGGCATATGCGATTAACTTTAAATATTAGTATTGCCTCTATATGCATTTTTTTTATATATACATAAATGCCATAGATTAAGGGGGAGTATCTTTATATATCATTGATTTGTTAAGGGGGAGCTATATGTATTTGCCATAATTTTTACATGCTCTAATTTTTCTTTCCCTTCTTATGCTACCTTTTTGATGAAATACAAAAAGGGGGAGAAAGATTATGGTAAGCTAATTTGGTTGTCTGATGAATCCATGCATTAGTTTTGTCTTTCATAAGAAACGCGGAGATTGTAGACTTTCTCTTCATCACTTAATATGATATTGTTATGTTTGTTTTGATGAAAGACAAAAAGGAAGCTTAGATATTAATATTGTTCATTGTTTAAAATTTGATTTTAGATATTAATATTGTTTATTGTTTTAAATTTGATTTTGTTAAATATGGTTAAAACTGAAAATCATGATCAAACTTATTTTGGTTGCCTCAAATAAGATGAAGATCAAATTCAAAGAGCAAAAGCTATGGAAAATATCATGTGAATTATCTCAAAGTGATATGCTTCCAACTAATCATGGTTCTAGAAGGCTTCTAGCCATATTCTCTTGCCAAAAATAGGTTCTAGCCGTTGAAGATGAACGCTGAGCACAATTTGGGAAATTTGCAAATATCAAGGGCTTGAAGATCAGGACTCAAGGCCTTGAACTAGCTACCTTCCTTAAAAAGTGCAATGGCTACTTTTCCCAGTACTCTTGATGACATGAGCTATAAAAGGGGCTAAAATTGTAGCAGGAAGGAATCAAGAAAGGAGCACTCAATTGGCATACTCAAGCACACACTCTCTTGGCATCTTTGGAGCTTTGATTTGCTATTGAGTTTTTTGTATTGTTCAAAGCAGTGTTTAGGTGGGATTATAAAGTTGAAGAGTCAACTCTACCAAGCCTTGTTGAGGGTGTCAACTTGGGTCTTGGAGCTTAGAGCATGTGTACTCTAGAGTTGTAATCATCCCTCCTAATAAAGATTCGGGTTAATCCTAGAGTTAGGGAACTCTAGGCGGGGTTAAGCCTGTTGAGGCCCAACCTTGTTAAAAATTCGCTTGTGTTTTGTCCACGCTTATTTTTCTGCATTTCATTGTTCGTCAATTTGCGATTTTGATCATCACCCTGTTTACCCCTCGTCTAAGGTGATTTAGTAGCTTTCGCAATAACAACAAAGTTAATAATATAATTAGACAAATATCATCACCCAAATTGACCACAAAAATGAGCAGGGGAAAGAACAACTTGCAAATGTTCAAGTTCTTAAATTTTTGTTAATTTAGAATTTTTATTGAGTGTTTTTGATTGTTGTTATCAGCTGCATTAACTTTAAGCTATGTAAAAAATTCACCTATGAAGGTCGATTGACCATATGTACATATATCTTATTTCTTGTGTGATCAAAAAATAAAAAATCATAACAAAATTCATATTATTTCCCAAAGCTCGATTTGTTTTTCTTTGCTTACATGTGCATTTGTATTACTTAAAAATTTATAGATATTTTCTTCTAATATAAATTCAAATGCGCACAAAGTTAATAATATAATTAGATGAATATCATCATGCAAGTTGGCCAAAAAAAGGAGTAGGAGAATGAAAGACTTACAAATGTTAGAAGTTCTCAAATTTTTTTAATTTAGAATTGTTATCAAGTGCTCTTATCATCCATTGTTGTTCTCACTTGGTGCTTGTGTTCTTCATTGTTAGAATTTTCTCATAACTTTTTACATACATGCCCCAAAAATACAATAAAACATAAACCATCTTTATCGTTGTGATACACCCCAAACATACACACACGTGCATAAACAACCCCCACAAACACAAGCATAAACCATCCAAAAGAACACATCTTTGTAGTTTGCTAATGAAGTGAAAAAAAGATATCTAAACCAAATCATCAATTTATGAACAAAAAATTATTAAAATATAAATAAACAAAGAAAATAATTTCAAAATGGAAAAAGAGCACCCACAACTATTACAATTGTGCAAACATTTAATTGGTCCTAGCGAGGCTTGAACTCAGGACCTTTGGCACATAAGATCAACGCTTTAACCAATTGAGCTACAAGACATTCACATTTAAAAAAAACATAATAGACACAATTTGTGAGTGACTATAATCCAAAGCAAGTATATCAAGGACTCTGTCAACAAAACTATTAACTAAAGATTATTTTAAATCCATGTACATGATAATTTGAATTCTACTACCACTTAAGATCACCTGAAGTGCCCTATAATAGTTGCATTAATTTTAAGATGTGTAGAAAATTCGCCAACGAGAGTCAATTGACCATATGAACACATCTCATGTCTTGTGAGATCAAAAAATAAAAATAAAATGAAATTCACATTTGTTGCCTAAAGCTCGATTTGTTTTTCTTTGCTTACATGTACATTTGCATTGCTTAGAAATTTATAGATATTTTCTTCTAACATAAATTCAAACGCATACAAAGTTAACAATATAATTACATAAATATCATCGCCCAAATTAACCACAAAAAGGTGTAGAGAAAGAAAAACATGAAATGTTCCAAGTTCTTATATTTTTGTTAACTTAGAATTGTAATCGAGTGCTTATGTTCTTCATAGTTGTTCTCAACTGGTGCTCATGTCTTTCGTTCTTAAAATTTTCTCATAACTTTTTACATACATGCCTTAGAAATACAATAGAATGTGCTCCATCTTTATCGTTGTGCACACCCCTCAAATACACAGACATCCATAAACAATCCTCAAAAACACACGCATAAACCATTTGAAAGAACACAACTTTGTACTTCGCCAATGAGGTCAGAAAAAAAAATATATCCAAAGAAAATCATCAATTTATTTATAAAAAATTATTAGGAGAATGAATAGACTAAGAAAATAACTTCAAAATAGAAAAAGAGGGCCCACAACTATTACAAACTTTAGAAACATTTAATTGGACCCAACGACACTCAAACTCACGACCTTCAGCTCATAAGACCAACGCTCTAACCAATTGAGCTACGAGACCTTAATATTTACATAAAAAAACCGAATATACACAATTTGTGAGTGACTATAACCTGAATACAAGTATACCAAGGACTCTATCAACAAAACTATTAACCAAAGATTATTTAAAATCTAAATACATGATAATTTTAATTCTAACACCACTTAAAATAAGCTGAAGCGATTTATATTAATTACTTATAGTTATAAGTTGTGTAGAAAATTTGCCTACAAGAGTCAATTGACCATATGTACATATCTTATGTCTTGTGAGATCAAAAAATGAAAAAAAAAAGAAAGTATGTTGTTTCCTAAAGCTCGATTTCTTTTTTTTTTATTTGCTTGCATGAACATTTGTATTACTTATAAATTTATAGATATTTTCTTCTAATACAAATTCAAATGCACACAAAGGTAATAATATAATTAAATGAATATCATCACCCAAGTTGACCAAGAAAAGAAGGAGAAAGAATAGCTTGTAAATGTTGCAAGTCCTCAGATTTTTGTCCATTTAGAATTCTTATCGAGTGCTCTTGTCGTTCATTGTTGTTCCCACCTAGTGCTCGTATTCTTCATTGTAGCTTTTTACATACATGCCACAAAAATAAAATAAAATATACACCGTCTTTGGATACCCGCCCAAAATACACACACAGTCATTAACCTACCCAAAAAACAAAAGCATAAACCATCCAAAAGAACAAAACTTGGTACTTTGCTAATGAAGCAAACAAAAAATATATCTAAACCAAATCATCAATTTATGAATAGAAAATTATTAAAAAATAAATAAACAGAGAAATAACTTCAAAATGGCAAAAGAGCACCCACAACTATTACAAACTTTGCAACATTTACTTGTTCCTGTCGTGGCTTGAACTCGGGACATTTGGCTCATAAGATCAACGCTCTGATCTAGTGAGCTAAGAGACCTTCATATTAAAATAAAAAAAAAGAATAGACACAATTTGTGAGTTATGTAATCCGAAACAAGTCTATCAAGGATCCTGTCAACAAAACTATTAACTAAAGATTTATTTTAAATCCATGTACGTGATTATTTGAATTCTAATACTCCTAAAAATCACCTAAAGTGGCTTATACTAATTGCATTAATTTTAAGCTGTATAGAAAATTCGCTTGTGAGAGTCAATTGACCATATGAACACATCTTATGTCTTGTGAGATCTAAAAATTAAAGAACCGAAATTAACTTTGTTCCCTAAAGCTCAATTTCTTTTTCTTTGCTTACATGTAGGGATGAGAGTTCTACCTGAACCCGAAAAACCTGAACCAAATCCACGACATTTATAGTGGGTATGGGTATAAACAATGGACGAAAAATGGGTATGGAGCGGGTTTTCAAAATACCGGTACGGGTACGGGTCGGGTATAGAAGAACCCATACCCTAACCCCCCTACCCATACCCGATTTATTTTTTAATTTTCTGGTCTGGGCGAATGGCCAAAGATGTGTGAAAATGCCCTAAATCTACGTCTCACTTAACTTAGTCACATACTCAACAATTAGCATTGGTAAAACCCTAATATGAGACTCCACTCCACTACCTAGACTCTTCGTCTCTTCCACTCTTCGCTCAAATTCAATCGCTCAGTCACTTCATTCGACTCTCTGCAGTCTCCGTTCTCCTCTCTCCTCCAGTCCTCCACCTGGACCACCTCTAGTCGAGTAGTTGTCGAGTACTCGAGTTACCCGGTGACCTCTCTCTCTTGAATCTCACTCTCGCTCAGCCTCGCTCTCTGTAATAGTCCGACCCTAAATTCTGTTTATTAATCTTATGTCATTAATCCATGTGATTGAGTTCATTTCATTCACATCATTTCTTTTTATATTTCCATCTTTTTATTATCCTCATTTGGACATTTCTAACGGGGCCCTTACTTTGCAATTCGGGAATTTCTTCTCGTCAATTTTGGAAATTGAGTTAGGCATTGATATTTAAGAATTTAATGTTTAAAATTCTTTTCATGGCACCACAACCATTTATCTCAAACTTTAAAAAAATAAAAAATAAAAAAAATTCGTAAATGCACTCGGTTTCAGTTTTTCGCTAAACCCGAGCCCATTTAAAGCCGATTTCGATGCAACAAGACTTGATCCTTATTTGATTAGCTAAATCCTCTTAATTAAGCCTTAATCCAAGGATGATATTATTGAATTTTCTACTTTAAATTTTCAGCCCAGTAATTTGGATATAAAAGGCCAAATTTTTCATTTTAATTCATTCTTCACTAAGCAATTTCAAGACACATTCTCTCTCCTATTTCTCTCCTCCTTCTCTCTAGCTCATGGCAGCAGCAACCTCAGCAGCACCACCACCATCTCAGCCACCAAACAACTACCAAACAACCACCACTCACCACCCCAAGCGTCCCTCTCACTCCTTCAAGCACCAAGAATTATTCATACCTCTATCTAAGCATAAAGTGAGTAATTCTTTTCAACTCCAATGCTAATTTTGTTTTTGATCTTTGATCTTGTTAGTTTTTGTTCTTTATTTTGGTTGTTTTAATGATGGATTATGCTGTTTTTGTGGTATTAAGAATCACCTTGTTGAGGGTTTATGGTGGAGTTGATTTTGGATGAAGTTAGGGTTAGGGTTTCATCTTTGGGATGCAAACTTCTTGTTCAAGTGATATTTATGGCTTGTTTTCTCCTTGTTTTTGCTTATCTTTTAATGTATTGAAGTTTATTATGGTTTTTATGATGTGTTGGAAAGATGAGATGGGGTTCAAGTTGACCCAAAGTTAGGGTTTTATCCATGAATGCATGGTTTGGACCAAATTTGTGTTAAACTTGAGGTATGTGTTTATGTGCCTAGAAAGTAAGCGTTGTTGGATATATATATATATGAAGTGAATTTGAGTGTGGTGATCTTGTATGATGTTGGGATGTACCATAGTGTGCTTACATGCTCTTAAGAAAGAGTTTAAGTTGAGGTTTGTTGTGAAAAGTGAGAGAACAACCTAAAACAGTGAGGCTGGAATTTTCAGTGAAACAGGACGAACTTTGGATCAGAACTGGTAATAATTGGCCCAACCAAAAATTCTGTTTTTTGGTGAGTAGATAGGTCTGGATGTTAGCTTTAAGAGGAATTTTGAATTGCATTAAGCCGAGTTTTGTGGAGGAAGTTATGGCCATTTTACTGAACCTGGGCAGAATGAATTTTTCAGCACTGAAATCTGACATGTTGGTGTTCTGACCCTATTTTATGGAACCTGTCGTAGTAATCTGGTTATGTGTCCTTCAGGGAAGTTTTAGAGGACCTCTTAAGCTTTACATATTGGAGTTTTGTGTCTCAATTCGGGGTCGGGAGTTTAATTTTTGCTTTATTCTTTCTTTACCTCGTCATAAGCCCTTACCCCTTAAACTCTCCACCGTGCCTTAACCCCGCATTTTAACCTCAGCATCTTAGTTTAACCTATCAACTGGTTTGTACAAATCCTTTAAAGCCTATTTCCTTTTTATTTAAATGTATCCATTATAAAAATAAGTTCATTCTAACCTCATATATCTATAATGATTTTTGAACAGAATCAAGGCCTAAACCCTCATTCTCTCCATTTTAGTGCATCTATTTATTCTGTGATCTAGCTTTTAAAAATTTCAGGTACGTTTATTGACTGTATCTTCAGAAATCAACACGTATTTATCAAAATTATAATATTTTGGTAATTACATCAACGAATCAATTGAACAAGTGATTTATCACATAATTAGTGACCCCACCAGTTATCAGTTACAGGGCATTGCCCTTCAGTTACCCGGGAGGCTTCAGGCCAGGTCTTCCGGTCGGCTTGGCAGGTGTACACCTATACATAGATCGTAACAGTTACTAAGGGGGTGCACTAACAGATAATAATTGGCAATTTAGCTTTATATACATCTCATTCCCTGTTTTAAAATAAAAATGAATTGCAAAACGGGCCCTCATAATTTCTTTCCCCAGTGAATCTTTATCAGTACAGGGATGCATGTACTGAGCTTTGGCTCACAGTTCAAAATGTTTTTATGTTTTGTTTTAGGAAAATGTTCAGTAAACCGCTCTCAGGTGGGCAGGGAGGCTGAAGGTGATAAATAAATCTGGACCGTCCATATGATCGGCGGATAGAAGTGCTAAGATGTTTTGATGCCTTTTTGTGGTGCTTTTTGGGGTTCCAGTTGTATATTTGAACTGCAACTTGTTTTGGGGTTACAACTGTACATTTAAACTGAGTTATGTATGTTGTTTAACCTTGATGTAACCCGAAGAAGTTAGAATCTTTCCTGTATGTAATTAAATGGTTTGAATGGATGTGTTTGCCCTTTGAGGATAAACTTTGATTTTATGGCTAAATTTTTCATTTTCAAGCAAAGCCTTGTCCTTGCAGACGGCGGTAACACCCATTCATTGATTTCTTAGTGTTAAGCTTAGGTAGGTAAATGCAGCTATGATTTATGTATTATTGGGGCGTTACACTCTCACTCGCACACACACAGGCCACAACACACTTAGCCTTGCTAGAGTCGCCTCTGTCTGTCCAGTTAGCGGGTGCCCTCCTCTTATACTGGATACACGCTAGGTTCTCCTTCTCTCTCATTCTTTGCCTAGTATGCTTAAATTCCTTGAATTGCTTTTGAGTTTATCTTATATGGGGACCTGCTAGTTGGGATTAGGGATTGCACACTCAGGCCTCAACCTCGCTGGACATGCTAGTGGGGATTACGGATTGCACAAATTACTTGAATGTAGTGAAACAAGAAGTATTCAATCCATACATATGTAATTCAACTCTAAAAATGGTAATTTCGTATTTTATTTTCTATAATTGTATTAATCTTCTTTTGCTATTGTCATGTATTCGTAATAGATGGACTGTGAAAATTAGTATGAGACTTTTGGCACTCCCATCCCTGCATCAGACCCTAGTCCTTCTCCACCACCACAACGTCCACCACCGGTTTCATCATCCGCACGCCATCCCCCATATCCTCCATCTCATGGAGGTGGAGCACCTCGAGTTGTGGAGGTAGATGATGAATAAGTTGACAAGGTAGATCCTTCTGATGTTCATGCATCAAATAGAGGTAAAAAAACGAACTTCTTGGGTATGGCATGAGCTTGACCTAGAAGGTGAGGGTACTATGGAGGAAAAGGCTCATTGTATGCATTGCAAATAGAGACTCTTTGCTAAGAGCTCACATGGAACTAAGCACTTAAGTGACCATTTGCGAAAATCTTCTATAAAAAGGAAATTGCATGCTAGTGGGCAACAAACACTAAGATTTAACACTAAAAAGAGTGAAGTGAAGAGATTAGAAAACTTTGAGTTCAATCAAGATAAGTCAAGGGAAGATTTAGCTGAGATGATTACTCTGCATGGATATCCTTTATCCATGGTTGATCATCTTGGCTTTAGACAATTTGTTAGTGGCCTAAATTCAGATTTTGTAATGATATCTCGCCGCACATTAAGGACTGATATTTTGAAAATATTTGATGATGGAAAGTCTAGTTTGAAGAAGTTGTTAGAGGTTAATCCTGATAGGGTTGCAGTGACTACCGATTTATGGATGACTTCTAATCAGAAAAAGGGGTACATGGCGGTGACAGTGCATTTTGTGGATGATGATTGGATCCTTTATAATCGTACTTTGAGGTATGCTTCTTTGAATTTAATCATAAACAATGCTTAATAATGTGTCTGTTATAATGAGAATGCTTGATAATGTGCATTGTTTGTATTCTTATTTTGGTGTGCTATTAATGTGCTTTAAATAATGATATCTAGGTTCATGTATGTCCCACATCCACATATAAGAAATGTTCTTGTAAACATTATCATGGATCAATGTGCGTTTCAATATAATTTGGAAAATAAGATTTCCTCTGTTGTTGTAGATAATTGTACAACAAACGACTCCGTGATGGATATCTTGCTTGGGAAGTTTGAAACCAGCTTTCTCATGCTTCGAAAATAGTACCTTACAAACGTATGTACCTTGCTACGTACATACATGCGCGTGCTGGGCACAGCCTCAGAGACACGTGAAGCATGCTTAAAATAAAAAAAAATTACTTTTTGAATTTTCTCTCTCCTCTTGCTTTCGCTGCCTGTTATGCTTTCCAGAGTCTCTGCTTTTCTCTCTCCTCATTCGTTCGTTGTTTCCTCCCATTTCGTAGCTCACTTCCTCTTTCATTCTCTCATCATTGCTCAGGCTAAATTCCTTAACCTATGGTTTAAATTCCAGCTCGTTTTCTTCTTCTATGAACGTAGTGTTCGAATATTCTTAGCTAATTTTGCTTAGTTTTCGAATTTTAGGTTGTTTGTTCATTGTAATTGTAGCTTCTTCTTTCGAACAACATGGCAAGAGAAGATCTAGGCGAGAATGTTGCAAATAGGTGTGTTTTGTTTCTAATTTTTGCTTCATTTATGTTGTTTTTGGGGTTTATTTTGGTGTATTCTACTTGAATGTTTAGTTTTGATGGTTTTCGAATTTATGACATATGTTTTCTAGGGTTTGGTGGTGTTCAAATTCATGCAAATTAGCTATGTGTGCCTCTTTGCCACTATTGTTATTGTCCTTGGGCAATCAGATGGAGTAAGGGTGCTATTTTAGAAGATAAGTAGGTGTAATCGAATGAAAGGTTTTATTCATGGGTTCTTCTCGTTCAGCTAAATTGCTATCAGTACTAAGAGATAGGGCACACATTGTAAAAGTATGAAAGATTTAAAAAGTCACGAAGATGTTGTGGATTCAAGGACCATAGCTCCATGGTAGAGTTGTAGATATAGAGGGCAATTAGCTCCATGATGTGGATTCAAGAATCAAGCATGGCTACCAAGTTAAATGTAGGGTACCAGCTAGGTCGTATACTTGCATCACAGAAAATGTGCAAGTACTGCCCATTTCTGCTCTCCCCACCCCAAAGAAATTACAGACAGTTGAAAACCACACTAAAATAGCACTAAAATGCCTAAAATGATCTTATTTTCCCCCAATTGCAAAAATCTTTTACAGATCTTTACTCCTAGAGGTTCTTGATGAACCTCAACATATCCACCACATAGAATCACATGCTTCCTTGCATATCAGAATTCAAATTTGTTCAGTAACTTTCAGATTCAAAACCTAGTTTTTTAGAGCGTGTTGAGCACGTATTATTAGATATACTCTGCTTCAGTTCAAAGTAGTTGAGTAGCAGCTTCAGGATAGAGAAGTTTTCTAAGCCATTATAAACTAGCCCTGCATCAATTAACAAGGATTACATTAAATATTCTCCTATAACGCACCTGAATAAGTTGCTGTATTATGTAATAATTGGTCTTTTCTTTAAGCTCATCAATTTTTAATTGCCTCCCTTCATGAAGCCTTTCCAAAGTTTTCTGGTCCTGCTGCTCACCTGCATAACTAGAACAAGAAGCCAAATAAATGGTGATTAGAATGTTCAACAGGAAATCCATGGTTGATTCCACATTAAACATCCTAGACCAGCATTCATGCGGTCATGTGAATAAGAGTAATATCCATGTTTCTACAACCAACCAAGTCTTCTAACAGATAACGCAAAGAACAGTTTTGTGAAATAGAAAATAGAGAGGAAAAATAGAGAACAAAAACAGTCTGCCAGTACAGAACTCCAACTTGAGACAAAGCCCACTTAAGTTTTGGCAAAACAATTCCGAAATTTGGAAATGTCCTTGATCTCAGTTGATTTACTTCTGGTACAAATTTAAGCAAGCTTTCAAACAATTAGTGTCAATTCCCTGCAGTCAATCGGTCTTGATGATTAATGTTTACAGAGGTATTAAGACTAACTATTGAATCAATATACACCACAAAGTTAGCCATATGCTTTGCTAAATGGCTTATTCACAAGTTGTCCAGTGAATGGAGCCCAAGAGCCCATAGCTCTCACATTACCATTGGGCATGAGGTTCTTCAATATGTACAGTGTACCTTTATTATCAACATGTAGTGACTTATAAATAATATGTCACACTAAGTTCCATATGAATCAAATATCGTCTCTTATTTATGAGTAGATTGATGAAATCATAAAAAGCCTCTTACTAATTGATAATGACCACCAAAATGCAGTACCAAAGTTAAACAATTAGAATTGAAATAGAAATGAAAAAAACCTATAAACATGTACGACACTAGCTTGCTGAGTGGTATGCATCATGATTCTTACAACCGAAATAGCAGTACTTACGCATGTTTATGAACCGCTTGAGTGCTAAATACATAACAGCTGATAAAGCAGCCAAAAGAAACATTGGAAGAACCCAAAAAGCCCTGATCTTCTAGTTCTCAAACGTCCTTGCTTTTGTGATAGCATAACCCATAGCGATGAGCTGGAAAATCAATACCATTGTAACAGACATCACACATAACAATAGGGCACTACATGTAATAGGAGTAAAGAAGCAGCAAAAGCACAGGGTAGATGATCCATTTACAAGGACTTGTGAAATAGGACACATCATGAGAACAAGAGTGTCCTTTTATTCATAATAGGTCTTGGTTAGTTTGTTGCTTTTTAATTGTTCTCATTGATAACAGTGATATAAGGAATAAGCGGATCAAACATGTGGCGTGTAAGACATCAAAAAGAAAACGCTTTGAACAACCACCTATTAGTATGCTCCATGTATTTTTTAGCCATAACACTTTATAAATTAGTGTGCTTCCTATATTGGCATAAAAGGTTCCCTGTAATTGGGGAAAGTTTGAGTGCAGTTAGGGAAAGGTTCCCCGCAATTGGGGAAAGTTTCATTACAGTTGGGCAAAGTTTCACTGCAGTTGGGGGAATGTTCACTGTATTGCATAAAAGATTTATTGGATCAAAATTTTATATGTTAGCATGCTTCCTATATTTTTAGTGATAAATTTATGATTTTGAAATTGGAAAAAAAAAATAGCGGACGATCAAATTTCTAATAGTGGTAATGAAGATATTCAAGTAGATGACATTGAATATGATCCTACTAAGCTTAGGACAAGGATGTCTCCATATGGGTTGTGCAGCTTCCTACCAACTATATCAGATGAGCAGAAGAGAGACATAAATGAGCTTGGGTTTGCATTTTTATTAACTTTGAGAGTCGATAAAATCCCCTCAAGGCTAGCCAGATGGCTTGTTCAAAACTTTGATACTTGTAGGCGAGCTTTGAAATTGGCTAGCAATGAAGAGTTGAGAATTAGCGAAGAAGATGTATATTTAATAATGGGGTTTCCTAGGGGAAGCAAACCCATTCAAGAAGCCAAAACGAGTGACAAGGGGGAGTATACACGAGTTCTTGATGAGTGGAAGGCTCAGAAGGCAGGTGCATTACCTAAAACGCAACAAGTGCTTTCACAGATGAAGAACCAAAGGCAAGGGGGTGATATGCTTAAGAGAAACTTCATTGTCTATGTGGTCACCACTTTTGTCAAGGGACAACAAACATGGAAGGTTAATAATCTTGTACTCAAAAGCTTAGTGGATCTAAAAGAGGTGAAAGACCTCAATTGTTGTGAGTTCACAACAGATAGTTTGATTTCTTGCACAGATAAGTGGAAGAGGCAACCAAAAGGTGCATATAGAGGTCCTCTTCTATTCTTAATGGTGATGATTTTTACTTTTATATTTACGAAATTTAGTACTTATTCTTATTTTTGTCGTTACTGAAGTTTGTGCATTAATGACTTCTTTAGGTCTGCTAATGTTCTGTTGTAGCAGTGCTATGTTGATCCTGTCCTGTGCAAGAAGAGAATTATTAGTAGAGAGTTTCCCATTTTAGCAAATTGGACTAGCAAAGATCTTTGGGCTTGAATGAATTTTGAGTTGGAGAGCTGTCAAGGCTTTGTTAAGGGGACTGAAGATGATAGAATTAAGGCACCAGATACACCAACTCTCTATATTTAAGAAGAAGCAGATATTATGGCAAAAAAGGTTCTTCTTATACTTAATGTTTCTTTTAGTGAACCTTGTTACCTGCATTAGTGTGTCTTTCCTGCTGTGTCGTGTATCTTTTGTTCATCCAGTGTATCTTTTTATGATTTGTTTTATTTTTTGAACTAATTTTGATGCAGGCATGTGTGCAAAAGATTTCAAGATCATTGAAGAACTTTGCACGTTCTGTTATTGAGGTTGTTGATGTTGTGAGCGAGGCACAACAGATGTTCCCAGCAAGCACCCAAATGGACAAAGTTCAAGGTGTTTTGGTAGAAATATTGACTAACATTTAAGGACACGGCTGGTCCATCTCAAAACAACCTAGAGATGCTAATTTTGGTCAACAAGCAACCCCCTCTAGTCAAGATGATGGATTGTTTGTTAGTGATCCATCATTCTGGGATGCATGTGTTGAATTAGCAAAGACTTATGAGAAGACTAGTGGGATTGCTTGTGCAGGCACCTTCACACCACCAGGGTTTAATTTAGGGTTCAATTTTAGGCCTTCTCAGTCAGTCCAAGTTGAGAGCCCTAACGAAGGTGGAAGTGGGAGTGTAGGGGTAATTGGATCTAGTGGTCATTCTAGCTCTAATCCTCAAATAGAAAGGAGTCCCAATTCAAGCTCGGAGAGCCCGGTTGGAGATTCGGTTGGAGATTGCTTGCCCCAAGGAAGAAGATGCATGCCCCTTAATTTAGATCTCCATTCTTTGTAAGGCACATTGATGTCTTGAAGTCTTTAACTATTAGAGAAAAACAAGTGTTTGATTGGGCTTTTCTCCCATTGGATGAAGATCACTATGATAGGTAATATTATGAGTTTTATTTCTATTTTTATGATTTTTTATATTTTGTGTATTGATTTATGTTCTAAATTTTTGATGGTTTCGATGGGGTTTTTTTGTTTGTTGTAGTGAGCTATTATTCGTAGATGCGAATTTCAACATCAATAGATCTGTAATTAGGACTTTGGGTTGTGGAGATGAATTGGATCACGATATTGTTGATTTATTCGCTTATTTGTTGAATCACTCTGAAAAGTTGAAGGACCCTCAATTATTGTCGTCGAGGTTCTTTTTTTCTTGCAATGCTTGTGTAAGTGTTTTTTTCAAATATTATTTAGCTTAAATATTTTAAATTGGATCCTGTTATTTCACTAAAGTTGTTTCTGATTCTTTATGATGTAGACTGAATTATTGGATGGGGGTGCTGAATTTTCTGGTCCAAAGTATAAAAAGTTCAGGCATATTTTGGACCATGACATTTAGATGATTTCTTGGCTTGATTTCTCAAACTCTAGGCTTGAAAGTTGATAAGAGTTTAACTTATATCATTTTAGTGTGTTTTGAGTTTGTCTTGTGATCTAAATTGCTGAAATATTGACCTGAGCCAAAATCCTTATGGTGCCCTTGCTTATGGACCTCTATGTTAGGGGAGGCAGAATCATAAGCATGCTGAATATTAGGTTCCATTTCTTGTTCTCCTATTCTTGAATAATATAAGAGGATAGGTTTGACAAGTTTGATTTAAGGGATTCTTCTTCAAAGTGCTCCCTCTTACTTAGCTACAACTAGTTAATAGGGATTTGTATGGTGGATATGTATGTGTGTGCGTGTTTATGAGAGAGAGAGTGATAAGGGTCTTCCTTAGCTTGAATGTGTTTTTGTCTACCTTGTCAAAAAGGAGAAAGCAACCAATAGCATCTGCAGTTTTCAACCTTGCATGCCACACACTCTAGGACAAACTGTGATGTTCATTGTAGAGAAATTAAAAACGACTTAATTTGGCTTGTTGGCATAAAAGATTCACTGCAATTGGGGAAAGGTTCCCTACAGTTGGAAAAAGATTTACTGCATTGCATTAAACATCTGAATTTTGCTTCTTGGCACAAATGGTTCACTGCAATCAAGGAAAGGTTTCCTGTAGTTGGGAAAAGATTCACTACATTGCATAAAAGATTCATTGGATCAAAATTAAGATGTGAAAATGTGAGGTAAATGCTGGTGTTGTCCATATTTCACCGTCGCCATTGTTGCACGGCAATCGTAATGTGGCTTATATATGCTTATATAGCTGTGTTGATATGCAAATATTCTTTTCAGTGTTTCACAACGGATATTACTTTGTTGTGTGCTTCAATTTCTTGGCAAAGAACGTGGAGATTATCCATTCTGTTACTCATAATAATGTGGACAATAGTGCTATTCTTGTTCGTGTCAGCATCGTGGTAATTTTCTATATTACCTTTTCATCCTTTTGCTATTCTAATCCTCTAACATTTGAAGTTACCTATTATAAATTTATACTACTTTTTTTTCCCTAGGTTCGATGTTTCTCAAAGTATTTTCCTGATAAAATCCCCAAATTAGCCAGGGGTAAAGCTATTTCTATGGAGAGTTTGTAATTGGAGCAACTGAAACTACCTTGGATGGAAGTTTCAACAGAATCTTATCCCAACTTAGGGGTATGTAATGTGACACTTGGAGACGTACATGGGATATGTTGAGGAATGGAATACCGGGTTTAAGAAGTTCAATGTGAGTTCACTTTTTTTCCCTTGTTATAAATAAGTGAATTATATCATCGAAAGTTTTGACAAGTTTTTTGCTCTTAATAGGCACCCTTGTTGAAAAAGCTCAGGGCGAAATATTGCTTTAACATTATCACTAGTCAGGAAAATGTAATTGCTCCTTAGATTCTTGATAAGGTTAAGGCTTATCGTAATAGCATCAGGAAAGAGGAGATTGTTGGTTCTCGCATTATAGGGCAAAGTCAAAGGTTGAAAGACAAGGCTTAATGTAAGTGTGCTTTTTATTGGGTAGGACAATTGTGAATAGGTTGTACTTTTTTGGTTAAACTAATTGTGTAAGCTTCAATGCCACGTACACAGTTGTGTTACAACAACTTTTCATATTTTGCTGTTTAGAGTTACACTGAAGTGTTGTAAAGATGCATTACAGGTTTAATGCAGGCACCCTTTCCATCCTATTTACTTACAGAGAGCCAAAATCATTGTGGTGCCCTTACTTATGGACCTCTATGTTAGGGGAGGCCGAATCATAAGCATGTTGTATATTTGGTTCCATTTCTTGTTCTCCTATTCTTGAATAATATAAGAGGATAGGTTTGACAAGTTCGATTTAAGGGATTCTTCTTCAAAGTGCTCCCTCTTACTTAGCTACTACTAGTTAAAAGGGGAACAACTACCTCAACAATAGTGGCACAATTCCAGTTTCATTCCTACCCATTTCTAACAAAAAGAAAGAAAAAAACGCTCGAATCCTACATAAGTCCATATGGCATCAGGCTTGAAATCCTTATGGTCCTCCTTAGAGAGCTCATTAAAGCTATACAATGCCTCTTCTTCAGGCAAACCTCAGAGCGTTCCCTAGCATATCTCCACAGTGCCTCATCTTCAAGCAATCATCAAGGCTTTCCCTAGCATAGCAATTAAAAAAAAACTTAATTTTGCTTGTTAGCACAAAAGATTCACTGCAATTGGGGAAAGGTTCTCTACAGTTGGGAAAAGATTCGCTGCATTGCATTAAAGATTCATTGGATCAAAATTAAGATATATCATTACAATCCACCGGCACCAAATAAGAATCAATAGCAGCATGCAAATTTACAATAGGCAAACAGCTATAATATCTGCAAAATATTAAATTGTGTTAAAATAAATGATGGTGCTCATACTATTAATTTTGACATTCATAGTTTCAACAAATATTTCGAAGTGCACCATCTCCGACAGACGACATGGTACATGCCACCTACATCAACAAATATTGTGTCCTTTAAGTATAAAATTTTTCTAACTATATTTGTTAAAATATAGAGTGATCTTGTAGTTTATTACCTTAGTAATTGCAGCTCCAACATTAGTGTTGGACATGCTGGAATCCTCTAGAGGCCTTACACCTAGACCTGGCAAAACTGACCCGAGACCCGAAACCCGAACCGAATGACCCGGACCCATACCCGACCCGACACCCGAAAGATGCTCACCCGAAAGTCGACCCGAAACCCGAATTGACCCGACCCGAACCATACCCGACCCGAAATTTTCAACAAAGTTGCTTGTTTTGGCATGATGAGCGTATTTCACAAAAAATTGGTTGACCCGAACTCGACCCGACCCGAACCATACCCGACCCAAACCGAAACAACCCGAAATGTCACTTAACCCGAACATGACTCAATCCGAACTTGACCCAACCCGTACCCGAACCGAATGACCCATTTGCCAGGTCTACTTACACCACTTGTTCCCTTCAAAAACAACATAAGTTACTCATTTAACTATAAAGTGAAAATGAAACTTTTCCATTATTTCATTAATTAAATTTTAACAGTTATAGCATAGTGATACCACCGATGCGAAGATGATGGGGATGATGTTGACAAGGGTGAAACTATTTGTTGCTTATCTCGCAACGTTCTTCTTTCTTGCCTTCACTTGATTGCTTTTCTTCTTGGCAATGCTAACTTTTCTCTTGTTCTTTTTGCCATTTCTCTCTTAATCCAGTGGCATTCTAGATTGTTCCACTTGTATTCACATTCTCATCTTCTGATCCATTATGGTATATAGGGCCTATGCCCATCTCAATAGCTTCTTTAGCCTTTTGAAATAAATCTTGACATAAAGCTCTTGTTCTTGCATTTGTGGCTGAAGCGGTGATGAGCTTAGTGAATTTTTGCATCATTTGCAATCGCCAAACAGATGAAGACGTACCAGCATAGTTGTGGAAAGATCTTGCATCATCGACGCCTTCATAGCCATTGATATTTTCCTTCCATCTATCTAATATGTACTTCTGGTGAATTTTTTAAACACAAAACATATTGAACATCCTTAGGATATGAAAGAACAAAATTCCTATCTCTTCAAATTTTTTGCATGTGCAAGAAGCTTCGTCAGTTAACCAATTAATGGTGACAAAGTGGTAAAACTCATCGACATTGTCCCGCCACACTTTATATAGCACACATGAAGCAGTCTCTTGAACCTTCTTGTGGGCACAAGTTGTCCCTTTTTTGTACTCTTGTTAGAAAATATAATAAAGGTTAGTAGTGTATACCTCCATTGCATGATTCAATATACTTACATTTGCAAAATATCTTTCTGGCCTTCCATCCCAAGAGTCATAGTCATTTCCATTCTCCTTACTCCTTCATTCAGCAACAACATCAAGGAAGCTCTCATAAAATTCACACAAGTCAGCGGTTGCTTGAAGTCTCCAAGAGATTGAACGGTTGGTTGATTAAACCTTTTGTGAGGACAAAATTCCCGCAGAAAAATAATCTTTACTGCATGCAAGGCACCAATGCTCCCTGTTCTTGTAAAGTTTTTTTAGCCAATCATTCTCACCACAATTGTATTTTGCAATCAACCTAAAATAAAAGGGAAAAGATGGATACAGTGAACCTTTTACTCATTGTAGTGAATCTTTGTTATTTTGCAGTCAATCTTTCATTCACTGCAGACTATATTTTTCTTCATTATAAAGGCAAAGTTAAATACTGAAGGCACTGACCTGGTCCAATGATGATTGAACTCCACTTCAGTATCACAATGCATGAGAATCTTGTTGAATTTGTCAACAAATTGATGTTGGCTTCTAAACATTCTGATGTGAATTTTTGAGTTCTCAATAATATGCAATATACACAATCTATGCGTTGCTTGTGGAAACACTGGTTTGATAGCAGCTGCAATTGAAGGTGCTTGGTATGTCATGATAGTTCTTGGATGCTTCCCACCCATTGCTGTCAAGAAAGTCCTAAAAAGCCATCTGAATGGTTCTATTCTTTCATTCAACACAAACACACATCCTAGCATTACATTCTTGTTGTGATGATTCATGTCAACAAACGGTGCACAAATCATGTTATGCTTGTTGGTCCTATAAGTGTTATCAAATATAACCACGTCTCCAAAGAGATCATAATCACCTTTCATTATGCTATCTCTCCAGAAAATGCTAGTTAGACTTGCTCATTCATCAAACTCAAAAGCAAAGTAAAAGTTTTGATCGTCCACTTTCCTTTTATTCAACTTCCCCATCAAAGTGCTACTATCAGTAACATCTAAATTCTTCCCTTTATCAGAGGCAAGAGCATTATATGCATGCTTGTTTGTGAACCCAAGGGCCGGTGAACCGCCTACCTCCTTCTTCAACATTCTCATAGCATCAAACACTTTGATTCTACATGATTGCATAAGTTTCAGCAGTTCCAATTGTTCTTCTATAACTGCTTATTGTGATTTCAAAAGATGTCATTTGGTGAGATCACAAAAAGGATGGTTGTGCACCTTATCATGCCTCGTAACTATCCAGACACCCTTTTCATCTACTGAAAATCGAATGATTGCTCTGCAACCAACTCAGGTTACTCTTTTGCTGTATGACCTTTTATCGATATGTTCATTTTTTGGGGCGACAGTTCTCTTTGTACCTTGTTTTGAACAACAATATCTCTTTGTTGTTATACTACTTCGATAAGCTTTCGTCCTTTGTGAATCCCTACGAATGTTGAACTCCACTCTTAGACCATAAGTGTTATATAAATCATACGCTTCTTGCTCAGATTTGACACTTTGTCTAATCAAAACAAATTCATCATATTCTTGTCCGATGGGTTCTTGATGCTGAGGAACTGTAATTTAAGTAATCAATAGTGTCAGAAGCTATTATATTTATCAATGTATTTGGAGGATAGATAGTAGCTGAATCAGGAAAAACAAAATTGATGCAGTAATGCATTGCAACAACAAAAGATTCACTGCCATCAGCAAAAGATTCACTTCCATCAACAAAAGATTCACTGCAACAGGTAAAAGGTACACTAACTGACAAAATGATTGTTATTATAATTCATACGTGTATACAACATCAGGTAAAAGGTATTGACACTAACTGACAAAATGAGATCTATGACCACCTTCCTTTCCACCATGAGTTACAGTGCATACAACACCATATTCTTAGAAGTATAAGTCATACGTAACTATCGCTACATGAGCTCTACAACCATTACTTTCATAATTCACTAGCTACATGACATTGCACTAAATTTTGGAAGAAATCATACATACCTATCACTTAGGGACCATATTCTTGATCATTGGGATCTTGATTCTGGGGACCTACAATATAAGAATAATGTCAGTAATCTTTACGTTCATTTAATTATAGTTATCCTATGAATAGCAGAATTTGATACTGTTAATCGTTCTTATTTATTTGGTGTATCTTTCCAAAAATGCAGTGAAACCTTTCTACACTGCAGTGAACCTTTTGTACACTATAGTAAACCTTTTGCCTAAATCAGTGTACCTTCTTTGTCAACTTATGTGTAACGATTTTGTTATTACAATCCTACCTTTGGGGAATTTTCTCAAACACCTTATGTGCAACCATGCTTGACTTTAAAAGTTGCACTGGGTAGCTATTCTTTGCATTGAAGATTGATAGATAATTGTTTGTTTGACCAATTTTATGAACCATACCTTGAAATCCTAGCATATGTAACTCTTTAATGAGCAACTCCTCTACTTCAGCTACCACTTGTTCCTCAAAATCCATTGATTTTGCTGATTCGTATTGCTAATTTTCAGGATGGATCATGTATGTTGCTCAAAATTGTCTTGATCAAAATTCAAATACGCAGTGTTTGATTTTGCAGATTTGGCTGTGTGTTTCATGCTCAAAATTTTCTTGCTTCAACTTTCACGTGTTTCTCTTCAAATGTTAGTCTTGTGGGCCGCCCAAATGCAAAGAAATAGCTGGGCCTAATTTTGTATATGTAGATTGCCGCATATGTTTATCTTGGCCCAATTTAACAAGATCCTTTTATATATAGGTGTTTATAATTCTACGGTACATAGGTATGTACCATAGACTAACTGCTTATGCTTGGTGGTAAATTCTTGCATTTGCGATGTAGTGTATACATTTTAAAGTGATTGTATTGCCTTTTGGGTTGCAACTCCTAAGAGATATGAGAAGTTTCAGGAGTCATCTTGATTTTTGAAAATTCAATCAATTAGAAAGATTCATCTGGATTGTATGACTTGTTGGAACTCCACTTATTTGATGCTAGAGTCAGCCTTACCTTATAAGGCAAACTTTGAGAGATTGAAGTGTACAAATGTGAGAGTAAATTTTTCTTTTTGTAACGCCCCCAATTGCTAATATCTGATTATTCTAACATAACCACTTATTATTATAATTTAGCAACGGAAGACTTCTAATTTGATTGGAGGCATTACCGTCGTTCCATGATGGAACACGGCTGCTTGATTTAGTGAACTTTATGGGGGCTCAAAAAGAAGGCCCCCAACCCTAAAGTCAGGAGTTTTACTATTTTGTTCTTAAATCCTGGGGCAAAACGGACAGAGTTTCCCCTAAAAATTGACCATTTTCCCAGGCTTACAGCCTTATAATAAATCCCCTGCACTGAAAAACAATAAAAACTAACTCAACGGCCACCCGCCAGAGTTCACCACTCTACGGGCCACCCGCCCGGAGCACTATAACCAATGCAGTTTAATGATAACCAAATAAAAGGCGACAAATACAATACAGACCTGACAACTTAGATGGTGACTCATATGGCCATACAGAGCGACTCTAAATGATATGCAACTAAGCACACAAGAACTTAATTTACAATCACACACCACAAAACACATTGCAGTTCACGTACGAGTCCATCATTTCACTTCTAGGCAGCAGTGACTCCCTTTCGGCTTCCTTCAGAAACCTGGAGGCACAATGATAGTTGGGATGAGCGATAATCGCACAGTGGATAGCCCCCTCCCCTAAAAGATGCAATAATAACTTACAACCGTTGTTCGTAATTCCTTTTCTTTGAAGAATTCACCTATCACATAGTGTGTTCCAATCACAAAGCAAGAGAAATAGCATTTGCACCAAAAGCCACTCGTATGAACTCGTAAACTTAATAAAACAATATCATATGTTAATGTAAGTAGTGGACATGATCTATGAATACCATTATCTCCTCTCCTCTTGTACCTGTGTCATAAATTTGGATCTATAACATCATTTTCTAAACAAGATATAAGCAATTAATCGCCTTTTCAGGTTTTCAATTCAATTTTTCAATAATATTCTTCAGTATCAAGTAGTAAGAGCAATAGAATGAATATATGGACCTCTGAACTTTACATGCTTGTTTATTCAATTAATCATGTTTCCCGTGACTCCACTGCATATTAACTGAGCTATGAAACATGTAACTTTCACATATGCCTACTGGCAACATGATGTAACATTGAACTTTGAATCCTCTCTTTACTGGCAGGGAAATGAAATACTGAGCTTTGTTTATGCCTTCTAGCAGAGAAATGAAATACTGAGCTTTGCATTCTCTGCCTACTGGCAGAGAAGTGAAATATTAAGCTTTGTTTCTGCCTTCTAGCAGAGAAATGAAATTCTGAGCTTTGAATTCCCTGCCTACCGGCAGAGAAATGAAAAATTGCGCTTTGTCTCTGCCTTCTAGCAGAGAAATGAAATATTGATTTTTGCTTCCTCTGCCTACTGGCAGAGAAATGAAATACTGAACTCTGACTCTGCCTTCTAGCAGATAAGTGAAATACTGGTTTTTGCATCCTCTGCCTACTGGCAGAGAAATGAAATACTGATTTTTGAATCCTCTGCCAAATAATGAGCTTGAAACATATTAGTTGAAGTTACATGCAAGCTTCTAGGAAGGTACTGGGTTGGTTAAGCTATAGATGCAAATAACCCTTAAAAATGTTTTATTCCTCGACCAATTTACTAGTCACCTTACTCGCTCGGTTGCTCAATCCGATGGTTTTAGGTTATTTCGTTACCAATGACTTATCGATGCAAACAGGCGGCTGATAAACAATTAGAAGCACTTAGCGATCATGTAATAAAGCATTTATGGACCTTGACTATAATATACAGTTGACAAACGTCATGTAATCACCATACGATATCAATGCCCTTCACATAATCCATGCATACGATACGATGAACTATGCAATCGATAAACTATGTAATGGATACGGTGTATACGATCGGTAAACATATTGAGGCAATAGACTTAAAATGTCGATCGTAAGCTAATGTCTATGTAATGTCGATCGATAAACTAATGTCTATCGACTAGACATGAAACTATTTTAGGTTGGTTACAACTACATGAAACTATTTCCACCTAACATGTTTCGAAATATGAGCCGAAACTCAGACGTACACCCCTATACAGTAAAACATACTTGGTGGTCAAATGGTTGGGCGCCCGTATATCAAAATATTTTGTTTTGCAAACAAGAGGGAGAGAATGTATAAGTAAAATTGATTTGTTGATTTTTATTATTTGAAAGTGAACCCCTTGGTCGATGTACATCTTGAAACGATCGTACTTTAGGTGCTCACACCCCCCAGGCCGATTGAGAAGCCTGAGTTGATTCCGCGCGCGCGTATATTGCCTTGATACATGACGTCGCGCGCGGGTTTACTGGTCGGCATAAGCCCTGATGATAAATGGGCGGGGCCACTTGTTTATCTGACAAAACATTGAGAACTTGGTTCATTAAATGAATCTTGTTTTGATTTTTCATTGCTGAGAATACTGTGAGTTTGTGAAGAACATAGAGTTTTTGAAGAACATAGGCAATGTACGTACCGAGATGGCCTCACTTCTACTCCAATCAAGGTGGAACTATTTTCTACCTAAAATGTCTATAGACTTCATGTAACCAAGAACTACGTGTCGTCGTGATTCCCATGCTGTCGATAATCACTATGACACGAAACATCGTCTACTTGTTAAATTCTATGTACTTAATAATATAATCACGCATAATCAGCGAGCGTTATATAGTCGATAAACTTATATAATTGACGAACACTATATATAATTTGATAAATATGCATAATCAATGAACGTTATATATTTAATAAGGGATGAACATTACATATAATCGATAAAATGCATAATCAGTGAACGCTATCAATGAACGTTATATACTTAAGAGTTATAGAATCAATGAACGTTATAATATGCTATGATCAATAAATGCCAAACGTTTATTTAGTTAATGATCAATAAAATGCGCAATTAATGAACGTTATATAATCAATAACAATGAACATAATTCGATAAAATGCATAATTAATGAACGTATATAATTAATACTTTTTATAGGAATAGTGAGCCTGTATAATCAATGAGTGTTTTTGATATTCAATGAACTGAACGTTATAAGCCGGCAATGGACATTTTAAATTTAATGAACATTATAAACCGAAAACCTCATATAATTAGTAATATCGATAATGTTATTCAAGTATATATTCGATAAACTTATGCATAAATTTCGTACAATCGATAATTGTAAATAATCGATAAACTTGAAATATTCAATAAATCTCATATAATTGCCAAATCGATAACTTGACATATTCAATAAATCTCATATAATTGCCAAATCGATAAACTTGACATATTCAATAATTCCATATAATTGCCAAATGACATATAGCCTTTCAGTCGTCGATAAACTTTAGTTTAGACCAACTAATATATATACACATGTATGAAATTATATGAACATTATATAATTACATGAAATATGTCATTTGCGTATATCGACGACTACTGTTTATCGTTTAGTTCAGTACGAATAACATATATACATAGGGTATCGTTCAATTTAAGCTACAACTTCCTCATATCACTGAAAATTGATTCAAGCTCAACCTGAACGAATTATAATTAATAACTATTGAATTCAACCTGAACGAACTATAATCAATAACTATTGAATTCAACCTGAACAAACTATAATCAAAAATCAATAAATTTTATCGAAATTAACAATTTAACCATAAAAAAGAGGATGAGGAAACCCACCTCGAATCCAAGCTAAAGGACCCGTTTAGGGTTTGATTCGGGTTGATTCGGTGTAGGTTTAGTTCACCCATTGCTTGCCAAGTACTAGTCGCCGGCCCCTGCTGAACGGCCGCCGCCGGCGAGCCGTGGAGGAGCTGCCGAGTCTTCGCCGGCGACCCCGGGTGGCACCGCCGTGGCTTGGTTCGTTCGATTCTGTTCCCCTCTCGCTAACCCTCTCTCTCTGTGGCTCGGGTTTGGGCCACGACCGAGGTGGGGGATGGCTGGGCGTGCGTCGCCGGCGACCCCACCGGCACCTCCCTCGCCCTTTTCCGGCGTGTGTGTGTCACGGCCAAGGAGGTCGAAGACCCCCCCTTTTTCGCACTGCTTCCCCGAGCTCCTCCTCCTATTCTCTTTCCGCTGCTGGGCCAAACAGAGGGGACGCGGGGGTGGCACGGCCAGGGCAACGGCGGCCAGGCGCCGGCTCACCGACGCCCCCCCTGCCCTGTCACCGGGGTCAGGGTCCCCCTCCCCCTCCCTCGCGTTTCGCCCCTCTCCAAAAACAGAAAAGAAGAAGAAGAAATGAAGGGGCTTCGCCCCCCCCCCTTTTTCCTTTTTTTTTCTTTTTTTGTCTACTGATAAAAAAAACCAACCCACTGATACCATAAATTAAATTTTCCGACCTTTTTGAACTTAAACCATAGCCATTAATATAATCATCGGTCGATTTATTCGCCTTTTGATTATATTAAGGTTCGATTCAATAAATTGCAGGATCATTCCCAAACTTCAACATTCTAGTCGTATTCGGGAATCTGCTCAATGAGATTTCCAATAATAATCTTTAATACCCGAAAAGCTAATAACAATGAGAATAATAATCTTCATTTCAATAAAATCGATACTCAGGAAGAATTTATAACGGCATACATCGGCTGAACGGATGGGTTGAAATTCCGGGTGTTACACTTTTCCTAGTACCAATGATTGGAAATTTGCCAAGATGATATGTGAGGAATTGAAGACCTTTTATGATGTGACTTTATTGATCTCGAGAAGAAATTTTGCCAACTTACTTTTTAGGCTTATCTATGAGATTAAATTGAACTTGCAAAGTTGGTTGAGACCTGATGTTGAAATTATTGTTGATATGGCATCTAGAATGACTGACATGTTAGATAAATATTGGAGTGAAATGAATGGGCTACTAGCAAGTGCTTCAATGTTAGATCCAAGGTATAAATTGGATTATGTGGACTTGTACTTCAAGGAGATTTACAAAGGAGAGGCTACTAGGGAGATTGAAAAAATAACCTCCTTGTTGTATTATCTCTTAGTGGAGCATGTGGATAGAAAATTTAAAGATCCAATAGTTGAGGATCACAATCTTTCCACTCCGAGCCCAACATCCACTAGTGACTTTTCTTTTTCCCAAAAAAGGCCTTTTGAAGAAGAAGATTCTCAAGATAGTTTTGCAGCTCATAAGAAAACAAAGAAAAGGAAGGTCAACTTGAGATCCGAGTTAGATCACTACTGGGAGGAGGATGTCATGTCTCATATAAAAAATTCTGACATATTAGATTTTTGGAAAAAAGATTTCAAGTATCTAACATTGACATGATTGGTAGAGATGCATTAGCAATTCCTGTTTCAACAGTAGCTTCTAACAGTGCATTTAGTATAAGAGGACGAGTAGGTAGCCCACATCACTCAAGAGATGTATGTTTACATTGCTTGGAATTTTATAGATATTTTCTTCTAACATAAATTCAAGTGCACACAAAGGTAATATTATAATTAGATAAATATCATCACCCAAATTGACCATAGAAAGGACCAAGGAACTTGCAAATGTTGCGAGTTCTCATATTTTGTTTTAAATTTAGAGTTCTTATTGAGTGCTCTTGCTCATGATTGTTGTTCTCAACTGGTGCTCAAGTTTTTCCTTCTTGGAATTTTCTCATAACTTTTTACAGACATGTCCCAGAAATACAACAAAGCATGCATCACCTTCATCGTTGTGATACACCTCACAAATGCATGCACATCCATAAACAATCCCCAAAAACACATGCATAAACCATCCAAAAGAACACAACTTCATACTTCACTAATGAAGCAAAAAATATATACATCTAAAGCAAACCATCAATTTATTATCAAAAAATTATTAAGAGAATGAATAGACAGAACACACAATTATTACAATCCTTACAAATATTTAATTGGTCCCGGCAAGGCTCAAACTCATGACCTTCGGCTCATAAGACCAACGCTCTAACCAACTGAGCTACGAGACCTCAATATTTACATAAAAAAGAATATACACAATTTATGAGTGACTCCAACCTGAATAAAAGTATACCAAGGACTCTGTCAACAAAACCATTAACGACAAATTATTTCAATTCTAAATACAGGATAATTTGAATTCTAATACCCCCTTAAAATCACCTAAAGTGCTTTATATTAATTGCATTAACTTTAAGCTACATAGAAAATTCACATATGATAGTCAATTGGCCAAAAGAACATATCTACTGTCTTGTGAGATCAGAAAAGAAAAAATAAAAAAAGCAAAATTCACATTGTTTCCTAAAGCTCGAATTTTTTTCCTTTGCTTATAGGTACGTTTGTATTGCCTAGAAATTTATAGATATTTTCTTCTCATATAAATTCAAATGCGCACAAAGTAAATAATATAATTAAATGAATATCACCACCCAAGTTGACCAAAAAAAGGAGTAGGACAAAGAAAAACTTGCAAATGCGGTTAGTTCTTAGATTTTTGTCAGTTTAGAATTGTTATGGAGTGCTCTTGTCATCCATGGTTGTTCTCACCTGGTGCTTGTGTTCTTCATTGTTGGAATTTCCTCATAAATTTTTACATATGTGCCCCAAAAATGAAAAAAAACACATACACCATCTTCATCGCTGTGATACACCCCAAAAATACACTTACATGCGTAAACGATCCCCAAAAACACAAGCATAAACAATCCAAAGGAACACAACTTTGTACTTTACTAATGAAGTAAAAAAAAATTCTAAACGAAATCATCAATTTATGAACAAAAAATTATTAAAAATTATTAAACGTAAGCATAAACAATCTAGAGAAAATAACTTCAAAATGGAAAAAAAGCACCCACAACTATTAGAAACGTGGCAAACATTTAATTTGTTCCAGGGAGGCTCAAACTCAGACCTTCGGCTCATAAGATCAATTGCTTTGACCAATTGAGCTACAAGACCTTTATGATAAAAAAAAACACCAAAGAAGAAGAATAGGCACAATTTGTGGGTGACTACAATCCGATACAAGTGCATCAAGGACTCTTTCAACAAAACTATTAACTAAAGATTAGTTTAAATCCATGCACAGGATATTTTGAATTCTAATACCACTTAAAATCACTGGAAGTACCTTATATTAATTGCTTTAATTTTAAATTGTGTAGAAAATTCTCCTACGAGACTCAATTGACCATATGAACATATCTTATGTCTTATGAGATCACAAAAAAAAATTCACATTTGTTGCCTAAAGATCGATTTCTTTTTCTTTGCATACACGTGCATTTACATTTCTTAGAAATTTATAGATATTTTCTTCTAACATAAATTCAAGTGCACTCAAAGTTCATAATATAATCAGATAAATATCATCACCCAAATTGACCACAAAAGGAGCAGGGAAAAAAACATGCAAATGTTGAAAGTTCTCAGATTTTTGTTAATTTAGAATATTTATCGAGTGCCCTTGTTCTTGATAGTTATTCTCACTTGGTGCTCATGTTTTTCATTGTTGGAATTTTCTCATGACTTTCTACATACATGGCCCAGAAAAAAAAAATGCGCACCATATTTATTGTTGTGATACACCCCACAAATACACATACATCCATAAACAATCCCCAAAAACACATGCATAAACCATTCAAAAGAACACAACTTCGTACTTCGGTAATGAAGCCAGAAAAAAAAATATATCTAAAACAAATCATCAATTTATTAACAAAAAATTATTAAAAGAATGAATAGACAAGGAAAATAACATCAAAATGGAAAAAGAGAGCTCACAACTATTACAAACTTTAGAAACATTTAATAGGTCCAAGCGAAGCTTCAACTCGAGACATTAGGCTCATAAGACCAATGCTCTAACCAACTGAGCTACAAGACCTTAATATTTATATAAAAAAAATGAACGTATGTTGAACGGTAAATTTACCTGTTTTAAGTGCCTCTTTCACTCACTTTTTGCTCGTATAATAACTTAATCTTTAGTTTTTTTTACCTTGTTTTATTTATGTTTTGTAGGAAATAATTCTAAATCAAGCAACGTCGCGAAAAGGGACAAATACGGGACAAAGCAAAGAAAATCAGCGAAAACAGGCGAAAAGCAGCAGAGAAGGACGGTGCACGGCCGACCTGCAGGTCGGCACAGTCGTGCACCGGTGGCCGAAGCCACGCACGCCCAGGCGCACGGCCGTGCGTGGTGGCCGTGCGTTGTGCACGGCTGGCCGTGCGTCAAGGCACGGTCGTGCGTCGGGTCTGGGTTCGCGATATAACCCCATTTTCGGGCGTCTGTTTGAGGGGGGTCGTTCGGGGTTCGCTTAGGCTTCTCTCTGGCGATTTCTAAGGTAGTTTAGTCTAGGTTTTAGTCAATAAAAACTCCATTGAGGAGATTAGTTTAGGATTGAAGATTGTAATTCGGGATTCAACCTTTGGATTTCAATTTCCTTCTATCAATTCAAGACTAAGTTTTCTTCCCCTTTTTCTCTCTATTTCATGTTTCGTTCTTTGTTTATGTTTTGTTAGTTTAATTCTTGCATTTGTTTTGTTTTGTTTATTTGTTTAGTTTTCATTGTTGATTCAAGTTATTTAGTTGTTTAGATTCGTTTTATCTCATTCTCTTTGTTTTGTTCTTCAAGTTTATGTTCTTAGTTGTTAGTTTAGGTTTTCATATGTTTGTGATATTTTGTTGTTAGAATTTGTGGACTTGGGTTGTAATTAGCCTTTTCATGGCTAATTGATCTTGTACTAGGCCTAACCATACCCAATCTATGCTTAGAACTTAGAGTTTTCCTTCACGCCCGCCAAGTGTTCGATGAAATGCTTGAGAGAGCTTTCATCCATATTTTTGGGCGATTGACTTATGCTGAGAGGTGAGGTCAATTAGCTAGTGTGGGAGAGGGAATAGCCGAGTTCGGGACACGAAAGTAGTATCCGAATCGAGCTAGGTCCGGGGTTGCTAGTTTTGTGGTCTAATTCGACTAACCCCACGAAAGTAGGTGGTTACGCGAATTAGACTAGCTCATGACCCTTGAGAGAGGGCTTGGGTGGTCTTTGATGGTGCAACCGACCATCTCTTGTTCATAGTATGGTTTGGGTAGGTTAGGGCTCGTCTTGGTTAGTTGGTTCATTCATTGGTAAAATCATAAACCCAAGTCCCTTTTTGTTTATTTGTTTTAGTAGTTTAGTCCTTCTCACTTCAATCTCTCTCTGGCCTAGATTGATACGCTCTAGTGAACTCTGGTAGTTGGAAACACAATTCCCTGTGGACGACACCCCAAGTACTCAACGATACACCTTGCACTTGGGGTTTATAAATATTAAAACTTTTTTTTGCAACAACGTACACAATTTGTGGGTGAGTACAACCTGAATACAAGTATACCAAGGACTTTGTCAACAAAACTATTAACCAAAGATTATTTCAAATCTAAATACATAATAATTTGAATTCTAGCCCCACTTAAAATCACCCGAAGTGCTTTATATTAAGTGTTCTAACTTTAAGCTGCGTAGAAAATTCGCCTACGAGATTCAATTGACCATATGGACATATCTTATGTCTTGTGAAATGAAAAGAACAAAATAAAAAAAGGAAATTCATGTTGTTTACTAAAGCTCAATTTCTTTTTCTTTGCTTACATTTATGTTTGTATCACTTATGAATTTATAGATATCTTGTTATGTTAGAAATTCAAATGCACAAAAAGTTAATAATATAATTAGATGAATATCGTCACCCAAGTTGACCAAAAAAAGTAGTCGGAGAAAGAAAAATTTGTAAATGTTGGGAGTCCTCATATTTCTATCAATTTAGAATTGTTACCGAGTGCTCTTCTCATTCATTGTTGTTCTCACCTGGTGCACGTGTTCTTCATTGTAGATTTCTACATACATGCCCCAGAAATAAAATAAAACATACACCATCTTTATCGATGTGATACACCCGCGAAATACACATGCAAAAACCATCCCCAAAAACACAAGCATAAATCATCCAAAAGAAAACGACTTCGTACTTTGCTAACGAAGTAAAAAAAAAATCTAAACCAAATTATCAATTTATGAACAAAAAGTTATTAAAATTAATAAACAGAGAAAATAACTTCAAAATGGAAGAAAGGTGCCCAAAACAATTGCAAATTTTTGCAACATTTAGTTGATCCTTCGACGCTCCAACTTCAAACCTTCAACGCTCTAATCAATAGAGCTACGAGACCTTTATATTAAAAAAAAGAAAGAATAGGCACAATTTGTGAGTGACTGCAACCCGACATGAGTCTATCAAGGATTCTGTCAACAAAACTATTAACTAAAGATTATTTTGAATCCATGTACATAATAATTTGAATTTTAATACCACTCAAAATCACTTGAAGTACTTATACTAATTGCATTAATTTTAAGCTGCGTAGAAAATTCGCCTACGAGAGTCAATTAACCATATGAACATATCTTATGTCTTCTGAGATCGAAAAATTTTAAAAAAAGAAATTAAAATTGTTGCCTAAAGCTTGATTTCTTTTTCTTTGCTTCCATGTGCATTTGCACTGCTTAGAAATTTACAGATATTTTCTTCTAACATAAATTCATGTGCACACAAAGGTAATAATATAATTAAATAAATATCATCACCCAAATTGACCACAAAAAGGAGCAAGGGAAAGAAAAACTTTCAAATGTTGAAGGTTCTCATATTTTTGTTAATTTAGGATTGTTATCGAGTGCTCTTGCTCTTGATTATTGTTTTGACCTGGGGCTCAGGTTTTTCATTGTTGGAATTTTCTCATAACATATGCCCCAAAAACACAGTAAAACATGCACCATCATTATCGTTGTGATACAACCCACAAATGCACACACATCCATAAACACATGCATAAACCATCAAAAAGAACCCAACTTCGTACTTTGCTAATGAAGTCAAAAAAAATATATATCTAAACCAAACCATCAATTAATTAACAAAAAATTATTAAGAGAATGAATAGACATGGAAAATAACTTCAAAATGCAAAAACAAAGCCCACAACTATTGCAAACTTTAGAAATATTTAATTGGTCCCTGCGAGGCATGAACTTGCAACCTTTGGCTCATAAGACCAACGCTCTAACCAACTAAGCTACGAGATCTTAATATTTGTATAAAAAAATATACACAATTTGTGAGTGACTACAACCTGAAAAAAAGTATACCAAGGACTCTGTCCACAAACCTATTCACCAAAGATTATCTCAAATCCAAATACAGGATAATTTGAATTCTACTACCCCTTAAAATTACCTAAAGTGCTTTATATTAATTGCATTAACTTTATGCTATGTAGAAAATTCACATACAATAGTCAATTGACCATATGAACATATCTTAAATAAAAAAATGAAATTCATGTTGTTTCCTAAAGCTCGATTTCTTTTTCTTTGTATTACTTAGAAATTTACATATATTTTCTTCTAATAAAATTCAAATGCGCATAAATTTAATAATATAATTAGATGAATATCATCACCCAAGTTGACAAAAAAAAAAAGAAGTAGGACAAAGAAAAACTTGCAAATGCTGCTAGTGTTCATATTGTTTCAGTTTAGAATTATTGCTATGGAGCGCTCTTGTCGTCCATGGTTGTTCTCACATGGTGCTTAAGTTCTTCATTGTTGGAATTTCATCATAACTTTTTATATACATGCCCCAAAATATATAATAAAACATACACCATCTTCATCGCTATGATACACCCCGAGAATACACACACATGCATAAACCATCCCCAAAAACACAAGGATAAAAATCCAAAGTAATACTACTTCGTACTTTGCTAATGAAGTAAAAAAAATATATCTAAACCGAATCATCAATTTATGAACAAACAATTATTAAAAAAATAAATAAACAAAGAAAATAACTTGAACATGGAACAAGAGCCCCCACAACTATTGCAAACTTTGCAACACAGTTAATTGGTTCAAGTGGGGCTTAAACTCGGGACCTTTGGCTCACACGATCAACGTTTTGACCAATTGAACTACAAGACCTTCATATTAAAAAAACAACAAGAATAGGTACAATTTGTGAGTGACTACAATCCGATACAAGTACATCAATAACTCTTTCAACAATACTATTAACTAAAGATTATTTTAAATCCATGTATAGGATAATTTAAATTCTAAAGCCACTTAAAGTCACCTAAATTGCCTTATATTAATTGCTTTAATTTTAATCTGCGTAGAAAAATCGCCTACGAGACTCAATTGACCATAAGAACATGTCTTATGTCTTGTGAGATCAAGAAAAAAAAGCACATTTGTTGCCTAAAGATCAATTTCTTTTTCTTTTCATACATGTTTGTTTACATTGCTTCGAAATTTATGGATATTTTCTTCTAGCATTAATTCAAGTGCACACAAAGTTAATAATATAATTAGATAAATATCATCATCCAAATTGACCACAAAAAGCAGCAGGGAAAAAAAGCATGCAAATGTTGCAACTTCTCAAGCTGTTGTTAGTTTGGAATATTTATCGAGTGCTTTTGTGCTTGATAGTTGTTCTCACCTAGTGCTCATGTTTTTCATTGTTGGAATTTTCTCATGACTTTTTAAATACATGCCCTTCAACTACAATAAAACATGCACCATCTTTATTGTTGTGATACACCCCACAAATATATACACATCCATAAACAATCCCCAAAAACACATGCATAAGCCATCGAAAAGAACACAACCTCGTACTTTGCTAATGAAGTAAGAAACAAAATATATACATCTCAAACAGATCCTCAATTTATTAACTAAAAACTATTAATAGAATAGATAGAGAAAATAACCACAAAATTGAAAAAGAGAGCCCACGACTAATGCAAACTTTAGAAACATTTAATTGGTCCCGGTGAAGTGCGAACTCAAGACCTTCAACTCATAACAGCGACACTTTAACCAACTGAGCTACGATACATTAATATTTATATAAAAAAATGAATATACACAATTTGTGAGTGATTACAACCTGAATACAAGTACACCACAAACTCTGTCAACAAAACTATTAGCCAAAGATTATTTCATATCTAAATACATGATAAATTGAATTCTAACACCACTTAAAATCACCTGAAGTGCTTTATATTAATTGCTTTAACTTTAAGCTGCATAAAAAACTTGGCTACGAGATTCAATTGACCATATGGACATATCTTATGTCTGGTGAGATGAAAAATTACAAAAAGAATGAAATTCATGTTGTTTACTAAAGCTCGGTTTCTTTTTCTTTGCTTACATGTATGTTTGTATTACTTATAAATTTATAGATAACTTCTTATATTACAAATTCAGCTGCACACAAAGTTAATAATACAATTACATGAATATCGTCACCCAAGTTGACAAAAAACCTTTGTAGGAGAAAGAAAAACTTGTAAATGTTGCAAGTCCTTAGATTTTTGTCAATTTAGAATTGTTATCGAGTGCTCATGTCATTCATCGTTGCTCTCACCTGGTGCTTGTGTTCTTCATTGTTGCTTTTTATTCACATGCCCTAGAAATACAATAAAACATATACCATCTTTATCGCTGTGATACACCCCCAAAATACACACACATGCATAAACCATCCCCAAAAACACAAGCATAAACCATCCAAAAGAAACAACTTCATACTTTGCCAATGAAGTAAAAAAAATATCTAAACCAAATCATCAATTTATGGACAAAAAATTATTAAAAATTAATAACAAAGAAAATAACTTCAAAATGGAAAAAGCACGTCTACAATTGTTACAAACTTTGAAACATTTAATTGGATCCCAACAGGGCTCAAACTCAGGACCTTCGGCTCATAAGATCAACACACTAACAAATGAGCTACGAGATCTTCATATTAACAAAAGAAAGAATATGCACAATTTGCGAGTTACTGCAATCCGAAATAATTTATCAAGGACTCTGTCAACAAAACTATTAACTAAAGATTATTTGAAATGCATGTACACGATAATTTGAATTCTAATACCAATCAAAATCACTTGAAGTGTCTGTTACTAATTGCATTAATTTTAAGCTCCGCAGAAAATTTGCCTATGAGAGTCAATTGACCATACGAACTTATCTTATGTGAGATAAAACAAAAAAACGAAATTAACATTGTTGCCTAAAGCTCGATTTCTTTTTCTTTGCTGACATGTACATTTGCATTCCTTAGAAGTTTATAGATATTTTCCTCTAGCATAAATTAAAGTGGACACAAAGGTAATAATATAGTTAGATAAATACAATCACCCAAATTGACAACAAAAAAGAGTCGGGGAAAGAAAAACTTGCAAATGTTGCAAGTTCTTATATTTTTGTTATTCTAGAATTTTTATCGAATGCTCCTACTCTTAATTTTTGTTCTCAACTGGTTCTCATGTTTTTCACTGTTGGAATTTTCTCATAACACATGCCCCAAAAACACAATAAAGCATGAACCATTGTTATGCTTGTGATACAACCCACAAATGCACACGCATCCACAAACAATCCCCCAAAACACATGCATTAATCATCCAAAACAACACAACTTCGTACTTCGCTAATGAAGTCAAAAAATATATATATCGAAACCAAAACATTAATTAATTAACAAAAAATTCTTAAGAGAATCAATAGAAAGAGAGAACAACATCAAAATGCAAAAAGAGAGCCCACAACTACTACAAACTTTAGAAACATTTAATTGGTCACGGTGAAGCTCGAACTCGCAAGTTCGGCTCATAAGGCCAGCACTCTAACCAATTGAATATTTATACAAAAAAATATTATACACAATTTGTGAGTGACTACAACCTGAATAAAAGTATACCAAGGACTCTGTCAACAAACCAATTCACCAAACATTATTTCAAATCTAAATACAGGATAATTTGAATTCTAATACCCCTTAAAATTACCTAAGCGCTTTATATTAATGGCATTAACTTTAAGCTCCATACAAAATTCACGTACGATAGTCAATTGACCATATGAACATATATTAAACAAAAAATTGAAATTCATGTTCTTTCTTAAAGCTCGATTTCTTTTTCTTTGCATTACTTAGAAATTTATAGATATTTTCTTATAATATAAATTAAAATGCACATAAAGTTAATAATATAATTAGTTGAATAGCATCACCCAAGTTGACCAAAAAAAGGAGTAGGACAAAGAAAAACTTACGAATGCTGCAAGTTTTAAGATTGTTGTCAATGTAGATTTGTTATGGAGTGCTCTTGTCATCCATGCTTGTTCTCACCTGGTGCTTGTGTCCTTCATTGTTGGAATTTCCTCATAACTTTTTACATACATGCCCCAAAAATACAACAAAACATACACCATCTTTAGAGCTGTGATACACCCCAAAAATACACACTCATGCATAAACCATCCCCAAAAACACAAGCATAAACAATCCAAAGGAACACTACTTCGTACTTTGCTAATGAAGTAAAACAAAATATATCTAAAAAAGAGAAAATAATTTCAAAACGGAAAAAGAGTCTCCACAAATATTACAAACTTTGCAAACATTTAATTGGTCCTAATAAGGGTCGAACTCGGGACCATCGGCTCATATGATCAACACTCTGAAACAAGTCTATTAGGGACTCTGTCAACAAAACTATTAACTAAAGAATATTTTAAATCCATGTATAGGATAATTTGAATTCTAATACCACTCAAAATCACCTGAAGCCCCTTATATTAATTGATTTAATTTTCAGCTTCATAGAAATTATGCCTACGAGACCCAATTGACCATATGAACATATCTTATGTCTTGTGAAATCAAAAAAATAAAAAATCAAATTAACATTTGTTGCCTGAAGATCGATTACTTTTTCTTTGCATACATGTACGTTTACATTGCTTCGAAATTTATGGATATTTTCCTCTAACATAAATTCAATTGCACACAAAGTTAATAATATTTATCGAGTTTTTCTTTGCACCCAAATTGACCACAAAAAGGAGCAGGGAAAAAAAACATGCAAATGTTGCAAGTTCTCAGGTTTTTGTTAATTTAGAATATTTATCAAGTGCTCTTGTTCTTGATAGTTGTTCTCACCTGGTGCTCATGTTTTTCATTGTTGGAATTTTCTCATGACTTTTTACATACACGCCCCAGAAATACAACAAAACATGCACCATCTTTATCGTTGTGATACACCCCACAAATTCACACACATCCATAAACAATCCCCAAAAACACATGCATAAGCCATCCGAAAGAACACAACTTCGTAATTCGCTAATGAAGTCAGAAAAAAATATATACATCTCAAATAAATCCTCAATTTATTAACTACAAACTATTAAAAGAACGAAAAGACAGAGAAAATAACCTCAAAATGGAAAAAGAGAGCCCACAACTATTATAAACTTTAGAAACATTTAATTGGTCCCAGGGAAGCTCGAACTTGAGACCTTCGACTCATAAGAGCAACACTCTGACCAACTGAGCTATGAGATGTTAATATTTATGCAAAAAAAATCAATGTACACAATTTTTGAGTGACTACAACGTGAATACAAGTATACCACGGACTCTGTCAACAAAACTATTAACCAAAGATTATTTCAACTCTAAAGAAATGATAATTTGAATTCTAACACCACTTAAAATCACTTGAAGTGCTTTATATTAATTGCTTTAACTTTAAGTTGTCTAAAAAATTCGGCTACAAGATTCAATTTACCATATGGACATATCTTATGTCTGGTGAGATGAAAAAACATTTTAAAAAAACAAAATTCATGTTGTTTACTAAAGCTCGGTTTCTTTTTCTTTGCTTACATGTATGTTTGTATTACTTACAAATTTATAGATAACTACTTATATTACAGATTCAAATGCACACAATTTTAATAATATAATTACATGAACATCACCACCCAAGTTGACCAAAAAATTTGCAGGAGAAAGAAAAACATGTAAATGTTGCAAGTCCTCAGATTTTAGTCAATTTAGAATTTCTATCGAGTGCTCGTCATTCATTGTTATTCTCACCTAGTGTTCGTGTTCTTCATTGTTGCCTTTCACTTACTTGCCCCATAAATACAATAAAACATATGCCATCTTTATCACTGTGATACACCCTCAAAATACACATACATACATAAACCATCGCCAAAAATGAAAGCATAAACCATCCAAAAGAAACAACTTCATACTTTGCTAACAAAGAGAAAAAAATATCTAAACCAAATCATCAATTTAAGAACAAAAAATTATTGAAAATTAATAAATAGAGAAAACAACTTCAAAATGGATAAAACACGCGTACAACTATTACAAAAAAATGGAGAAAGCATGCTTACACCTATTATAAACTGTGCAACAATTAATTGATCCTAGCAAGGCTCGAACTTGGGGCCTTCAGCTCATAAGATCAACACTCTGTCCAACTAAGCTACAAGATCTTCATATTTAAAAAAGAAAGAACATGGACAGTTTGTGAGTGACTGCAATATGAAACAAGTCTATCAAGGACTCTGTCAACAGAACTAATAACTAAAGATTATTTTAAATCCATGTACACAATAATTTGAATTCTAAGACAACTCAAAATCACTTGAAGTGGCTAATACTAATTGCGTTAACTTTAAGCTGCATAGAAAATTGGCCTATGAGAGTCAATTGACCATATTAACATATCTTGTGTCTTGTGAGATAGAAAAAAATGCAATTAACATTTTTTTTGTAAAGCTCGATTTCTTTTTCCTTGCTTACATGTACGTTTGCATTGCTTAGAAATTTGTAGATAATTTCTTGTAACATAAATTCAAGCCCACACAAAGGTAATAATAAAATTTTATAAATATCATCACCCAAATTGACAACAAAAAGGACAGGGGAAAGAAAAACTTGCTCTATGTTGCAAGTTCTTAGGTTTTTGTTAATTTAGATTTTGTTATTGAGTGCTCTTGCTCTTGATTGTTGTTCTCACCTAGTGCTCATGCTTTTCACTGCTGGAATTTTGTCATAACACATGCCCAGAAACACAATAAAGCATGCACCATCATTATCCTTGTGATAAAACCCTCAAATGCACACGCATCCATAAACAATCCCCCAAAACACTTGCATATACCATCCAAAATAACACAACTTTGCACTTCGCTAATAAAGCCAATATATATATATATATATATATATATATATAAACCAAACCATCAATTGATTAACAAAAAATTATTAAGACAATGAATAGACAGAGAGAATAACTTCAAAATGCAAAAAGAGAGCCCATAACTATTACAAACTTTAGCAACGTTTAATTGGTCACGGCGAAGCTCGAACTCGCAACTTCGGCTGACAAGACCAGCACTCTAACCAACTGAATATCTATACAAAAAAAGAATATACACAATTTGCGAGTGACTACAGCCTGAATAAAAGTATACCAAGGACTCTGTCACAAACCAATTCACCAAAGATTATTTCAAATCTAAATACAGGATAATTTGAATTCTAATACCCCTTAAAATTACCTGAGTGCTTTATATTAATGGCATTAACTTTAAGCTCCATATAAAATTCACGTACGATAGTCAATTGACCATATGAACATATCTTAAACAAAAAAGTGAATTCATGTTGTTTCCTCACGCTCGATTTCTTTTTCTTTGTATTACTTAGAAATTTATAGATATTTTCTTCTAATATAAATTCAAATGCGCATAAAGTTAGTAATATAATTAGATGAATAGCATCACCTAAGTTGACCAAAAAAAGGAGTAGGACAAAGAAAAACTTACGAATGCTATAAGTTTTCAGATTGTTGTCAATGTAGAATTGTTATGGAGTGCTCTTGTCGTCCATGGTTGTTCTCACCTGGTGCTTGTGTCCTTCATTGTTGGAATTTCCTCATAACTTTTTACACACATGCCCCAAAAATACTATAGAACATACACCATCTTTATAGCTGTGATACACCCCAAAAATACACACACATGCATAAACCATCCCTAAAAACACAAGCATAAACAATCCAAAGGAACATTACTTCGTACTTTGCTAATGAAGTAAAAAAAAATATATCTAAAAAAGAGAAAACAATTTCAAAATGGAAAAAGAGGCTCCACAAATATTCCCAACATTGCAAACGTTTAATTGGTCCCAGTAAGGCTCGAACTCGGGACCATCGGCTCATATGATGAACTCTCTGAGACAAGTTTATCAAGGACTCTGTCAACAAAACTATTAACTAAATATTATTTTAAATCCATGTAGAGGATAATTTGAATCCTAATACCTCTCAAAATCACCTGAAGCCCCTTATATTAATTGCTTTAACCTTCTTTGTAGAAAGTTCGCCTACGAGACTCAATTGACCATATGAACGTATCTTATGTCTTGTGAAATCAAAAAAAAAAAAATGAAATTAACATTTCTTGCCTAAAGATCAATTTATTTTTCTTTGCGTACGTGTACGATTACATTGCTTCGAAATTTATAGATATTTTCCTCTAACGTAAATTCAAGTGCACACAAAGTTAATAATATTTATCGAGTTTTTCTTTGCACCCAAATTGACCACAAAAAGGAGCAGGGAAAAAAACATGCAAATGTTGCAAGTTCTTAGGGTTTTGTTAATTTCGAATATTTATCAAGTGCTCATGTTCTTGACAGTTGTTCTCACTTGGTGCTCATGTTTTTCATTGTTGGAATTTTCTTATGACTTTTTACATACATGCCCCAGAAATACAACAAAACATGCACCATCTTTATCGTTGTGATACACCCCACAAATACACACACATCCACAAACAATCCCCAAAAACACATGCATAAGCTATCCGAAAGAACACAACTTCGTACTTTGCTAATGAAGTCAAAAAAAATATATACATCTCAAATAAATCCTCAATTTATTAACCAAAAACTATTGAAAGAATGAAAAAGACAGAGAAAATAACCTCGAAATGGAAAAAGGGAGCCCACAACTATTATAAATTTTAGAAACATTTAATTGGTCCTGGCAAAGCTCGAACTCGAGCCCTTCGGCTCATAAGAGCAACACTCTAGCCAACTAAGCTACAAGATGTTAATATTTATATAAAAAAAATGAATATACACAATTTTTGAGTGACTACAACCTTAATACAATCAACAAAACTATTAACCAAAGATTATTTCAATTCTAAATACATGATAATTTGAATTCTAACACCACTTAAAATCACTTGAAGTGCTTTATATTAATTGCTTTAACTTTAAGTTGTGTAAAAAATTCGGCTACGAGATTCAATTGACCATATGGACATATCTTATGTCTAGTGAGATGAAAAAACTTTTTAAGAAAATGAAATTCATGTTGTTCACTGAAGCTCGGTTTCTTTTTCTTTGCTTACATGTATGTTTGTGTTACTTATAAATTTATAGATAACTACTTATATTACAAATTCAAATGCACACAAAGTTAATAATATAATTGCATGAATATCACCACCCAAGTTGACCAAAAAAATTTGCAGGAGAAAGAAAAACATGTAAATGTTGCAAGTCCTCAGATTTTAGTC
>JACYFF010031956.1:22779974-22805336 GCA_017589665.1 Selenicereus undatus
AGGAGAAAGAAAAACATGTAAATGTTGCAAGTCCTCAGATTTTAGTCAATTTAGAATTACTATCGAGTGCTCGTCATTCATTGTTGTTCTCACCTGGTGTTCGTGTTCTTCATTGTTGCTTTTTACTTACTTGCCCCGTAAATACAATAAAACATATTCCATCTTTATCACTATGATACACCCCTAACATACACACACCTACACAAACCTTCCCCAAAAATGGAAGCATAAACCACCCAAAAGAAACAACTTCATACTTTGCTAATGAAGAGAAAAAATAATCTAAACCAAATCATCAATTTATGAACAAAAAATTATTAAAAATTAATAACTAGAGAAAATAACTTCAAAATCGAAAAAGCACGCCCACAACTATTACAAAAAAACAGAAAAGCGTGCCTGCACCTGTTATAAACTTTGCAACACTTAAATCGATCCCAGCAAGGCTCGAACTTGGGGCCTTCGGCGCATAAGATCAACACTTTGTCCAATTGAGCTATGAGATCTTCATATTTAAGAAAGAAAGAATATGCACAGTTTGTGGGTGACTGCAATATGAAACAAGTCTATCAAGGACTCTATCAACAGAACTAATAACTAAAGATTATTTTAAATCCATGTACACAATAATTTGAATTCTAACACCACTCAAAATCACTTGAAGTGGCTTATACTAATTGCGTTAACTTTAAGCTGCATAGAAAATTGGCCTATGAGAGTCAACTAACCATATTAACATATCTTATGTCTTCTGAGATAAAAAAAATGCAATTAACATTTTTTGTTGTGAAACTCGATTTCTTTTTCCTTGCTTACATGTATGTTTGCATTGCTTAGAAATTTGTAGATAATTTCTTGTAGCATAAATTCAAGCACACACAAAGGTAACAATATAATTAGATAGATATCATCAGCCAAATTGACACCAAAAAGGAGCAGGGGAAAGAAAAACTTGCAAATGTTGCAAGTTCTTAGGTTTTTGTTAATTTAGAATTGTTATCGAGTGCACTTGCTCTTGCTTGTTGTTCTCACCTAGTGCTCATGCTTTTCACTGTCGGAATTTTCTCATTAGCACATGCCCCAAAAACACAATAAAGCAAGCACCATCATTATTGTTGTGATAAAACCCTCAAATGCACACGCATCCATAAACAATCCCCAGAAACACATGCACTTACCATCCAAAACAACACAACTTTGCACTTCGCTAATAAAGCCAAAAAATATATATATCTAAACCAAAAACTCAATTAATTAACAAAAAATTATTAAGACAATGAATACACAGAGAGAATAACTTCAAAATGCAAAAAGAGAGCCCACAACTATTGCAAACTTTAGAAACATTTAATTGGTCACGGCGAAGCCCGAACTCGCAACTTCGGCTCACAAGACCAGCACTCTAACCAACTGAATATTTATACATAAAAACAATATACACAATTTGCGAGTGACTACAACCTTAATAAAAGTATACCAAGGACTCTGTCAACAAACCAATTCACCAAACATTATTTCAAATCTCAATACAGGATAATTTGAATTCTAATACCCCTTAAAATTACCTGAGTGCTTTATATTAATGGCATTAACTTTAGACTCCATATAAAATTCACGTACAATAGTCAATTGACCATATGAACATATCTTAAACAAAAAAGTGAATTCAGGTTGTTTCCTTAGGCTCGATTTCTTTTTCTCTGTATTACTTAGAAATTTATAGATATTTTCCTCTAATATAAATTCAAATGCGCATAAAGTTAGTAATATAATTAGATGAATAGCATCACCCAAGTTGACCAAAAAAAGGAGTAGGACAAAGAAAAACTTACGAATGTCGTAAGTTTTCAGATTGTTGTCAATTTAGAATTGTTATGGAGTGCTCTTGTCGTCCATGGTTGTTCTCACCTGGTGCTTGTGTCCTTCATTGTTGGAATTTCCTCATAACTTTTTACATACATGCCCCAAAAATACAATAAAACATACACCATGTTTATAGTTGTGATACACCCCAAAAATACACACACATGCATAAACCATCCCCAAAAACACATGCATAAACAATCCGAAGGAACACTACTTTGTACTTTGCTAATGAAGTGAAACTGTAACAGTCCGGGACCCCGCTGGCTGATATTGTCCGCTTTGGCACACCGGCCTCACGGCTTTAAAACGCGTCAACCAGGGTGAGGTATCTAGCCCCTTATAAAGAGGCCTTCGTTCCCCTCACCTGCCGATGTGGGAGACTCCTCTCCCCTTGGGGACCCCGACGCCCTCGTCGAACAAGATAAGGGGCCCACCGACCCGAGGCCTGGCTCTGATACCAAATCTGTAACGCCCCAAATTAAACATGTTTCACTGTTTATATTCTCCTTAATTAAAATCTAGACAACCCAATGATAGGGGCATTACCGCCGTCCAAAACGACAAGGCTTAAAACATGAGTGCTAAACATAACACAGTTAAGCATAACCTCCACTGTACACATTCACATATAATTATCCATTCACAATCAAGTGTTAACCAATGTAAAGTTTATAAACCGTAGTGAAATAATTCACCATGTAATCTACATCTTCATCCACAGAAGAATTCAAAATACAACGTTAGAGTATGCATATACAGCATTACTTCTGATCCATTTGGATTTCCTTGCTTCACTTATTCTCTTCGGCTGATTTGCTGGCATGAGGGCAATACTCTAAGCATTTGCCTAAAACAAAACATGAAAAACATTTCGAACTGTGAGCCGAAGCTCAGTACATGCATTCCTGAATTGTTAAATGATCATTGAACACTGATTGGGCCCGCTTTGCAATTCATTTTAAGTTAAAACAGTGAATGAAATAAATGTAAAGCTGTGTTGCTAGTTATTATCTGATAGTGAACCCCTTGATACTGTTACGATCTATGGATAGGTGTACACCTGCCAAGCCGATCGGGGACCTGGCCTGAAGCCGCGCGGGTAACTGAAGGGCGAATGCCCTATAGATAATAACTGACGGGGTCACTAATTAACTGATAAATCACTGTGTAAACTGATTCATTGATGTACTTACCAAAACATGATAACGTTGATAAATACACTCTGATTTCTAAAGATACAGGCAATGGACGTACCTGAAGTCTTTAAAATGATATTTCACTTGATAACACTTATGCACAATGAAAATGATAGACTATGCCTCAACTCTGTTTCATAAATGTCACTGTAAGTATGTGTAGTTAGTAAATGATCCTTACTCGCATAACCGAGTATGTAAAAGTATGTGTAACAGAAATTGAGTAATGAAATGGGATACATAACTTGTGCATTTCAATATAATAAACTGATTTTAATTGAATATAAGACAAGTTAAACCAAAATGAACTTATTTAAATCAGTTATGGTTATTGAACTTGAAATACAATAAACTGAAGAAAAAAAAAGGCCAAATGGAAATGATTGAGGTGATAATGAAAAGATTTCAATTGATATAACTGACACATGGTTTGCTGATATTTCTGAAATGGATAAAGGAAAGAGTGAAGCTTCTGAAAAGGATAATAAAATGGTTAATGCCTCTGAAATGGGTGACAAATGGTTTACGCCGTAAAGGGTGCTGCAAGGTTCATAAAAGCTCATATAACACCCTAACTTGGTCCAAAGGACACTGATTTTGAGTTAATAATCTGCTCACTTCCCAAATTTCATTTTCATACTCATGTAACTCAGTTTTCAACCCAAGTAAGCTTTTGTACACTAACAAACTTGTTGAACTCACTACACTTTGTAATTTCCTTGCAATACCCATAATTATATAGAAACTTCTGAAAATATTTTCAAATGTCTCAATTTCTGCATTCACTCATGTTACCGATAGATGGTCTGCATTAGAAAATCCATATCTTTCACTCCCAACCTCCAAATGAGATATAAAACCCCAATATGAAAACTTCACAGTGTCCTCTAAAACTCTTATTTAGGACACAAAGCATGATTCACATAATAAGGTCCCTAAAAGTAGGGTAGAACACAGACGTGCACAATTTCTGATCAATCTGCCCAGTCGCAGTAAAATGACCATAACTTTTTCCACAGAACTCGGATTAAGGTGATTCAATAGGCATTTTAACGATAACTCATTGATCTATCGACACACCAAAAATCAGAATTTTTCAGTGACCCAATCAATACCCGTTTTTCCGTGAAGTTACTGTTCCAGTTTAGTTCCCAGTTTCGATACATTCTGCACAGTCTTGAGTAAATTGGTCATAACTTTGTCCACACAACTCGAAATTGAGTAATTCCAAATCCTATTGAAATCTAACACATCAAAATATCACTACGCCAAAAATCATGAATTTTGGATGTGCCAAACAGTACCAGTTAATTCCCAAATTAGCCCCTGTTTTAGGTCTGTTTCCCAGCTTTAACTCAGATGATTTCAATCTTTTCTTCACATAACCACCCACTAAAATCACTCTTTAACTTATATAAATCAGCATAAACATCTTGATATTCATTACCAATGCTAAACATCACAAAATCTCATTTAAAACGATCAAAATTCAGCACTTGAACATGAAGCCTGCATGGTTAACATAAAACCCTAACCCTAGCTTCAACTCCAACATGATCCATCACCAAGATGATTCTTAATTCAATAAAAACAACATGATCCATCATCAAAATAACCAAACAAGAAGCAAGAACCAAAAGTTCAAAGAACAAGATTGAAGTCACTTACTTTGAGCTTGAAATAAGTGGAGATGGAGATGATATTGGGTGATTTTGAGGATGGGAAATGGTAGCCAATGGAGGGAGGTTGTTTGGGGATTGAAATCCTTGCCGGAGAGTGGCCGGAAAGTGGCCGGAAAACACCATAATAGGGCTGGGAGGGGGCTGCCATGGAGGTTGAGAGGAAGAGAGTGCCATGGAGGTTGAGAGGAAGAGAGAGAAAGGAGAGCTTTGATATTTTGCCACTTGGTGTAAATACTTGGTGCAAAATGACCTTAAATACTTGGCTAAAAACTGACCTCCCAAAAAAATATCTTTACTCATTATCATTAGGAGTTAATCATGGTAATTAGCTAAACAAATGAATTAAAAACTTGTTGGGCCGGAATTGGGCCTAAATGAGCTCGGGTTTGGAAAAGAACTAAAACCGAGCGCGTTTGATTTTTTTTTTTTGTTGGAAGCTCGGGATTAAAATGTAATATCATGAAAAATAATTTAATCTTTTAAATCATAAATATCGAGGCCTACTATCAATTTTTCTCGAAATTGTCCGGTAAATGAAACTCGAATTGCAAAGTGGGACCCGAAATGAATTTTTCCCAACTGGGATGATTCAATGAGATAAATAAATGTGAAAAATGAGTTACATGGCTTTATTAAATAAATAAATATGAGTTAAGGTTGGGCTATTACAGCCTTCCCCCCTTAAAGAGTTTCGTCCTCGAAACTTATGAACTTTGCCGGCAGAGCAAGGTTACTCCAAATAAATATGGGTTCGTGATTTTCACTTGATCCTCAGTTTTTCAAGTAGTTTCTGAGGAGGTATGATTTGCGCAAAGTAATTTGATTTAAGGTATCTATGGCCTCTTTATAAGGGGCTGGATACCTCACCCTGGTTGACGCGTTTTGAAGCCGTGAGGCCGGTGTGCCAAAGCAGACAATATCAGCCAGCGGGGTCCCGGACTGTTACAGAAACAGAATATATCTAAGAAAGAGATAATAATTTCAAAATGGAAAAAGAGTCTCCACAAATATTACAAATTTTGCAAACATTTAATTGGTCCCAGTAAGGCTCAAACTCGGGACCGTCGGCTCATACGATCAATGCTTTGAAACAAGCCTATCAAGGACTCTGTCAACAAAACTATTAACTAAAGATTATTTTAAATCCATGTACAGGATAATTTGAATTCTAATGCCACTCAAAATCTCCTGAAGGGCCTTATATTAATTGCTTTGATTTTAAGCTGTGTAGAAAATTCGCCTTCAAGATTCAATTGACCATATGAACATATCTTATGTCTTGTAAGAACAAAAAAATAAAAAATGAAATTAACATTTGTTCCCTGAAGATCGATTTCTTTTTCTATGCTTACGTGTATGTTTACATTGCTTAGAAATTTCTAGATATTTTCTTCTAACATAAATTCAAGTGCGTACAAAGTTAATAACATAATCAGATAAATATCATCACCCAAATTGACCACAAAAAGGAGCAGGGAAAAGCATCATCTAAATATTGCAAGTTCTCAGATTTTTACTAATTTGGAATATTTATCGAGTGCGCTTGTTCTTGATTGTTATTCTCACCAGGTGCTCATGCTTTTCAATGTTGGAATTTTCGCTTGACTTTTTGCGTACATGCCCTAGAAATATAATAAAATGTGCACCATCTTTATCGTTGTGATACTCCCCACAAATACACACACATCCATAAAAAATCCCCAAAACCAAATGCATAAACAATCTAAAAGAGCACAACTTCGTACTTCGCTAATGAACTCAGAAAAAACATATACATCTAAAACAAATTATCAATTTATTAAGAAAAAAACTATTAAAAGAATGAATAGACAGAAAAAATAACTTCAAAATGGAATAAGAGAACCCACAATTATTACAAACTTTAAAAACATTTAATTAGCCCCAGCGAAGCTCGAACTCGAGACCTTCGTCTCATAAGACCAATGCTCTAACCAACTGAGCTTCGAGACCTTAATACTTACATAAAAAAAATGAATATACACAATTTGTGAGTGACAACAACCTAAACACAAGTATACCAAGGACTCTGTCAACAAAACTATTAACCAAAGCTTATTTCAAATCTAAATACATGATAATTTGTACTCCAACGCCACTTAAAATCATCTGAAGTGCTTTTTATTAATTGCTTTAACTTTAAGCTGCGTAGAAAATTCGCCTACGAGATTCAATTGACCATATGGACATATCTTATGTCTTAAGAGATGAAAAAAAAATTTAAAAATGAAAATTTTGTTGTTTACTAAAGCTCAATTTCTTTTTCTTCACTTACATGTATGTTTGTATTACTTATAAATTTATAGATATTTTCTTATATTACAAAAAAGAATGCACACAAAATTAATAATATAATTAGATGAATATCGTCACCCAATTTAGCCAAAAAAGTAGCACGGGAAAGAAAAACTGGTAAATGTTGCAAGTCCTCAGATTATTGTCACTTAAAATTTTTATCGACTGCTCACATCATTCATTGTTGTTCGCATGCCAAAAAAAGTAGGACGGGAAAGAAAAAAAAATATTTAAACCAAATCATCAATTTGAGAACAAAAAAATATTAAAGAATAATAAACAGAGAAAATAACTTCAAAATGGAAAAAGCGCGCCCACTACTATTACAAACTCTGCAACATTTAATTGATGCCGATGAGGCTCAAATTTGAGACCTTCGGCTCATAAGATCAACGCCCTGACCAACTGAGCTACAAGACCTTCATAATAAAAAAAGAAAGAATAGGCATAATTTGTGAGTGGCTGCAATCCAAAACAACTCTATCAAGGGCTCTGTCAACAAAACTATTAACTCAAGATTATTTTAAATCTATGTACACGATAATTTGAATTCTAATACCGCATAAAATCGCTTGAAGTGGCTTATACTAATTGCATTAATTTTAAGCTACATAGAAAATTCGCCTACAAGTGTCAATTAACCATGTGAACATATCTTTTGTCTTGTGAGATTGAAAAATTTAAAAAAAAAAAACGAAATTAAGATTGTTGCCTAAAGCTCGATTTCTTTTTCTTTGCTTATATGTACATTTGCATTGCTTAGAAATTTATAGATATTTTTTTCTAGCATAAATTCAAGTGCACACAAAGGTAATAATACAATTACATAAATATCATCACCCAAATTGATCACAAAAAGGAGCAGGGGAAAGAAAAACTTGCAAATGTCGCAAGTTCTCAAATTTTTGTTAATTTAGAATTGTTATAGAGTGCTCTTGCTCTTGATTGTTGTTCTCACCTAGTGCTCATGTTTTTCATTGTTAGAACTTTCTCATAACACATGCCCTAGAAACACAATAAAACATGTACCGTCATTTTCGTTCTAATACAACCCATAAATGCACACGCATCCATAAACAATCCCCAAAAACACATGCATAAACCATCCAAAGGAACACAATTTGTACTTCGCTAACGAAGTCAAAAAATATATATATCTAAACCAAACCATCAATTAATTAACAAAAAATTATTACGAGAATGAATAGATAGAGAAAATAACTTCAAAATGCAAAACAAGAGCACACAACTATTACAATCTTTAGAAACATTTAATTAGTGCCTACGAGGTTCAAACTTACAACCTTCGGCTCATAAGACCAGTGCTCTAATCAAATTTGCGAGTGACTATGACCTCAATAAAAGTATACCAAGGACTCTGTCAACAAACCTATTCATCAAAGATTATCTCAAATCTAAACGCATGATAATTTAAACTCTATTACCCTTTAAATTACCAACGCAATTCATGTTGTTTCCTAAAGCTCAATTTCTTTTTCTTTGTATTATTACCTAAAAATTTATAGATACTTTCTTCAAATATAAATTCAAATGTGCACAAAATTAATAATATAATTAGATGAATATCATCACCCAAGTTGACCAAAAAAAGGAGTAGGACAAAGAAAAACCTACAAATGCTGCAAGTTTTTAGATTATTTCAATTTAGAATTGTTATGGAGTGCTCTTGTCGTCCATGGTTGTTCTCACCTGCTGGTTGTGTTCTTCATTATGTTGATTTCCTAATAACTTTTTACATACAAGCCCCAAAAATACAATAAAACATACAGCATCTTTATCGTTGTGATACACCCTAGGAATACACACACCTGCATAAGCCATCCCCAAAAACGCAAGCATAAAAATCCAAAGGAAGACCACTTCGTACTTTGCTAATGAAGTAAAAAAATATATCTAATCCAAATCATCAATTTATGAACAAAAAATTATTAAAAAAATAAATAAACAAAGAAAATAACTTCAAAATGGAAAAAGAGTCCCCACAACTATTACAAACTTTGCAAACATTTAATTGGTCCCAGTGACGCTCGACCTCAGGACCTTCGACTCATACAATAAATGCCCTGACCAATTGAGCTGCGAGACCATCATATTGAAAAAAGAAAAAGAAGAATAAGCACAATTTGTGGGTGACTACAATCTGATACAAGTCACAAAAAAATATATATCTAAAACCAACCATCTATTTACTAACAAAAAATTATTAAAAGAATGAATAGATAGTGAAAATAACTTAAAAATGGAAAAAGAGAGCCCACAACTATTACAAAGTGTTAGATTTAATCGCACAAGGACACAAAAGGGAGGTGAATTGTGTCCACCAACTTTTTTTATTTTTTCAGAACACTCGTGAAAACTGTTTGGACTGTGTGTTTAGAATGAAGCAGAAACAAAGCTAATTGCGGAAATAATAAAGGAGACACGATATTTTTACGTGGAAAACCACCTCTGGGCTAACTGAGGTGTAAAAACCATGGCCTACCACCATAGGATTTCAACAAACTTTCACTAGACAGGTCGAACACGTTACAACTATAACATACGTGGGTCAGTCACATACGTAACCTGGTCTACCCCAAGACCTTCATTACAAACACCACGTAACTTAGTCTACCCCGAGACCCTCATTACAACCACGTCCAATGTCTCCCAAGACCTGGACACTCTCTTAACTCACTAATAGAAAAAAGAAAATAAAGAACATCATACTTAAATGCTTCTAAGAAAGCTAAATGTAATGTACAATACAATCCCTATTATGCCAATGTTGAAGACACGATTTTGAACTCGCTTTGAAGGTTTTCTCACATAAAATTCACACTCACAAAGACACCTTTTAACCCTTGGAAAACCTTGAGAAAAACTAGAGAAGGAGGTGACTAAAATAGTGGGCTTGTGCCGTAGGGTGAGGAAGATTTCCTTGCTTCAATAACTCTAACACTCAAGCTCCTAAAATCTTTCCTCTTGATATTCTTCCCTTAAAGGATATGATGAAATCTTTCAAAAATCCTTCAATATTATCTTTTAAGGAAATAAACCTTTTTAGACTCTACTATTAAAAATCTCTCAATATTATCTTTAAAAAAAAATCTTTTTAGACTCAACTCACACAGAAAAATTAATCCTAATTATTTCAAGAAAATTGACAGTAAAAAAAATATCATTCTAAAATCTTGAAATTCGTTTTTGTCTTTGACGTTAGAACACCGCAGACCTGACTTCTCAGAACTTTTTTGAGGTAGTGTTCTAAAGTACTTAAAAACCTTTCAAAGCAAATGCTAAGTCAAGACCTAATAAGAATCTAAAAAATAAAACCAATACAAAGCCTTGTTATCAGCTGAACCTCTTACACATGTATTAACTTTGATGCTCCGCGCTAATTCGAACCGCTCTAAGTATTTTCGAATCCTGTCTCAACACACAACTAAAGCACAACATATTGGCTAGTCCATTGAATTGTTATCATCAAAACCTTACACATTAATTGGGTCAACAATTTCCCCTTTTTTGATGATGACAAACCAAATGGTCGTAAGTCATCAATGACGATTAATAGTGAGACAGAGCAAAATACATCAGTGCCAAAACAGTTATCCACCCTCACACTAGAGAGAAAACAAGAGTTAAGGGGTCAACTTAAACTAGGCAAACCAATCGAAACAAGGTCATACTCATTTTCCCCCTTTTGACATCATCAAAAAGGGTGCGGAGGCCGGAAATGGAAATCCAGTGTGGATGCAATCACCACCAAAGCAGTGATGTGGGAAGTAACAGCGATACACTCAAGCATACGGTACAGTAAGGATATTGGCCATCCAACTCATACACAAATAGGTAACACATGTAACAAGCAAAGTTATAGCATAAATGCATAAACATTCACAGACCACTACCAATCACATACATGACCAAGTGTATTAAAAACAGTGTTAGAAATAGGGGAAGGAATAAAGTCAGGTAGAGGAAGTAGGAGGAAGAAATTTGGCTATGAGGACAAGAAGGGCACTCAACAAATCCTCGTGACGTTTGGCATTGAGAGTCTTTTCCTCTGTAAGCGCCTATTTGACTTCAGCTATTTCCCCCTTCAATGTGATCTGGTCCTGCAACAATGTGTCAATTATAGGAGCGCTAGATGTGGAGGCTTCACTAGGAACAGGTCCAAGAGGTGTTTGGAGCCCCTGTTCTAAAGTTGTACTGCCGCCTTTTGTTACTTTGAAACCACACCCAATCAATGTGTTGTTGCCAATCTCATCACTGACCTAAAAGCTTACTCTCTTCTGCAAGGGAATCACAAGCTTCTCAAACACTGACGTCAGCAAGAACCCACACCCATATCATGATCCTCGGACGTGTTGGTAATTCTCCCAATATGGCTAATCATGATTGCAGGCAAGTTAATTTGCTCACCAATATCCAACAAATCAGTGTAGCACATGTCCATGGGATCAGCAAGGTTGCATCCCTTATCTTGGGGAACAATATTCTTAATCACAAACCAAAACAACAATCGATACAATGACATCATTTCCCCCTTTCTCATAGATCGAGGCACAGTCAGATGGGGATTTTGAGCTAGCTTTTGGGCCAATTCCAACAGTCGTTCTTCACCTAAAACGCTCTTGTCCTCTCGCACATACACATCAAAACCTTCTGAGGACACCCCAAGCAACTCACTTAACTTCTTAGCATCAAACCGTAGGTCATGATCATTAACTGTGCTTGTCACCACTCCATTGGTGACAACACAGTTCGTATAGAACTCAACCAAGTTTGGAACCAAACATCCTCTCTTAGTATCCATGAACAGGTACAACCACCCCTAGGCCTCTAAGTTCTCTAATAACACCCTAACCCCCTGTTCCTGAAAGTATGACGCTTTAACTACCTTCCCCTAAACTATAGATTTCTGGAGGAAATGCTCATATCTCTCAGCAAGTGTCATGTTCTTCCTAACTTTCATTTTCTTTGGTTCATCAGATTCTTCAACCAGTTCTGAGACTTGTTCAGGGGCAGCCTGTTTTAGGGCAGGTTTCTTGGATGGAACTGGTTTGATGGGTGTTTTGGTAAGTGTTGTGACTGGTGTTTTGGTGGATGGTTTGGAGGATTTAAGGGTTGGTTTGTTCTTATTGACAGGGCTTTCAAATCTATCTTTTTGCAGGGGCAGCGTAGTAGAAGGACCTGAACTTCGAGTTTGAGGTCGCGATAAGGGTGCTGCGAGAGGTACATTGGGTGAGGTGGTAGTCTTTCTTTGGTGTTTAAGGGTTGGTTTGGTCGTTGTTTGGAACATTTATTTTAAACCTCAAAATTGGTTCATTCTAATCACTATCTTGAGCATCCTCAACAATAAATCATTACCCACGTGCTCAACATCATAATCCTTTGACTGCCCAATTGACTCAGCCTCATTCCTCCTTAATCTAGACTCGACCATAACCGGGTCATACACCACTATCTCCCAACCCGTACTTGGGTTTACTAAAGGTACCATATTAGGGTTCAAGTTTGTTGATCTTCATTCTAAGCTCTTCAAAAACCCAAAAATAGAGGGAGTAATCGAAAAAGAAGGTGAGGGAGTGTTTTCCATACCAATCGAGACCTCTTGTGGTGATGAAGGCGCCGGTGATGCTCCCTCAAAACTCATCTAATTTCCTCCCCTTTTCTTGATAATTGGTCCCATAGTGATCTTGGGTGAGAAGTCTTGCGCTTGGAGGATTCTTGATCGCCACAAGTTCTTACCATTGTGAGGATTTGAGGTGATTTGGAGTTAGGGTTTTAAGTGGGTTTAAGGAAAGAAAGGGAATTCGGTTCTTTGTGGGAGAGAGAGAGGGATGGACGAACAGGTTATGGAGACAGAGAGTAGAGGGATTTAATGCTTGACATGAGTGGCCCAAACATAGAGGGAGTTTTTGGGAAAGTTTATTTCGACCCTTCTTGAAGAGAGAGAATATTTTGCATGTAGCACATCATTACACACTAGGTAGGGTATAAATTATAGGCTAGGTGTATTGAAAAGAAAATTGCGGTTTCCTACATTCCTTTTATATTGACAAGGATTTTTTGCAATGTTAATTGCACTCATGTTATCATAAAATATAGGAATGCATCATGTGTCAACAGAAAAGTCCTTGAGTTGTTATCCTATCCACAACAATTGAGCATAACAAGAAGCAGCTGCTACATACTCGGCTTCCACTGTGGACATGGCGAAAGAGTGTTGTTTCTTGGTTGCCCAAGAGTCCAAATAGGGTCCAAGAAAATGAGCCATACCTGAGGTGCTTTTTCTATCAACTAGGAATCTAGCATAATCCGCATCTGCATACCAAATGAGGTCAAAATTGCACCCTCGATGATACCATAAAGCTAAGTCCAAGGTGTGTTTCAAATATCTCAAAATCCGTTTTACACCTTTCAAATGTGTTTCTTTAGGATTTGACTGGAAACGGGCACACAAACCAACACTGAAAACAATGTCGGGTCTACTGGAGGTTAGGTATAGAAGCGACCCCATCCTCCCCCTATAGGATTTCTTCTCAACTGATGGACTCCCATCATCCACAACCAATCTGGTTGAAGGAGAGATGGGTGTGTCTATGGGTTTAGCCGACTCCATTCCAAACCGCTTAATCAACTCCCTGATATATTTTTGTTGATGTATCATAGTTCCGTTTGAGGTTTGCTTGATTTGCAAGCCTAAGAAAAAATTAAGCTCGCCCATCATGCTTATTTCAAACTCACTCCTCATCAAATTTGAAAATTCATCACATAAATCACTGTTGGTCACACCAAATATAATGTCATCGACATATACTTGTACAATCAACAGATGTCCCCCATTTGATTTGAGAAACAAGGTATTATCAACCTTGCCCCTTTGAAAACCATTATCAATTAGAAATTTTGACAAGCATTCATACCAAGCTCTAGGAGCTTGTTTTAAACCGTAAAGAGCCTTGTCAAGTTCAAACACAAGGTTAAGGAAATCATGATTTTCAAAACTAGGAGGTTGGCTTGCATACACCTCTTCCTTAAGGTATCCGTTGAGGAATGCACTGTTGACATCCATTTGGTACAGCTTGATCTCCATGTAGGCTGCGAAAGCTACCAAAATGCGGATAGCCTCAATGCTTACAATAGGTGTAAATGTCTCCTCATAATCGATTCCCTCTTCTTGGTTGTAACCCTGAACCACCAACCTGGCCTTGTTCTAAGTGACTGTTCCGAACTCATCCAGTTTGTTCTTGAATGCCCATTTGGTGCCAACTATCGATCTGTCCTTAGGCCTTGGTTCAAGGTGCCAAACTTTGTTCCTTTCGAACTGACGAAGCTCTTCTTGTATAGTAGTAACCCAGTCAGAATCTACAAGAGCTTCATGAACATTCTTTAGCTCAATGTTAGATAAAAAAAGCATAGAAAGCACAAAAGTTTCTGAGTTTGGATCTAGTTTGCACCCTTGTGGTAATATCAGACATAATCTAATCAAATAGATGCGACCTCTGGTGCTTCCAGGGTCGTGGGATACATATACGCTTACCAATCTCTCCTGGGTACTTGGTGAAACAGGTTTTGGAACTGTTATGGCGCCTGTTCCCATATCAGTTCGGGAAGAATTGCATTGAGTGGGTCGGTTCTATTCTAAATCAGGTTCGGTAATGCTTCCCCCTGATTGGTTTGCTACCTGCCCACCTTCCAAATTATCAGTTCCAAGACTTGGTTCACCTTCAGGAGCCTTACCCTGTGTCTCCCATGGAGCTTTGAGTGAGCGAGAGGACTTTTCTCACAAGACCAAGTTCAAACTCTTCATCCTGTGTATCATGCTCAATTATAGAGTTAGTCTCATCAAACAATACATGCACACTCTCCTCAACATACAAGGTTATTTTGTTAAACACTTTGTATGCCTTACTATGTGAGAAGTACCCTAAGAATATGGCTTCATCACTTCTAGGGTCGAGCTTTCCCAAGGGTTCCTTCCCATTATTGTGCACATAGCATTTCCAACCAAGCACCCTCAAGTGCATAATATTGGGTTTTCGTCCTTTGAAAAGTTCATAAGGAGTCTTGTTAAGTATGGGTCTGATCATGCATCTATTAATAACATAACACGATGTATTCAATGCTTCTACCCAAAAATTTCTTGGAAGACCACTGGCGATCAGCATAGTCTTAGTCATGTTTGCTAGAGTACCGTTTTTACGCTCTATCACCCCGTTCTGTTGAGGTGTTATGGGGGCAAAAAAATTATGATCAACACTGTGTTCATTACAATATTCAATGAAGCTGGAGTTTTCTAACTCTTTGTCGTGGTCAGACCTAGGACTCACCAATCAGTGTCCTACTCTCTTTTCAATTTTCTTAAGAAGTACAAGAAACTTTTCAAATGATTCATCCTGCGATGCTAAGAATAGAGTCCAAGTGAAACGAGAGTAATCATCCACTATAACAAATACATACCTCGTCCCTCCTCTACTTGTGATCCTCATGGGACCACACAAATCAACATGTAGTAGTTCAAAAGGTCGGGAAGTACTAACATAGTTTTTTGACTTGAAAGAAGTTCTAACTTGCTTTCCTCTAGCACACACGTTGCACACCTTGTCATCATTGTACTTGATGGAAGGTAGTCCGACTACTAGGTCTTTGGAAACGAGTTTATTCAAAAGAGGAAGGCTTGCATGTCCTAGCCTCTTGTGCCAAAGCATAACATCATTATCAAGAGCACTCAAACAAGTCAAATGATTTTGGGGGCGTGAAAGAACACACGCTTTATACACATTGTTATATTGGTTCCACCTCAACATAACATCACCAGATTTGATATTGGTAATCAGGCATTGATCCGAAGAGAACCTAAAGTGATTACCTCTATCACACAATTAAGACACACTGAGCAAATCATGTTGTAAACCATCATCCAAGTAGACATTATCAATAGAGTGAGAGAGTGATTTACCTACTTAACTACACCGATAGTTTTTCCATACTTGTCGTTTCCAAATGTCAGTCTCCCTCCATTAAAGGTTGTAAGTGAGAGGAAGTTTGATTTGTCTCACGTCATGTGCCTTGAGCAACCACTATCCAAGAACCATAGTTGGTTGCCTCCTCTCACTTTAACCTATAAAACAGCTAAGTGTTAGTCTTGGGAACCCAAATCCACTTGGGTCCCATTTTCTTTGACATAAAGGTTAACTCATCTTTTCTCATCCACACTTGTTTAACATACAATGAGTTTCTTTCCATGACCCTTCTTCTCAAAGGACAAGCATAGTGATAATGGCTAGTTTTTTCATAGTGAAAACATATTATATTTTCTTGAAGTCCAACACATTTTTGTTAACTGGTCTAGTGACACGCGTATTCCCCCATTCGAGTCCCTTTCTATTTCGATTATGGTGAGTATTTAGCCAGTCAAGCGCTTCTGAAGAACTATTCCAGTGCCTGTTCTCAGTAAGGTCATATTCGGCCTTATGAGCCTTTTCAAGCAGCTGGTTGTTTTCACTCACTAGGGATTCTAGTCTAAGTTTTAGGTCTAGGGACTCACTTTTCAGCTTAGAGAAATCAGTGTTAAACACTTCCTCTCTTGTGCTCATGAGGTCCTTAAGTGCGTTACGATCTTTACATAAGGCAAGGGCCGATTCTTCTGCCTTAAGTTTCTCACATTTTAGGACTTCATTGATATGTTCAAGTTCTAGTTTGTTTCGTTCAAGCATTCGAACATCGTTTTTCAATTCGAAACAAACATATTTAAGAATACAATTTTCAGTAGTTATTACCTCACATTCATCCATTATGGAAAATAATAATTTCACAACTTTAGCTTTGCTAAGACCACGTACCGTATCTTTGAGTTGGGATAAGCTTTTGATTGATTTAAGATCCGATTCAGACTCGCTTCTAGCCATGAGGGCTTCTATAACTTTTTCCTCTTGGGAGTCCTCTTCCTCCTCTGAAGTTTCACCCCAGACTGCCATCATTGCCTTAGCGAAACACTTTGAGGAGCTGCTCTGCTACGGCCTCTTGCCATCATTTTGGAACTGTTCTAACCCTTATTCTTCCTTCTGTGTGGGGCAATACTTCACAATGTGATCAGGTTTTCCACATTTGAAGCACCCTGAAAACTTGTCATGATCATTGTTCTGTGGCTTCCTGGTACTTCCTTTCTTGGTGTTGCCTTCAGCCTTCTTGAAGAATTTCTTGAACGTTCGAGTTACCATGGCTATCTCTTCAAAATCCAAGTCCGAATCATCACTCTCCAAATCCTTTAGAGCAAGGCCTCGGTCTCTCTTTGCTTCTTCCTTCACCTGGGCACTTCTCCTTAATTCATATGTTTGAAGATTCCCAATGAGCTCATCCAATGAGATCTTGTTCATCTTCTTTGCTTCCTAGATGGCTACCACTTTCATTTCCCACGACTGAGGCAAAAATCTCAGGATCTTTCTTACCAATTCTTTAGTGGTAAAGGATTTCCCAACAATTTCAGCTCATTGGTGATGTGAGTAAAATGAGTGTACATATCCATTACTGTTTCTTTGTTACTCATCTCAAACAACTCGTACTTTCTCATCAGCAGATTGATCCTAGATTGCCTAACTTGGTTAGTTCCTTCATGAGCCACGCGAAGAGCATTCTATATCTCTTTTATGGACCCACACTCTGAGATACGAGTGTACTCATCTGGTCCAAGGCCAAAGTACAGCAGCTTCTTAGCCTTAGCGTTTTTCTCCATCTTCTTGAAATCCTCTGAGTGAAACTCCTCTGACTTTTTAGCAATGGTCTTGCCCTCTTCCATGGTCTTTATTGGAATGTAAGGACCATTCACAATGATCATCTATAGCTCATAGTCATCAGCTTGAATATAGTTCTCCATACGATTCTTCCACCAGTTGTAGTGTTGTCCATTGAAGTATGGTGGTCGAGTCACAGATTGACCCTCCAAAATTCCTTATGGAGCATTCATCTTTTCAATATCTCTCAACGTATTAACCTAAATATGAGAACTCTGCTCTGATACCACTTGTTAGATTTAATCGCACAAGGACACAAGAGGGGGGTGAACTGTATCTACCAACTTTTTCAATTGTTTCAGAACACTCGTGAAAACTGTTTGGATTGCATGTTTGGAATAAAGCAGAAACAAAGCTAATTGAGGAAATAATAAAGGAGACACAATATTTTTACGTGAAAAATCACCTCTTGCCCAACTGAGGTGTAAAAACCATGACCTACCACTATGGGATTTCAACACACTTCCACTAGACGAGCGAGTCGAACACGTTACAACTATAACATACGTGACTTAGTCACACACGTAACTTGGTCTACCCCAAGACCTTCGTTATAAACACCACGTAACTTAGTCTACCCAGAGACCCTCGTTGCAACCACGTCTAATGTTTTCCAAGACTTGGACACTCTCTTAACTCATTGATGGAAAAGAGAAAAGAAAGAACACCTTACTTGAATGCGTTTAAGAAAGCTGAATGTAAGGTACAATACAATCCCTATTATGCCAATGTTGAAGACACCATTTAGCACTCACTTTGAAGGTTTTCTCACATAAAATTCAGACTCACAAAGACACCTTTTAACCCTTGGAAAACCTTGAGAAAAACTAGAGAAGGAGGCGACTTAAATAGTGTGCTTGTGTCGTAGGGTTAGGAAGATTTCCTTCCTTCAATAACTCTAACCCTCAACCTCCTAAAATCTTTCCACTTGATATTCTTCCCTTAAAGAATAGGATAAAATCCTTCAAAAATATTTCAATATTATCTTTTAAGGAAAGAAACATTTTTAGACTCTACTACTAAAATCTCTCAACATTATCTTTAAAGAAAAAATCTTTTTAGACTCAACTGACGTAGGAAAATTAATCCTAATTATTTCAAGAAAATTGACAGTAAAAAAAAATCATTCTAAAATCTTGAAATTCGTTTTTGTCTTTGACGTCAGAACACCGCAGACTTGACTTCTCAGAACTGTTCTGAGGTAGTGTTCTGAAGTGCTAAAAAACCTTTCACAGCAAACGCTAAGTCAAGACCTTTTTGCACGTGTATCAACTTTGATGCTCCGCACTCATTCGAACCGCTCCAAGTATTTTCGGATCATGTCTCAACACACAACTCACGCACAACATATTGGCTAGTCCATTTGGATTGTTATCATCAAAACCTTACATATTAATTGGGTCAACACAAAGTTTAGAAACATTTAATTGGTCCCAGCGAGGCTCAAACTCGCGACCTTCGGCTCATAAGACCAACGCTCTAACCAACTGAGCTTCAAGACCTTAATATTTATATAAAAAAAGAATATGCACAATTTGTGAGTGACTACAACATGAATAAAAGTATACAAGGACTCTATCAACAAACGTATTCACCAAAGATTATTTCAAATCTAAATACAGGATAATTTGATTTCTATTACCCCCTAAAATTACCTGAAGTTCTTTATATTAATTACATTAACTTTTTCCTGTGTAGAAAATTCACACACGATATTCAATTGGCTATACGAACATATCTTAAATAAAAAAACAAAATTTGTGTTGTTTCCTAAAGCTCAATATTTTGTTCTTTTTATTATTACTTAGAAATTTATACATACTTTCTTCTAATATAAATTCAAATGCGCACAAAGTTAATAATATAATTAGATGAATATCATCACCCAAGTTGACCAAAAAAAGGAGTAGGAGAAAGAAATACTTGCAAATGTTGCAGGTTTTCAGATTGTTGTCAATTTACAACTGTTATGGAGTGCTCTTGCCATCCATTGTTGTTCTCACCTAGTGCTCATGTTCTTCATTGTGGGAATTTCCTCATAACCTTTACATACATGCCCCAAAAATACAATAAAACGTACACTACCCTTATTGCGGTGATACACCCCAAAAATACACAAACTTGCATAAACCATCCCCCAAAAACAAAAGCATAAACAATCCAAAGGAACACTACTTTGTACTTTGCTAATGAAGTAAAACAAAATATATCTAAACCAAATCATCAATTTATGAACAAAAAATTATTAAAAAATAAATCAATACAAAAAATAACTTCAAAATTGAAAAAGAGCCACCACAACTATTACGAACTTCGCAAACCATTTAATTGGTCCCAGTAAGGCTCAAACTCAGGACCTTCGGTTCATAAGATCAATGTTCTAACCAATTGAGATACGAGAACTTCATATTAAAAAAAAAGAAAGAATAGGCACAATTTGTGAGTGACTGCAATCCAAAACAAGTCTACCAAGGACTTTGTAAACAAAACTATTAAATAAAGATTATTTTAAATCCATGTACACGAGAATTTGAATTCTAATACTACTCAAAATGACTTGAAGTGGCTAATACTGCTCGCATTAATTTTAAGCTGCATAGAAAATTCACCTACGAGAGTCAATTGACCATCTGAACATATCTCATGTCTTGTGAGATCAAAAATTAAAAAAAAAAACGAAGTTCACACTTGTTGCCTAAAGCTCAATTTCTTTTTCTTTGCATACATGTACATTTGCATTGCTTAGAAATTTATAGATATTTTCTTCTAACATAAATTAAAGTGCACCCAAAGTTAATAATATAATTAGATAAATATCATAACTTAAATTGACCACAAAAAAGAGTATGGTAAGAAAAACATGCAAATGTTACAAGTTCTCATACTTTTGCTAATTTAGAATATTTATCGAGTGCTCTTGTTCTTGATAGTTGTTCTCACCTAGTTCTCATGTTTTTCATTGTTGGAATTTTCTCATAACTTTTACATACATGCCCTAGAAATACAATAAAACATACATGTCCCATATTTATAATTGTGATATACCCGATAAATACACACACATCCATAAACAATGCACAAAAACAAATGTATAAACCATCCAAAAGAACACAAATTCGTACGTCACTAATGAAGTCAGGAAAAAAATATGTCTAAAACAATTCATCAATTTATCAATAAATGACTCTTAGGTACTCTAAGTTTTTGGTTAAAAACTTTTTGGTCCCTAACTTTTTCAAAATAACACTGGAGGTCCCTATGTTTTCGAACAAAAGACTTTTAGGCCTTTTTCTATTATTTTGACCCTTGAACTTTTAGAATTTGCAGAAAAGTCCCTAAAATAGGAAAAATGTGCAAATAAGTTGTTATCAGGGTTTTTCAGGAAATATGCTTGTTTTAACTGATTAAACTTCTTATAATGACTTTACTGGCACTAGTTATCACAATCTACTGCTTATATTATAAATATTATAGTTTCTGTGGTTAGAGACCCATGATGCTTAGCAAAATAATTAAAGCTTAATTAGAGAGTTTCAGCCATTACCTGAACTTAGTTGGCACTGGACTCCAACATTCCTTTAGTTTTCGGTTCATGGAGATTGCTAATCTCAATCCCACCATCCTTATATCAGGCACATCACATATCTATTTCATTTCTTACCCCATACCATAGTTACTAATAAAGTTTTAACTATGTTAGAGGATAGTGAGACTTTAATCAAGAAATTACAATATTTAAGACATAAGGTTCAATTGAATAACGTTCCCTATTGGGAAACTTCTTTTATTGAAAGCTTAAAAGTGGAAATATTACAATGGAAAGCTCTAAAGAGGGAATTAAACTAAGATCGTTAGAGATGCTTGCTCATAGAGAAATGAAAAATTCAGACTTCTCTTTTGCTCAAGAATGCTCAAATGACCATGTCCCTTCTCAGCACTCAGCCTCTCCTTTTATAGAGAGTTGGGGGTACATAGGATGCCCCAATGGCTACAGTACACACTTATGTACACACTAGTGGCAACATTACACTGCTTTATTGTACAGACCTAATACTTGTCAAAATAGTATAATAATGGAGCAACTACTGTTCAGAACTTTTAACGATGACAAGGCAAGTCATCATTATTGAGATTTTGTATGCCTTCATATCCAATTACATCTTTCAGACTATCATTATCTAGATAATCATCAAAATCTTCATCAATTTGAAGATACTTTGGGCCCCATTTCTCAAATAATTCAACAAGATATTTTTTTTTCCTTTTTCTGATAAGAATTTTCCAGCTCCTATATCAAAGAGATAATCAAAAATATTGTCTGAGATTGCTCCTTCCACCTTCATATATTCTTTGAACTCTTTGTCATAGGTGAAAGTAGTGTTTCCACAATGCATTAATGTTTTTTCTTGTTCAATTAATACCCAACTTTGATGATAAATATTTTAAATACTAATGGCTCTTGCTAAAGCAGGATCAATAACTAATTCTCATCGTTCTGGAAACCATTCTTATCATTGATCATAGGGATCATCATAATCAACTATCTGAGCAAGATAATGAGTTCGTTTGGCTTTTCTATTTTCATACTCAATTAGTACACAGTGTACCTCCAAATATAAGCATCTGTTATATGAAATGTTTGTTGGACCATCAGGACATGTGAGAATCCAATGGATCCTCCGGAACATGCATTGCTGAAATTTAGTTAGTGTTAAGAAAAATAGGAACTTTGGATTTGGGAATTCCATAAAGTAAACTATCATCCCGTACTATCAAGCTTTAATGACAAGGTCGTTTGGAGAGATTGAATTGGCTGGCAAACTAACACAACCAACTCCCGACTTATCGGGATAGTAGATCGTTGTATTCCAAGACTCCCAAATATCATAGAAATAATGATGATAATAGTCAATACATGCTACATCCCACTCATTGAGCCATTTTTCTTGAACATGAGAGCCTGTTTTTTCTTGGATATCATAAGGATGTCTAAGGTAATTAACTCGTAACTCTAGAAGGGAAAATCTTTGGGCTATTAGGTAGGCTAAAGATAGCGTACCAAAACGTTATCTAAATTTTGTATGGAATTTCAAGTTATCAATAAGGACTTTACTAGAAGGAGTAACCTGTTCTAGTAATAATGGCATCTCATTATGGATTTTCTCCTTTCTTGGCAGGTGTTCGGCTTTGATGATCACCATTGGTGAGTTCTTGAGTTAAACTATCTACCAGAGAGTTTTTTGATCCCTGTATATTTTCAATAGAGAAACTGGTTAAGCCATAACTGTCAATGCATGAGTTGCCCTTGTGTTTGCATATTTGATAAATTCTTTTTCACAAAACCAAGTATTCATTTGCAATCAGTTCGAATACGAAAAGGTTCCGGGGCTAAAAAGATTAGAAACTTTTCAATTCCTCTTATGACTGCAAGGATTTATTTTTCCATCGTAGGATAGTTGCCTTCTACCTTATTAAAACTTCCACTGTAATATTTACAAAGTTTTTGTCCTTCTTTGATTTTGACTACCGTGCTCATTGCTGGCATCTATCTTAAGAATTAAATCACCTACTTGATTAGACAAATTAAAAAAAGGAAGATTTTAACACACTTTTTTAAAGTTTTGAACAATCTTTGTATCGTTAGTAGTCCATGTCCAACTTACTCCTTTATTGAGTTTTTACTGCAATGGCTTTCTTCGTTTAGCTAGATCTTTAATAAAATCTGAAGCATAGGTAAGACGTCCAAGAAATCTTTCCAGCTACTTCCTATCTTCAATTTTTTAAAGGAAAGTTTTTTGTTTTTTCTAGAACATGCTTTTGTAAGATGATTTGTCCAACTTTTATTTCTAAACCTAAGAACTCAATTTCTTATTCAACATAAATGCATTTGTTCTTTCCAAGTATAATACCATGATCAATGTATCTTTAGATCACAGCTAAGACATTATCTTTATGTTGTTATATGGTTTTGGAAAAGACAAGGATATCATCAATGCAGACTAAACAATAGTGATTGAGGTCTTTGAAGATGTCATCCTGTAAGAGCCGCCTTCGTTATTTTTATGTTAAGTTGCCTGTATTATCTTTTTTATGCTATAAAATCGTATTTTTAGTAATTGTATGAGTTAATTGATTTTCGATGTGCTTTTGAGAACTATAATTTTATAAAAAGGGATTTTTATCGCTATTATTGATTTTAAAGTTAATTCGTACTATTTATGCCTTTAAAGTATATCGATAGTTTCATTTAGTCGTTATTCGATTCATTTAGTCGTTTCCCGAGTGCGATTAGGTTGTTAGCCTTAGAATTAGTTTCGAGGTTTATTGAATCGAACCTAGACGTATTTGGGAACGAATAGTCGATAGAAGGTCGTATTAACGATTCTGGTTTAGAGTACGGGATACGAACTAGACTAACAACGCCAATTACCGAGCAGCCTGAGTCAAAAAAAAAAAGGAGGATAAAGGGACAAAAGGGGCGAAGCCCTTCCTAGTTTTTCGAAAGAACGCACGCAGAGAGGGGGACCCCCCACGCGAACCACACAGGAGAGAGAGGGAGAGGGGCTATGCGATGGAGGGAGAGAGAGGGAGCACCGGCCGGTGCTGGCGCCGGTGACGTGGTGCGCAGCCGGCCATGGCCGTGGGCCGGCGACAAGAGAGAGAGGGGGATCGGGTGAGAGTTAGAATGAGGGGCTCGGTCCGAAGGCTAGGTTTCTGAGGCCCTCAACCCCACGCCGCCATCACCGTCACCGTCGACGAGTGAGCCCAGGCACCAGCGACCCCCTTTGCACGGTGGTTGAGTGAAAATCGGCCACGGTTTGGCTGAATTCAACGTGGGTAGAGCCGATGCTCGAACAAAATTCACAAGCATGGTGAGTTTCGAGCCTTTATCCTTCTTTAAACTGAATCTCTATCCCAAACCCTCACTAATTGTGTGAAAATTGGACAAAAATCGTGAGTTAGGGTTTTGGGTTTGGGCTAGGTCGAGTCAGACGCGAAGAGTGGAGGAGGACCTGGCTGTTGATGTCGATTTTGGCCTCAATTCAAGCTAAATCGCGTGTCTCTAGCGTGGAATCGAGGTGGGTGTTCTTCACCTCCTAAATTAGTATTAATTTCGAAAATATTTTCAGCAGATTGATGTTGCATGTCAAGTTAGGGCTAGTTAGATTCGTTAGAAATGTCAAGAAATGGGTTGTGCATGCTTAGATTCGAGTTATTCAATTAGTTTAAGCTTAAATTTGTAAGTCGATGCAAGTTATGTGCGTGTAAAGGGAACCATGCGTGAATTGGACTTGAATGAAAACCACGTATGAAAAGAGATTAATTTGACGTTATAAAGGTGTAGTTAGCTTGAATTTGATTAGAATAAGTTAAGGTTTAAAAAGAATTAAAAACGAAGTTGTTTTGATATGTTTAGCCTTGATTCGAGTAATTAGCGATTCATGAAAAAGGATTAATTTGGAGGTTATAAAGGCGTAGTTAGCTTGGATACGACTAAAGTAA
>JACYFF010031956.1:22805346-22824296 GCA_017589665.1 Selenicereus undatus
CGACTAAAGTAAGTTAAGGTTTAAAAAGAATTAAAAACGAAGTTGTTTTGATATGTTTAGCCTTGATTCGAGTAATTAGCGATTCATGAAAAAGGATTCATTTTGAAGTTATAAGAACATGGTTAGCTTGAATCTGACTAAAGTTAACTAATGTATAAAAAGGGTTAAAAACGAAGTTAGTTTAGTATGCTTAGCTTCGATTCGAGTTAAGCTAACTAATGCCTGTGATTGAATGAAACTTGAAGTTATTGAGATGTGCTTAGTTTCATTCAAAGTACGTTCATGCTTAGGAAAGCTTCCTTTAAAATGCATCGTGTATGTTAGATTTGAATCATGTTTGGTTTACTTAGTAAAGTGTTGTCAATTGACGACTAAATATGGTTATACGTGGCTGAAAGGTGTTGTTTGCTCAGGTAAGAGCTTAAACCTCACCCTCTTTTCAATAAGTCTATATGATAACTTATTATGACTAATAAATTGATGAAACGAGCTAGTAGTTGGATGGTTTGAGGATAACATTATGAGCGTTTGAGGTCTTGTGTGTACGGTGAAAGTGAGGAGGGAGACTGGGTTGTGAATTAACCGCAATCGTGTGGATTGCGATGCCATGTGTGGCTTATTGTGTTGAATTGATATGATTGATATGAAGTGCTTAAATGTGATATATGTAATATATGTGCTTAAATGCTTAGATTGCATTATGTGCATAAGAGTGAGTTTTTAAAGAAAGATTTCATGTTTTGAAATGATAGTAGCCATAACTATTATTGCATGATGGCCTATTTTAAGTAAATGAAAGCAGTTTTGGGAGTGAACTCGCTTGAACGGGGGAATCCCTAAAGAGTTTTACAAAAGCGTGAGTTGTATGATAAAAGATTTCGCTGTGAGAGGCAGCAGCAAACTTATTAGTCGTTAAGACCAAGTTTAAATGGCTAAGATAAGTGCATAGGGACATCAGATAGGGAGTGAACCTGCTTGAACGGGGGAATCTCTATATAGCCTAGGGCGTAGCCCCTAGAGACCCTGACGAGGGTTAAGGTCCAAAAAGTTAGTTGCCATCCCGGGAGTAAGAGCTTAGGGGATTGAGTGTAGATCTCTCCCAACCAGCACTTTATGATCTTATGCCCAGAAGTAGTTTCTTATTAAATAAGAAAAGCAATTGGCACTTTGCCTTTTGAAATATTTTAGAAAGAAAGTTTGAAGGGTCATTATGCGACCAAGATGAAAGAAAAGAGTTTTAAGAGCCTCAAGAGGCTAACAGAAGAGTTTTAAGAGCCTCAATGGCTAAATGAAGTGTTTTCAGTAAAAAGAAAGAAAGTTTCCTATGTGTGCTATATGCATGCTCTAAGTATACTTTATGAATGAGTTATGTTTGCAAAGAAAGAAACGAAAGTGTCTGCACTTGAAACTTCGAAGCATGTGATCATAAAGAATATGTGACTTCAAAGTGAGTGTACAAGCATTATAGTTAGAAGCATGTGTTCAAGTAAGCAAGTGGCCATGTTGTTTTCATGATATATCATGAGGTGACTTCTTAAAGTACATATTGAGCATATAGGTGATAGTGCATCCCAAGTTTGTTTAGAGTCACATGATATGTAAGCAAGTCCCTAACATGCCACCTTTGTTGAAACTAAGAACCTATCATGAAACTGAGAATCTATCATGTTTACCTGTTTACAATCTGTGACATGTAGCTTATTATTATAGTTGTTCATTAAGTGGATATTATGAGTTATGTTTATGAGAAAGAACGTTATGTGCTTAGCTTCATTGCTTGCCTAAGTGCTTAACTGCCTGTAGTCAAGAAGTTGGTCATTTAAGGACCTAGAAATATGTTAAGTGGGTAAAGTGAAGCTTATGGTTAGTGATATTTTTATAAGAACTTCGTGCAATGCCTATTATGTTATTAAAGTATGATTACGTGATATGTGATTAGTAAGATATTATTGCCTGCAACGGTTTTGGTTTTAAGGGGGTTGGGGGACACTCACTAAGCGTGTGGTTGCTCATCCCACTACTTTTTCCCCTTTTCCCCCAGGTTTTCTTTATGACAGGAAGAAGTTGAATAAGCTGGAATCGATTATTGCTTGCAAGATGTCATTAGTGCCTATTTATGAACTTGAGGAGTTATGTAAAGCCCTTTTTAGTTTGTAAACGTTTGTAAACAGTATTCTAAGTTCATGTAATACATATTGGTTATGAGTCGCTCTGTATGGCCATATGAGCCAACCATCTGGTCAGTTAGATGTCTTTTGGTTGAAGTTGGTTATGTTTTGGGATGTAAACCCCATACTCCGGTTGTGTGAGCCGTTGAGTTGTATCTTTTACTGTTTCTGTATTAATGAACTATTATGTTTGGCGTACTCCGAGCGGGTGGCTCGTCGAGTTATGAACTCCGGCGTGTGGCCGTTGAGTTATGTTTTAAATGTTTACGCTTCCGTTGATTTACAGGGACTTATTGTAAGGCGTTTAGCCTGGGAACGTTCAGTTTTCAGGGGAAGTTCTGTCCGTTTCGTCCCAAAATTTAAGTAAGAAGTTAGGAAAACGTAACGCTTTCGGCCCTAGGGGCTGGGGGTGTTACACATCCATTCTTCCTTGGAATATTTGGGGAGCATTTTTAAGACCAAATGACATTACTATCCATTCATAATGTCCTTGAGGGGGCACTAAATGTAGTTAAAGGAATGCTTTCCTCATCCATTTTTATCTACCAGCATCCACTTTTGCGATCCACTTTCAAGAACCAAGAGGCTCCTTGAATTCTGTTAAAAAGGGATATTTTCTTAGGAATATAATAACCATCAAAGACAATATTTTGTAATTGATCACCATTCTTGCTTTTCCACTTTTTTCTTCTACATGATTTCCTACCATGAAAGCGGCACTGGTGTGAGGACTTTTAATATTCCTAATTAATCCTTTATCCAGAAGTTATTTGATTTGTTTATGAAATTTCTAAATATCCTGGTGTGAATACACCATTTGTTTGACTCGAATAATAGCGTTGGCATTTAATAGGGTGATTTAAGTAAATGGTTTATCTTTATCTCGAAATTTTATAGGATTATCAGAGAAGAGTTTTTTGCATAATTTTTCTTAGTGCTCGACAATCTGCTCTTTAATAAATAACTTGAGTAATGAAATTGTTAATGCTACCTCTCTTGTGCAGGCATTACCTTCTCACCACGCTGGCTGCGTGCAAACTCAAATTTCTGATAAGTGTAAGCCTTGCTTAATTTTTTAGTAGGAATGGAGTGACCATTAATTGTGAATATTATCTAGTATATGGTCTGTGTGCATGGCGAATATAATCGCTGAAAATTATTTCCAATAATCATATCATGAGAGGATTGATCAGTAGTTATAGAACTCGTATAATGCATTAGACTCCTCCTGATTCTATGGATAATACCTCTATAGCTTCATTGTGACTCATAATGCTATTATCAACTATTCTTACTTGTAAAGAATTTTTAGCTTTTTTCCACAAACTCGAGAAATAGTGATCTTTTTCCAAAAGAATACAGAACAACCACTATTTGTGTAGGCGCATAATTTATATTTATTATATCCATCTAAGCAAACCTTAATCGAGCTGTAGATGCTATTAGCATTTATATTGGTAGCTTCATAGCAAATATTCATAGTCATAGTTTTGACTAATTTATCTTCATAGATTGGTTCACTAACAGTTCTTGTTTTATACCTAATGACCTTTCTATTTAGACTCATACTTTAATCTACACTAGGTCTTGCAGATTCAAAACTCATTCTACTCATTTTACTAGTCATACTAATTGTATCATCTTCTTTAAGTTCTTCTTTAGTTGATGAAGATCCTTCTCCGCATTCCGATCTTGCATCCGTGCTTCTTAATTATTGGGGTTTAATGCTTATTTTACCATTCCCACTAATTTTTATCACATTTTTCTTATTGATTTTTGTAGGTTTGGCAAAGCTATCCATGATTGGTCAATCTTTGTCTCTTGAGGATTGGATTTAATCCTCTAGATCTCTTGCATAGGGGTAGGACTTTCAAATTTTTTTGCCTCTATCATTGTGACTTTAGTCTTTGGATCTATAGTATTATCTAATTTGTAGATAGTTTTTCAAAATATCCTTAATGGATATTCTCCTCTTTTCATGTCTATTCCAATAGTTTTTATCTTAAGAGATAGGAAGTTTTTAGCAAATTCAACTTTTAGACTCATATAACATCCTAGTCGGCAATTGAATCCTATCGACCTATTACATAAATTGGTTTTTATCCCTATGATAATTTGATAATTAAATTTGGTATGCCTAATATCACAGAGCAAAGCATAAAGATCAATATCTTTGCCATAATACTGTAATGGGGTGATTTGAACTTGGACATTTCCAACATGGATATACCTACACTTTCGATCTTTGTTATACTTAAGAATGTTTTCCCAATTAATGAGATTAACTTCTCCAACGTCATATCACAATCCTTTATCTCCATATCTCCTTCCATCATTTCACATACGTAATTTCTTTTTAATTGAAAGATAGACTTTTTAGAGATCATGTTTTTTCCGATTACGGGAAGGACTCAATCTCCTCTGACATCTTTGTTTTCATTGTCTACAACAAACTTTTCTCCTTGAAGATCACCAAGACTAATCGAGCTACTTTACATCATATGGATTGTTTCTTCATAATCACTTTCTTCATATTCATTGTCCAATATAATTTTGATAATTCCTTTACCGTTACTTAAGGTTAGGTCTAATGCCTCATCTTCATTAAACTCAACATAATCTAGGTTTCCCAAGGTTTCAATAAGCTTGTTATTCTTCCTATTTTTTGCATTCATTAGCATAATGTCCTACTTCTCCACATGCCCAGCATTTGCAATTGTTTTTCCCTGCAAGACACTAAGCGGCTTTCCTAAAAAATCTTCGTTTTTTAGGACTTGGCTTGCTACAATATTTTTTCTTGTATTTCTCTCCCATTTGCTTATTAAAGCTCTTTTTCTTAGAAATTTTTCTTTTTCCTCTGTTTTCAGGTTCTTTTCCCCATTAGTGAGGTGAGTTCCAACAAGTTAGGAATTGCTTCTTAATTTTCTTTTGCTTTTGGAGATCAAGACATTGATCATTAACCCATTTTCTTAAATAAGAAATTGTTCAATTAATGACATCAATGACATCTGTTCTTTCAACCCATGCCATGTATTTTTCATTAATTATGAAATTTATAGGATATGACAATTTGTCATAGAAGATAAAAAGATTGGTTTCATTATGCCCGACTTTGTAATAATTTTGACTAAATTCAGCAATATAATTTTGTAGGTATCTTATGTCCCATAATTCAATGTTGTTAATCTTTCTTTGTCATTCTCTTGTTTTTTCTTCAAAATCAAGTTTGGCTTCGATGAATTCGGTTTGGATTTCCTTGCATAAATTTCTGAACATAACAGCTAGTGTTTCTGTCATTCTTAATGTCTTTTTACCATCTTCACTTAATGAATTATACTAGTCAGCTACAGTGCCAGAAAAACTATGTTCGGTATAGTTGAGGAAGTTTACCGTAGTCCATGTAGTCATTGGATTTAAGACGTTATTCATTCCTCTTTTCCAACACTGAAATATTTCTTCTCTATTACAAGCTCCATCTATATTTAAGATGTATCCCGTCTAACTAATTGAGATAAAGCCAATTTTTTCAAAGGTTCTAAATTTCATTGGGATAAACCCAAAGGAAAAATTGGTTGTACGTCCCGCTGGAACGTACCTAGGTCTTAAAGGATGAGTATTTCTTCTAGAAGGTTCACCAAATTCTACAGGTTTAGGGACAACATTGTTAACCAAATTGGTCTATACTTCACCTAAGCTGAGTTCTTCTCCAATCATGCTAATCTCATCTTCAACAATCATTTTACCATATTTTTTTATCCAATTTTGTTCTAATTTCTTCTAAAGGTAACACGTTCAGATCTTCTAGTTTAATAAGGTTCATGTGCTGATATATTTCTTCTTCTAATTGGACATTATTAGTCTCTTCATTATCATCAGATAATACATCATATTTATCATGAATATTTATCATGAATTGCGCTCATAATCTTGTTTAATTCTTCTGGATTCTGTTCTTTCTCAAACATATTTTGTAATTCTTCAAGAGTATATTGCTTATACTCCATTTTCTTTTTTATCTTTTCAGTTGATTTTTCACCAGATTTTTCTCCCATTTCTTTTTGGATTTTTATATCTTGCAAATGGAATGGATTCTTGTTCTTTAGGTTTTGGAAATGATATTTATGCTGAAATGTAGTACTAATACTAGAAGTAGATTTTCCGTCATGCCTAACTTCGTTAATAAGAAAAAGATGAACTACAGTTAACTGATTCTTAAGCTCCTTGACTTCAGTCTTAATTTTAGCTAATTCTGCTTCTAATTCTAAAACTATATCAGTTATATAGTTTAACTGAGGTGCTAATGAAGTAATTCCTTCCGGTGAGTGTACAATATGCGAATAAATAGGACCAGGGAAAGCAGGTGATGATTCAAACAATAATCATATTTAATTAGCTTAATTAATTATTAATTAGCTTATATATCTTAGTTATTTTTTGTCACGTGGCTTTGATACCAATTGAAAGAGGGCTTCGAGTAGTACTAGTGAGTAAAATATGAAAAACACAAATTTAGATTTTTTGAAAATAAGTTTTTAAGGATTGAGCGTAAATTTGCAAATATGAAAAGATTAGGGCGTTTATGCAAATTGGGTGAATAGTAAATAGGGTCCTTTCAGTTGGTTTTCTCGAAAGTCGAGGTGCCCTGCAGTTATTTTTAAAAATTGAGGGACCTTTTTGTTGTTTACATAAAATTTGAGGTACCTTTGTGTCTCTTATCGTCAATTTATTAGCAAAAAATTATTAAATTAATGAATTGATAGAGAAAATGACTTCAAAATGAAAAAAGAGAGCCCACAACTATAACAAACTTTAGAAACACTTAATTGGTCCCAGTGAGCCTCGAACTCGCGACCTCCGGCTCATAAAACCAATGCTCTAATAAACTATGCTACGAGACATTAATATTTATATAAAAAATGAATATACACAATTTCTTAGTGACCACAAGCTGAATACAAGTATACCAAGGACTTTGTCAATAAAATTATTAACCAAAGATTATTTCAAATCTAAATACATAATAATTTGAATTCTAATACCACTAAAATCACCTAAAGTGCTTTATATTAATTGCTTTAACTTTAAGCTGCGTAAAAAATTTGGCTACAAGATTCAATTGACCATATGGACATATCTTATGTCTAGTGAGATGCAAAAATTTTAAAAAAATGAAATTCATGTTGTTGACTAAAGCTCAGTTTCTTTTTCTTTGCTTACATGTATGTTTGTATTACTTATAAATTTATGGATATCTTCTAATATTACAAATTCAAATGCACACAAAGTTAATAATATAATTAGATGAATATCATCGCCCAAGTTGACCAAAAAAAGTAGTAGGAGAAAGAAAAACTTGTAAATGTTGCAAGTCAGATTTTTGTCAATTTAGAATTGTTATCGAGTGCTCTTGTCATTCATGGTTGTTCTTGCCTAATGCTCGTGCCCTTCACGGGGGCTTTTTACTTACTTGCCCCAGAAAAACAATAAAACATACGCCATCTCTATTGCTTTGATACACCCCAAAAATTCACACACATGCATAAACCATCCCCAAAAACACAAGCACAAACCATCAGAAGAACACAACTTTGTACTTTGCTAATGAAGTTAAAAAAAATATATCTAAACCAAATCATCAATTTGTGAACAAAGGATTATTAAAACATAAATAAACAGAGAAAATAACTTCAAAATGGAAAAGCACGCCCACAAATATTACAGACTTTGCAAAATTTAATTGTTCTCAGGGAGGCTCAAACATGGGACCTTCGGCTCATAAAATCAACACTCTAACCGATTGAGCTACGAGACCTTCATATTTTTTTTTAAAAAAAAAAAATAGACACAATTTGTAAGTGACTATGATCTGAAACAAGTATAACAAGGACTCTTTCAAAATAAATTAAACTATTAATTAAATATTGTTTTAAATCCATGTACAGGATAATTTGAATTCTAATATCACTTCAAATCACCTAAAGTCTCTTATATTAATTGCATTAACTTTAAGCTGCATACAAAATTTACCTACGAGAGTCAATTGACCATATAAACATATCTCATGGCTTGTGAGATCAAAACATAAAAAAATGAAATTAACAATTGTTGCCTAGCTAAAGCTCGACTTCTTGTTCTTTGCACACATGTACATTTGCATTGCTTAGAAATTTATAGATATTTTCTTCTAACTTAAATTCAAGTGCACACAAAGGTAATAATATAATTAGATAAATATCATCACCCAAATTGACCACAAAAAGGAGCGGGAAAAGAAAAACATGCAAATGTTGCAAGTTCTCATATTGTTGTTAATTTAGAATTGTTATCGAGTGCTCTTGTTCTTGATATTTGTTCTCACCTACTGCTCATGTTTTTCATTGTTGGAATTTTCTCATAACTTTTTACATACATGCCCCAAAAATATACAAACATGCACCATCTTATCGTTAGGAGACACCCCACAAATACACACATCCATAAACAATCCCCAAAAACACTTGCATAAACCATCCAAAAGAACACAACTTCGTACTTCGCTAATGAAGTCCAAAAATAAATATATATATATATATATATATATATATATATATTTAAAACAAATCATCAATTTATTAACAAAAATTGTTAAGCAAATGAATGGACACAGCCCACAATTATATTATTACAATCCTTAGAGAAATTTAATTAGTCCCAACAAGGCTCAAACTCACGACCTTCGGCTCATATGACCAACACTCTAACCAACTAAGCTATGAGACCTTAATATTTATATATAGAAAAAGAATATACGCAATTTATCAGTCACTACAACCTCAATAAAAGTAAACTAAGGACTCTGTCAACAAAACTATTAATGAAAGATTATTTCAAATCTAAATATAGGATAATTTGAATTATAATATCCCCTTCAAATCACCTGAAGTCCTTTATATTAGGTGCATTAACTCTAAGTACTGTAGAAAATTCACGTACGAGAGTCAATTGACCATATGAACATATCTTATGTCTTGTGAAATAAAAAAACAAAAAACAAAAATCATATTGCTTCCTAAAGCTTGATTTCTTTTTCTTCGCTTACATGTACGTTTGTATTACTTAGAAATTTAGAGATATTTTCTTCTAATATAAATTCAAATGCACGCAGAGTTAATAATATAATTAGATGAATATCATCACCGATTCACCGAAGTTGATCTAAAAAAGGGAGTAGCAGTAAGAAAAACATGCAAATGTTGCAAGTCTCATGTTTTTGTCAATTTAGAATTGTTATCGAGTGTTCTCTCGTCCATTATTGTTCTCACCTGGTGCTCGTGTTCCTCATTGTTGGAATTTCCTCATAACTTTTTACATACATGCCCCAATAATACAATAAAACATACCACATCTTTATCGCTGTGAATACACCCCAAAAATACACATACATGCGTAAACCATCCCCAAAAATACAAGCATAAACCATCCAAAAGAACACAACTTCGTACTTTGCTAATGAAGTAAAAAAATATATATCTAAACCAAATCATCAATTTATGAACAAAAAGTTATTAAAAAATAAATAAACAGAGAAAGTAACTTCAAAATAGAAAAAGACCGCCCACAACTAGGGAAAACTGTGCATACATTTAATTGGTCCCTGGGAGGCTTGAGAACTCAAGACCTTCAGCTCATAAGATCAATGCTCTAACCAATCGGGCTACGAAACCTTCATATTAAAAATAAAAAAGAATAGACACAATTTGTGAGTGACTACAGTATAAAACAAGTATATCCAGGACTGTTTCAACAAAACTATTAATTAAAGATTATTTTAGATCCATGGATAGGATAATTTGAATTCTCATACGACTTAAAATCACCTAAAGGCTGAAGTACCTTATATTAATTGCATTAATTTTAAGCTGCCAAGAAAATTGGCCGACGAAAGTCAATTGACCATATGAACATATCTAATGTCTTCTAAGATCAAAAAATTAAAAAAATGAAATTCGCATCTTTTGTTGTCTAAAGCTCTATTTCTTTTTCTTTGCTTACATGTACTTTTCCAATGCTTAGAAATTTATAGATATTGTCTTCTAACATAAATTGAAGTGCACACAAAGTTAATAATATAGTTAGATAAATATCATCACCCAATTTGACAAGAAAAAGGAGCAGGGCGAAGAAAACTTGCAAATGTTACAAATTCTAATATTTTTATTAATTTAGAATTGCTATCGAGTGCTCTTGTTCTTGATTGTTGTTCTCACCTGGTGTTCATGTTTTTTATTGTTGGAATTTTCTCATAACTTTTTACATACATGCCCCCAGAAATACAATAAAACATGCACCATATTTATCGTTGTGATACACCCCACAAATACACACACATCCATAAACAATCCCCAAAAACACATGCATAAACCATCCAAAAGAACACAAGTTCGTACTTCACTAATGAAGTCAAATATATATATATATATATATATATATATATATATATATATATATATATAACAAATCATCAATTTATTAACATAAAATTATTAAAAGAATAAATAGACAGAGAAAAAAAATCGAAATGACGAAAGAGCACCCACAACTATTACAAACTTTAGAAACATTTAATTGGTCCCAACAGGGCTCAAAATCACAACCTTTGACTCATAAGACCAACACTCGAACCAACTGAGCTACGAAACCTTAATGTTTATATAAAAAAATATATATATACACAATTTGTGATTAACTACAACTGAATACAAGTATACTAAAGACTTCGTCAACAAAACTATTAACCAAAGATTATTTCAAATCTAAATACATGATAATTTGAATTCTAATGCTCCTTAAAATCACCTGAACTGCTTCATATTAATTGCAGAGGATAACAGTGAAACAACATTTACTACAGAGGTGAGAGTATAAAATAACTTCAAGAGGCTAATAAGGGTGAGATAATATAAAGAGAGATAAAGATCTCACATGATATGATAGTTCAATGAGATTTATTATATCTAAAATCTCTTAAACAATAACTATAAAATATGTGCAATAGAAAACAGAGATAGTTGATGAAAGCCGGTGGTAAGAGACACTCTAAAGTGTCGTTCAAATGTTAGCAAATGCCTACACAAAGTACTTGATGTCCAATTTATAGGGTTTAAATTGAAACCGTCATAGTAAGGGAGGAGAAATCAAAAGTTGAATTATAAATTCATCCGTATAAAGATTCGGAAAAATTCACTCTCAGTGGTTTCATAAATCACCACAAAATCTGTTAATAATATCTCATAAAGAAGGAGCCCGCCATTAATTCTCAAAACAAACGCAGAGTAATTGAGAAGCCACTTCTAGTCACGAGTAGCTTTCGGTTGAATTCGGAATTTGGAGCATCACCTAACAAACTTCCCTTGGATCAAATTTCGGGAGCTAACAAATCCACCATAGCGATGAGAATATGAGAACAAACTCAGAACAATGTGTCCAAGAAAGAGATTACGAAAGCAAGATTATAACTTTTCACAAAATACTCCCTCACAATAATTGAAATATAGCAGGTTAAAAGTGGTGGCCGCATTAGATGAAATCAGCTCAAAAATGGTCCAGATGCATGGTAGAAATAGAATATAAACTTTCAAAAATGAAAGGCAATTGAAAGGCCACGTCCTAACACGGCCCGTGGTTCATAACACGCGTCCACCATGTTGCCGTCCAGATGGCAAAGCAAATACGCTGGAATAAGGCTGAATGCCGAAGTTAAGACCACATCAAATCGTTCGTGCAACATTGAGCTGGGTAAGCAAATTAGTAATGAAATCGCTTAATTTTCGACCGATCACATGGCAAACAAAAGTTTTGGACCATGATATAAAGCCACGTGAGATCAGTATTAAGTTGGGCAAACATGCCAATACGAGCGCCAAGTGTAAATCAACCTTGCAATCGACCTTTCCAATATCAATAGTACACGCCCTCGAAATTCGAATCAAATGAGGACCTGATTTTTATACCACTTGTTAAAAAAATTAAGTAATTTTAAAATTTCAGCATAGTATATGTAGAAGTGTCGAAGGATGTGGATATTCGACAATACAAGCAAGACAATAGACACACAACATTTGACATGAAAACCTAAATCAGCAGAAAACTACTAGCGACAACAACGGCACAAAATTCAGTAAAGAGGCCCGAGTATTAGACAATCACAAAGGGCTAACAACAACGAGATAATACAAAGAAAGATAACAATCTCAGACGGCATGACAGGTCAACGAAATTCAATACATCTAAAATCTCTTAACAATAACTCTCAACAAAATGTGGAATACAAAATAGAGAAGTCCACGGCGACTGGTGCCAAGAGCCAGTTCAAAGTGTCCCTTAAATGCTCGCAAATGCCTACACAAAATTGCTATTAGAGATGTTCCATTTATGAAGTTCAAATTGAAACTCCCATAATGGAGGAGAGACCAAAAGTTGAATTATACTTCATTTATATAAAGACTCATAAAAACTCTCATTCTTAGTAGCCATAAATCATCATTAAATCTGCCTACTAATACATTGTAAAGAAGGAGCCCATCAACTCTCAAAACAAACAAAGGAATCGCAAACCCAATGCAATTAAGAAGCTATGTCAAGACACGACTTAGCAATCAGTTGAACTCAAAATTTGGGACACCACCTCACAGAAATCCCCAAGCAAGATTAAACTGTAGAACTTCTTCCAACTTAACTGTAGTAGTTTGTGCCAGTACTTTTGTATGGGTATTTTAAGTTTTTTAAAAAATAATTTAAATAGAGTACTTTATATCAGACAGTCTTACTTAAATATTTTTGTAAAACGGTCAAGCTTAGGTCTTTTAATAGTTATAAACTTATAGATATATAACTAATTACTCAACCAAGAGTCTGTAATTTGGAAAAAAAAATTGAATAAATATTTTGATGAATTCTAAAATAGCAGTCGATTAATGCTTTGGGAAGTACACATGTCTAAATACACGAGGAGAAAATGTAAGTTGTTTTGTGCTTTTGGATGAGTTTTTTCATGAACGTAATAGTCATTGATGCCAAAATTAAAACTTGTACATATATTATATAATGAGAAACTTAATAGTACTCAAAAGATAGTAACTTCCACATACAAATGAGAAGTTTAAGAATAAAACTGATATACATAATAATATCTTTATATAACAAATGCTAAAATGGGTAGAGTGGCCACAATTGAGGATTTCTTAAATACTGCATGAAAAGTAATTTGTGAAGTTTCAGTAGATAGCAACCGTGGATTTAAACTCGACAGGGAATCTTGACCTTTCAATTATTTACATTATTTTAAATTTTAAAACAGTTAGAAATTAATTTGATTTTAAATTTTAAAATTAATAAAAATTCACATATCTCACAGGTCCCAGGATCTAAACCTGGCACTGACAGAAGAGTTGCTTCCCTGTCTTCCTTTGTTTTTTTTGTTTTTCAAATAGCAACCATGGATTTAAACTCAACAGTAAATCCTAGCATTTCAATTATTCACATTATTTTAGATTTTAAAACAGTTAGAATTTAATTTGATTTTAAATTTTAAATGTTATAAAAATTCACAGGTCTCACAGGTCCTAGGATCGAAACCTGGCTTTGACAGAAGAGTTGCCTCCCTGCCATCCTTTGTTTTTTTGCTCTTCAATTTTTTATTTTTTTTCCGAGACAGGTCCCAGGATTGAAACCTGGCTCTGATAGAACAGTTGCTTCCTTGCCCTCCTTTGGTTTTTCGCTCTTCAATTTTATTTTTTTTTTCCTATTTCTGTTTGTCTACAGTTTGAGAAAAAGCGTAAAATAAGATAGGTTTACTATGAAACTTGCCAATAAGGGTTGAACTGATTCTCTCCACATACTTACTCTTTCATTGATTAATACTGTGGTCAATACCCTTCTGATGTAAGGGTTTTAATAAAAAGAAAAAGTTAATTTTATCAATGTTATCGTGCATAGTAAAAGAATTATATATACATATAAGTGTAAAAATGAATGGTAGCCTAAGAATACCTCCCTCCCTCAATCCCAACTTCTCATTACTTCCCCCAAAACATTCAAAATAGTTAGAAGTTAATTTGATTTTAAATTTTAAAATTAATAAAAATTCAGTAATTGATATCCCCCCATCTTCCTACTTTCCCACATCATCCTCTCTATCGTCAATAACCACCTAAAATTACATTCCAGCGAAGAGAGGATCGGGAAGATGTGGATATGGAGGACGGTTTCCAATAGGAAAACAAAAAAAATTATATTTCATTATCATTTTTTTTTTGGGACTGGATCAGAATTAATTAGCAATCTTAGTATGTCATAACTTGAATCAATAATTTCAATTTACATACGGTATGTGAAGTATGTCATATGAACATAAAATTTTATTCTACATTTCTTTTCTTTTTTGTTTTTTTTGGGAAAACCACATTTCAATGATGAATTATATATATATATATATATATATATATATTCCAGCAAAGAGAGGATCAGGAAGATATATATAACACCCCCAGCCCCTAGGGCCGAAAGCATTACGTTTTCTTATCTTTTTACTTAAATGCTGGGACAAAACGGACAGAGTTTTCCCTAAAAACTAACCGTTTCCAGGCTAAAAGTCTTACAATAAATCCCTGCAAATCAACGGAAGCGTAAAACTTTTAAGAGAAGCTCAACGGCTACACGCCGGAGTTCATAACTCAACGAGCCGCTCGCTCGGAGTACACCAACCAGAATAGTTCATTAATACAAGAAAAATAAAAGATACAACTCAACGGTTCACACAACCGGAGTATTGGGGTTTACATCTCAAAACATGACTAACTTTGAACAAGAAGATATCTAACTAATTAGATGGTTGGCTCATATGACCATACAGAGTGACTTATAAACAATATGCATTACATGAACTAGAATACTTGTTTACAAACGAGTATAAACTAAGTATACATAACATGACTTATTTAAACACGTAAGATCCTTTCCAATGGGCACAAATGACACCTTACAAGCAAGAACATATTCTAGCTGATTCAACTTCTTCCTGTCATAAAGAAAACCTGGGGGAAAAGGGGAAAGAGTAATGGGATGAGCAACCACACGCTCAATGAGTATCCCCCAACCCCCTTAAAACCAAAACCGTTGCAGGCTATAATATATTTACTAGTCACATATCACGTATTCATACTTTAATATCATATTAGGCATTTATAAAATTCCTATGGCGACATTACTAATCATAAACCTAACTTTAAGCACTCAAGCACATTTCTAGGTCTTTAAATCACCAATCTTCTTTACTAACAGGCAGTCAAACACTTACTCATTAGGTAATACTGTGGCTATAATAAGCTACATGTCAGAGATCGTGGACTCTTGGCTAGACATTCAAGCATGATGAGTTCTTAGTTTCGATTAACGCTGGCATGTTAGGAACTTGCTTACATAACATGTGATTCTAAAACATAACATTGGATACGCTATCACTTATATACTCAATATGCACTTTAAAAAGTCATTACGTGATGCACTATGAAAAACATGGCCACATGCCACCTTGAAATCACATACATCTAACTATAATGCTTGTAAACTCACTTTGAAGTCACATATTCTTTAAAGTCACATGCTTTGAAGTTACAAGTGTAGACACTTTCTTTTCTTTCTTTGCAGGGACTTCTTAAAAGTTCTGAAGGTTAACTTCCTTTAAAGAAATCTCTTCGTATTGCCCTTTTAGGACCCTTAAGACCCTTTTTTTTTCATATTCGTATCTTAATTAGCATCTCATTCACAAGTTATACTTGGAATATGCACATAACACTTTTGATACTTTACTTAAATCTCATTCATATGATATGCACAAGTCATGCATAGTAAACTTTCTTGCTTTTCTTTGAAAACACTTCATTTAGCCTCTTGAGGCTCATAAAAACTCTTTTGTTAGCCTCTTGAGGATCATATTCTTGAAAGAATCTCTTTCATCTTGGTCTCATAATGACCCTTAAAAATTTTCTTTCTGAAATACTTAAAAAGGCGAAACGCCAACTGCTTTTCTCATTTAATAAGAAACTACTTCTGGGCATAAGATCATCATAAAGTGCTAGTTGGGGGAGATCTACACTCAATCCCAGTGAGATTAACTCACGCTAAGCTCTTACTCCTGGGATGGAAACTAACTTTTGGATCTTAACCCTCGTCAAGGTCTCTAGGGACTACTCCCTAGGCTGTAGGGATACCCTCGTTCAAGCAGGTTTACTCCCTATCTATTGTCCCTAAGTACTTATCTTAGCCATTTAAACTGGTCATAACGACTAAAAAGTTTGCTGCCTCTCACAGCGAAATCCTTTATCTTGCAACTCACGCTTTTGTAAAACTCTTTAGGGATTCCCCCGTTCAAGCGAGTTCACTCCCAAAACTATATTCATTTAATTAAAATAGGCTATCATGCACTAATGGTTATGAATACTATCATTTCAAAACATGAAATCTTTCTTTGAAAAACTCACCCTTATGCACATAATGTAATTTGAGCATTTAAGCCCATATATCACATATATCACATTGGTAAGGGGGCCCACATATATCACATTTAAGCACTTCATAATCAATTCAACACAATGAGCCTCACATGGCCTCACAATCCACACGATTGCGGTCAATTCACAACCCGAACTCCCTCCTCACAAGCATCGTACCACAAAGACCTCGAACCACTCATAGTTCTTCCTCAAACCATCCAACTACCATCTCGGTTTTATATTTCATTAATCCTATCATATTCTCAAGCTAGTTTAAAAGGAGACAGGGTTTAGGTACTCACCTAGTAAGCATCACCATTCAGCGATGTGTTGTAGCAAGCATACGAACGCATACGTACCATTACATTAACGTATAAACCATAACACTTTATTTAGCAATTAGTAGGCCATAACAGAGTAGTTAAGCATACAAGCATACGAACGCATACGTACCATGACACTTCAAGCTCATATATAATCATGGAATGCCCAAACATATATAAACGTTAACACACGATGCCCTTCGAAGTTTATAATCAGATATGAATTAACGAGAAAGTTTCGAATCAAGGCTAAACATACATACTTTACACGCATGCTTTACTTCAAATTAAAACCTCTAGCTTGAATTAATTAACTTATTCGAATCGACGCTAAACATACATAATTCACTTCGAATTAACATTTCAGGCATAATTTACCTAAGTCGATTCAAATCGAAGCTAAACATATATAATTCACTTCGAATTAATTCTTAAATCATGCATTAGCTAATGTACTCGATTCAATGCTAAACACATTTCATTGACTTCGAAATTAGTTCATTTGCATGCATTGGTTAATTAACTCGAATGGAAGCTAAACACGCTAAAAGGGTTTCGATTTTAATTATTTTTTATATATTAGCTAATTAACTTGAATCGAAGCTAAGCACGTTAATATAACTTCGATTTTAATTCTTTTTCATGCATTAACTCATTAACTTGAATCGATGCTAAACATGTTAAACTAACTTTGTTTTTAATTTTTTTCATGCATCAACTACTTAACTTGAATCGATGATAAACACATATAGTTCACTTCGAATTAACAACTCAGGCATAAATAAACTTAACATGTCCGAATCGATTCTAAACAAGCATAGCTTCTCATCACATAATCCATGAAATTAACTAAACCTAAGCTGACATAAATCATCGTTTAGGTTAAAATATTTCGAAATTAATAGTAATTTAGGAGGCGAGGAACACCCACCTCGATTCCATGCTAGAGGACCCATTCTAATGGCTTTGGCTCGACTTTGAGGGCCAGAAAACCTCAATCCTCGATCGGATTGGTCCCAATCGCACGTCCAACTTGTTGAACCCGAACCCTAGCTCGACTGCTCACTAACCCGAAACCGTAGCTTCCAATTTGATGAAGTTTCAGGGCGGTTTGGGTCGAATTCGACCCCTCAATTTGTAATGGGGGTCGATTTTGGTGAGTATAGCCGGATTTCGGCACGCGGTGGCGGTTCTTAGGGCGACGACGCGTGGGTTTTTGGTTGATTTGGGCCGTGAGAAGTGGAAGGTGGAGAGTGGTGTGGTGGATGGTTGGTGATGCGTGGGTAGGGGACCGGTGGTCTCCTCTTGCCGGCGACGCGTGGCGAACGATGGTGACGCCAGACGTCAGCCAGTGGTTGCCGGTGAGAGGGAGAGAGAGAGAGAGAGCGAGAGAGCTAGCGTTAGAGAGAGAGAGGGAGGGGGTCGGGCTTTGTTTTCTCAGGAAAGTGAGAGGCTTCGACCCCTTATACTCCTTTTTCCTTCTTTTTTTTTGGTTCTTGGTCGCCAGCCCATTCAACTAAAATCGCTTGTATAATTTCTAATCTCGTACCCCATAACCTATCCCGAATCGATAATACGACCATTCGTTGATTATTCGATCCCAAATACATCTAGGTTTGAATCATTAAACCACAAACTAATTCTAAGGTTGAAAACCTAATCACATTTGGGAAACGACTAAATAAATCGAATAACGACAAAATTAAACTATCGATATAATTTAAAGGCACAAATGGCACGAATTAACTTTGAAATCAATCACAACAACAATAATCCTTTTTAACAAAACTATCACTCCTAAAAGCAAATCGATAATAATTTTACTCATACAGTAATTAAAAATACGATTTTATAACGTAAAAAGGAAATACCGTTAGCTTAACGGAAAAAGGTATTGTATACATATATATATATATATATACATACATATA